>JAUTXW010000282.1:0-487500 GCA_030620095.1 Kuschelorhynchus macadamiae
TTTCAGAAGTTTAAAATGGTTTTCAATCATTTTACTACTAGCAATTGGAAAAATTGTAAGGTCAATTAATCTAAAATTTGGCAAACAATCTCAAAAATTAATCCACTATTTTCAATTTGCATTCATCGTGTCAAGTGTTCTATAGATTTATTATCTTTATTATCAACGCTTTATTAAAAAATTGGTAAATTCCCTTGAATAGAATTTCACCACGTATATACAACATAGTTTAGGATGCATATAATTGATTGTCATCAACTTTATACACATTTTACAAACTGTAATGTATTTCAGTTTTACAAATTATGTTTTATATAAGGTTTAGAAGGTGTACTTCAGGAAATGGAAATTTACCGAGTATTTAAGTATTTTTAATAAGCGGCTATTTTGCTTTGTCATGTAAAATTCGCTCTAAAATTGTACTAGTTTAGCCCTGTTTCATATTTAATATTCGTTCAAAATTTCATGTCGTTTTTTTTATTGTAAAAATTTTAATATTTACTATTATTATATTTAAAAAATTTTACAAGTTTATACTTAGATTACACTGGTTTTTTCAAAATTTGTCCATACTATAAGTAGTTTCTTAATAAAGATTTTTTTAAACTTTTTGTAAAGCAGCCATATTGAAGTATCACCAAAATGTCAGCATTCCATCCTCATTTGACAGTTGATTTTTTACCAAAATTTGAAGTCAATCGTAAAAGTAGTTTTTGAGTTATGTCGCGTAAAGGTGGAACGACATTCCGGCGAAAATATGAGAACATGTTTTTCGGGGTCATAGACGTACAGACCGACAGACGGTAATTAGACGGTATTAAGACTGAGAAGGTAATTTTTTCACGATTACAAACATTTATTTGACTTCCATTTTCTTCCGCCATCTTGGATTCGTACCAAAATCTTACCAGTTGATTCTACCGTAATACTTGATGTTTGTGCAATACTTGAGATAAATTGGATAAGCAGCTTTTTAACAACAATTTTTTTAACATTTCACTAGGCTGGCATTTTGTTTCGCCATATTAGATTTTTACGAAAATTTTACCAGATCATCCCCATATGATCCTAATTTTTTTGTCAAAATTTGAAGTCTATCGGCTAAGTAGTTTTTGAGCTATGCCGCGAACTAACAGACTGACAGACCGGCAGAGGGACCGACGGAATTGATAAAACATGTTTTGGCGTCTAGAGACGCTAAAACCTCAACATATGTTAGACCTGAAAAGGTTTTCTCGATTACAAACATTTTATTTGTACGCTATTTTGTTGAATTAGTACCACAATTTTACTAATTGAATTTGTTATGGCACACATTTTGAGATCAATCAATTAGGCAGAGTTTTTAGGCTAAATTTTAAAATATTTTATTATGCCGGCATTTTGTTCCGCCATCTTGGATTCGTACCAGAATGTTACAAGTTGATTTCAATATAATACCTGATGTTTGTGCAAAATTTGAAATAAATTGGATAAGTAGTCTTTTGATAATATATTTTTTTTTATATTTCACTAGGTCGCCATTTTGATTTGCCATAATGGATTTTTACCAAAATATTAGGAGGTTATCCCCATATAACTCCTAATGTTTGACCAAAATTTCAATCGGGTAAGTAGTTTTTTAACTATGTCGCGAACAGACAGACAGACCGATGGAATTGAAAAAACATGTTTTTTGGCATCTAGGGACTCTAAAACGTGAAGACCTGAAACATCTCGGAGGGTGATTTTTTCACGATTACAATACTTTCCTTTTCGAGGGAAGTAGTAATCAAATTTATTATAATATTTAAGTACCGATCAAAATGCTTTGCCTTTGAAATACTCTATCTGTGTTTAATTTTTTTTTTATGTTAATAACTGACCTGCGATAAACTCTAACACCTTCAAAAATACGGATTTGGTTAAAAAAGTGATGAAATTTGGGTTAAAAAATATTTTAAATAAAAGGCAATCGAAATATGATATTTTGTTATGGCTCCCGGTTTGAAAAATATATAATCAAGTGGCAGCAATATAAAGCTAGAAAGAGTTTAAGATAAGTTGAAAATGAAATGTTTTGAAAGGACAAGCTGCCATACTATTATGAAATAGGCAGATAAACCCAACAACCAGACGAGTTTTGAAACCGGGTAACTATAAAATTATTTCTAAGCTTTTAGCTTAAATAGATCTTACTGTATTCATCTAAGCATGAATTATATTTTTGAAACCCCGCAGTTTAGACGTACAATGATTGCGCTGTGTTAAGTGAGACTTTTGAAACCTACTTAAAAAATTATTGTTTAATAAACTAAACAACAAAACCTATTTAATTAATTAAAAGAAAAGAAATATTTTTTTAAACTTTTATTTTGTTTCTCAAACACAACAACAAAAACAATAAAAAAATTACAGCACCAGTCTTTAACTCATACCCCGCGATTACTGCATTAATGCTTGTGGCTGTATCCCCAGTGTTTTCCTTCGTGATGATCTCCTTTTTCTCCATGGTCGTGGTGATGATGATGATGATGTTCGTGTCCTCCATGTCCTTTATGTCCTTTATGGTGATGTCCATGGTGACCTTTGTGTTCATGTCCTCCCTTTCCATGATGGTCGTGATGATGTCCGCTATGATGATGACCTCCCTTCTTGTGATGTCCTTCGTGAGATCCGTGATGTCCATGATGATGTCCATGCTTGCTGTGATGACCGTCATGATGGTCGGCATCGTAGAATTTGTGATGTTTGTGGTGGTCATGATGGTGTTTTTTGACATGGTGACCATGAGTGTCTTGTCCCTTTTTATGTCCCTTCTTTTCTCCATGATGACCTCCTTTATGGTGATGCCCATGCTCATGATGGGAGTGGTAGTGACCAGCTTTTCCATGGTGTGAGTGATGATGTCCACCTTTCTTTCCATGATGACCGCCATGGTGATGCTTTCCATGATGTCCATGGTGTCCGTGATGATGGTGATGATCAGTGTGGTATCCTTTCTCACCTTTCCCTCCATGACCTCCGTGATGATGTTCATGATGTTCGTGTCCACCACCTTCTTTGTGAGAACTCGAGTGCCCATGTCCATGGCCTGAAGCAGCGACTTCTAAATCAGATGCGGCAGCTTCCAATTCAGATGTATCTAGTTCCAATTCATTTTCTTCTTTCACCGATTTTCCACTCACAAATGCTGATATAAGAATCACGCTCAGACATAGCGTAATAACTTTCATTTTATTTATATTTTTTCTTAGTCACCAAAAAGAAACCACTTATTTTATAGCTATTCCTTAAGAGGACATGACTGGTATTTACTAAACCCGATGGTTGTGTATCGCTAAATTATCTCAGTACGCTATTTATATTCGGAACATTTCTTAAGACGCAATTATTTGCTTAAGCGATTTTAAACTGTAACTGTTTTTCTTCAACGGATATTTAGCCGCTGATTTCTAATATTCTGAAATTTTGTGTCTGCGTTTACATTGGTAATGTGGCGTCAATCGTTTCAAAATTTAATTAAATTGTATTGCTTTTTTTTGTCACTCGAATAGTTTGGACATTAAGAGTTAATTTAAATGAGACGCAATATATTATATTTTGTGGTTTTAGATACTTAGTAGTTATATTATATATATATATATATATATATATATATATATATATATATATATATATATATATATATATATATATATATATATATATATATATATATATATATATATATATATATATATATATATATATATATATATATATATATATATTTATTTTATAATTTGAACGGGGTCTAAAACCTTCACGCTGAGATAAAAAAATTTTAGAACTTTATTTGAACCTATAGAAATTGCTGAAATTCTAATCAAATATCATCAATTATTGTAAAAATTAATAAAGATTTTGTTATCTTAAAATAAATACCAGTATATTTTTAGTTGGTTGGAAAAATTATTTTCAACTTATTTAAAAAAAATATACTTCGCCTATGTTTAGTGTAGCATTTATCGCGTAAATTTAAACTGAAAACTATATATAAAATAAAAAATAATATTAAAATGTATTACCTCTGTGTAGTAGTACCGAATCTAGGGAATTTGTGAGTAAAGGCAATTATCCGATATTTTATTTGTTTTTTGTTTATTTTAATATTATTATTATTATTATTAATTTTTATAACTTCATTTACCTAATCTATAAAAAACACAATTATGTTATTTGTAATGTTCCTCCATAAAATGAAGGTTTTATTCCAGAAATGGAAATTTACCGAATATTTAAACATTTTTAATAAGCGGCTATTTTGGTTTATCATGTAGAATTCGCACTAAAATTTTACCAGTTTACCCCTGTTTCAGATTTAATTTTAAATATTTACTTAGGCGGCCATTTTGTTCCGCCATAATGGTTTCAAACCTAAATTTTACAAGTTTATCCCTAGATTTCACTTGATTTTTGCAAAATTTGTCCATACTATAAGTAATTTCCTAATAATGCTTTTTTTTTGACATTTTGTGAAGCAGCCATATTGAATTATTACCAAAATGTCCGCATTCCCAGTTGATTTTTTGCCAAAATTTGAAGTCGATCGTAAAAGTAGTTTTTGTGTTATGTCGCATACAGATGGAATGACCTACCGGCAAAAATGTGTGAACAGATTTTTCGGGGTCTAGGAACCATTATTTTCCTCATACGAGGGAAGTAATATCGGCCACTCAAATGTAGTTGTTATAAATTGATTGTGGTAGTACCAGGTTTCTAACGCCCATCTAAAAAACGTTAGACCTCAAATTGTTTGTTAATGTGTTCAAATACCCTTTCTAATCCAGTTCCGTTAATATGTGATAAATTCTTTATTAAGTTTGGTTTTTCTCTAGGCCGACATGCGCTTTCAAAGAAAAACGTTTCCTCTTTCATATTTCACTGTATAGCAAACATTCTTAATTTGCATTGCTTATTTTTTCTCCAAAACTTGACCCGACCATCGGATGTAAAAGAATATTTTTTGTCCAAAAATCTATCGGCCACTCAAATGTAGTTGTTATAAATTGAATATTTTTTGTCCAAAAATCTATATGCCTAGGAACTTAATCTTGCTCAAACTCTAAAAATCTTTTTATTCTTTTCAGAAACGGAATGATTGTTTTATCTATTTGGAGATTGACTTCTCTATAATAATTCGCATTTTAGCTCTTCGGCTAATTTTGAACAACTTAACTTTAAATTGACTTTCTTTATGACACGGATTTTTTTTGCAAGGGTACAAATGTTTGTATTTTATTGAAATGGTATCAGCACTTCCTAATACTTCGTCCAGTATTTTAAACTCCTAAAAATTCCTTTAATAATCAAAGGTTTTGGACTTAGATGTATATACTAAATTAAAACTTGTACATCTTTACCATTTGTTTGTAATGAGGTAATACCTGTTTCTTATAATAAGTCAAACACATTTCACATATTTTACTTCTTTGTCTCAGCTATGTAATATCATTATTCTGTCGGCAATTTCTAATGATATTAGGTATTGTGAAACTCGTATTTTATTGCACATTTTGTTGATTTTTATGTTGGGGCACGACACGAGCGTGATTTTTCACTAGGCGAGTCAATAACAATAATAAATATTATTTTAATAACAATATTACGTCTTACCAGAGAAGTAGGGAAGGGATTATGAACACAGATAATGACATAGTGTAACCGGTTTACTATAAAAGTTAAAATTAAATGGTAAAAAAAATATGCAAACGTGTTGAATACAATATTTTCCAACTTTCCTCCTTATTTAAGTTCTATAAGACCCTGAAAAATAAAACTGTTTACTACCTAAAAAAAAAGTTTAATTAACATTGTTAATTATCCCACATTAATAATTTTTGGTTTATAAGTTATCTTTACTTGGCCAAATCTAAAAGTATAAAATTGGTTTGCGTCTTTCAAATTTTTTTTTCCCGATTCTTTTCCTCTACTGAAAATCAGGATAATTTACCTATTTTGCAGTTTTAGCTTCTTGAAGTATTTCAACTCTCTCTCGAGTTAGTTATAATCAGTGACCTTTATACTATGGACTGGAATGGCCCCGACCTTTGTCGAGATGGCAAATGTCACAAAGATAGCTTCGGGTGGGGTTGTTGTCTCGCTTCCACCCATAACATTTAAATGGGTTTATTTACATAAAACTTCCTTAAGCTAAAATTTTAAGTAGCTTGGTACGTTTTTATTTTTGTTTAAACGTAAAGTAATCATTAAAGCTTTTGAGGGTACTGATGACAAAATTTATCAAAGCTGTGATTTTTATTACTTTTATTCCCATGGGAAGTTAGCACCTATATATTTTAAAGTAACTGGTGCAATGGCTTCTGTTTCTGCATTGATGTTTTACATACAGGTAATTAGATTTTTAGTGCAGAAAATGACTTTCAGGGTAAAATCTATTTAAAACTAAAGGCGAGTTCTTTTTGTGTTGCCAGCAGTTCTCACGTGGCCGATTTTGATATGGTAGATGTGGTAACACTACAGTGAGTTAAAGAGATATTGTGAAAAATCGAAAAACACAATCCACCTCTTTTCCTCAAAATCCAGAAACTAGTTTTTAGAAAATAATTTTCAAAAGCCACTGACAAATGAAGTATGTACAAAACGTGTTTCTTAAACCTCAAGTCTTTGAGTCAGAACGTATTACGAGACTTAGATACATTTACATTTACATTATTTATTTTAACATCAAGACGCTGTGAGAGAATACATTTATATTTATTACAAAATAAAAGGTGCGTTTTAGTAATTGATAAGAGTTTATGTGCTGATATGTCATTAAGGTTAAGATCACGTGCGATATGATTTTCGGAGTCCCCTGCATCGTCGAAAAAAACCTATAAAATAACTGAAAATCATCAACATGCTGATGTGATTTTAAGTGTTTTAAGAAAGTGTCAAAATCTGAATTACATAATGCAAACAGCAAAGTGCCTAGTATGCTACCTTAAGGCACATCACAACTTAAAGTTAAAATATCAGAGGCAGAATTAGCCTCCAGTACTCTCTGTCGCTTATTTTGGAAGAAGTTTTTAAAAGATTAACTGCAGTTATATCAAAACCAAAATAATGAAGTTTTGTATATAACAGACAAGTTTCCTTTCCATCATCAGTGACTTTCAAAAGAATAGTGCTACTATAATGGGTTCGGAGACCAAACTGAGTAGCGGGGAATAATATTGTTATGTAAAGTAAAATTATTTAACTGTTCGTATATAATTTTAGAGGAAACTGGTAACAAACTAATAGGCCAGAATTCAGAGAAGTTTAATAGATTATTATTTTTGGCACTGGGTAAAACGTTCCCCTTTTTCCACTGCGCAAGAAGTTTGCCACTTGTGATACGCAGATTTATAATATAAGCTATATGGGGCAATAAATTGGGTACAATTAATGAGATATTTTTGCGATCCAAACCATCATCTCCATGGGCATTACAGCGCAGGTCAAATATATTTTTTTCAACCTTCGCTCAATTTACCTCAGAGAATTTAAAATTGACAGGAGCGTTATTGAAAGTTGATCTTTTGTAGCGACTAAGAAACATGCCATAATGGGAAAAGAACTAACTTGAGGTATACTCTGTAAAAAATAGTTGTTAAAATCATTTGGAGTGCTAATTTTACTGGCAAGGATAGTAGTAGTATTTACATTTAACCATCTTAAAGTTTGCCAGAAACTTTTAGGGTCTATCCTAAATTGATGATTTAAATACGCTCTCTTTTCATTGCGTATAAACATAGTGACACATTTTTTTAGTTCCTTGTGTTCACACCGACTCTCATCAGTCTTCACCCTTTTATATTTACTGTGAGCTTAATTTCTTAAGCGCATATATGCTTAATATTAAAGGCAATTCAGGGTGCAGGAGGTTTAGTCAAACATGAGGATTTGTAAGGTGCATGTCTATCAAATAGTTCATTTACCGACCTAGAAAAAAAAGTTTACCATTTCCCCAACGTCGCCCAGTGAGTACAAAAAATTCCAGTAAAAACTAAATCAGAAAATGAAAATGATCATAGTTAAATTGAGAATAATCACGATATATTTTAAACCTTATGGAAGCAGATACCCTTTCACAGTTTATGTTACATTTAACTAAACGGGTCGTGAACATAATTAAACGAAGAAGTAACATTAATATCTAAAAGTGAGCTAGTGTTAATAACAATAACATACTTAGTTAAATAGTTATTTTATGTTAAAAAAATATCGTTTGATAAGAAATTCACGTTCAAGTCGCCTCCAAAAATAACAAAGTCATAACTGGGCAGTAAAAAAGTTAAAGTATTCTCAAGTACATTTAGACAGAATAATTAAATTTTCTTCGGACGGTAGTTTTGCTATTAGATATTGAATCGATAATCTTAAATTTGTACATATTTACTTTTTACTACGCCCCCTCTCTTATGACTACGATCATTTCTTACGATCTTATATGCATCAGTATCAAGAGCCTCATTAGCAATTTCCTGTTTAAGCTTTGTCTCAAATAAACGGATTACATCAAACTGCTCATTACTCATATTCTCTGAAAAATCGTCAAAACTATGAGACTCATGCCTTCACTTTTAATATAAATCAGGGAACATTTGTAGCAGCTCACAAAGCTGAATTAAATTATATTTGCAATTGTTTTTTTTATAAACTGGGTTATTAATTAAAATACCTTGCCTAGCTTTTCATTAATTTAATATGACGTAGTTTTTTTTTAATCTATGCAATATCATGCAAGTTTGTTATATTGGGGTTTAAATATATTTTTGAAGTTTTTATATTTCACATCGTTTTTATTCTGAATTAATTTTTAAAGTTTATTTTTTACAAGGTTTCGCTTGACTATTGGGTATTCTTCAGGTACGTAAGTGCCTTTATTCTGGAGAGATTTTGCTATTTTATATTTTATTTTGCATTTTTTGATTTAGATTGACCGAAATCAATATACAAATATTAACTAATATAGCAATAATGACCACTAAAAATTTAATTTGCAATCTATCTCCTTTCTTTTTTTTTACAACTCCATGTTCGGTGATTCAAAAGGAAATTTATTATAAAAAATAGCCCTAGTCCCCATACAAAAAAAATTATTTTTTTTGTATTTTTACCAAAAGTATTCAAAAGTATTATACACGTTTCAAAATAAATGAAATTAAATTACCTATTCAATAGGGTTTAGTTCGCTACGGAAAGGAGGCTTCTTTCACAATGTGGCAGGAAAATGGCGGCCTGGTCCAACTTCAGCAACAAAAATCCTCTCTTAGAGAGATTACTTGGAGGTTCCAAATATTATAAAATTCACAAATACCAAACCCCAAGTAGATTAGTTCAAAGCTGAGGAGAAATCCTACTAACGGATTCCCAAGAAAAACTTGGACTTATTTTCTCCAGTTCGCGCTGAAGGCCTTTCGTTGTTACAAGAGACAGAAAGTGAAGTAAAAAAAGTTGTTCCTTCCTGGAACCAGCTCCACCTTCTAGAATTTACTCAAGTCGGATGCCGAACTATCATTGGTTAGGTTACCCCAGGTGACATCAGTGTTGTCAAAAGGAACTAGGAATGATTTAAAATAGGGATTGCAGATCAAGAAAAACGGTCATTCATTGGTTTAAAATTCAAACAGCAATCACTTGGGAGTAAGCAGTTGGAATCTTAGCATATGCCTACAGAATGAGGGTATATCGGATGCAGCGAGTGACAGCGCATAGGAAGTGACACGTCCCATAACCCTAAATTATACTGTGAACTAGGCAAAACGAATAGTAAACAAACATCTATCTTCCAACTTCCAAAACTTTGCTAATTAAAATAATAGTTGAAATGGCTATCCCGAAAAATCAATTTGCAACTAAAACAGAGAACAAAGCTATATAAAATTAATTTCAAATGGGGAAGTGGAAAAACTCTGACCACAAAAAGGTATCTAGGCTTAATTTGAATGAAATTTCCCAACAATACAACATAAATAAGTTTGTAATTTTACTATTAAAAGAGATTTATTCATAACGAGATATTTTAGACAATTCACAGAAAACAAATAATTGTCGAGTAATAGTTCAGGATAAGGGTTTAAATACTCATGCAATCAGCAGAAAATTATTAAAAAAGGAAATATTTAAGGAAGTTAATTTGGATTTCCGAAACACACAGAACCGATTTAGTTTTTTTACCAATACGCAACAGCTACCAGGTCAAAAAAGAAGGTATGAATATTGATTTTAAATCCAGAAATGTTGTGTTTATAGGTCAAACTTAAGTGAAATAATTGGTACTAATATTGCCCTTATGTGTCTGATACCCAGGGCAAAAAGGAATACAATTAACATAGGATACATTTAAAATAAAGCAACAAGCATGTATTGGCCTAAAAACAATCTTATATTCATCTAAAATAGAAATATTTATCAAAATAACCGTGCTTTATAAATATATATTCCTACATGAGTGTTAATACAAATATCGTCCTTACATGCAAAAAAAAATCGGTGCTTTAATGCCAGCAGCAACAGAAAAGATATGTTTGGACCCATAAATAGAGGTTTGAAGTCGAAAATGCAGCATCCTGACAAGATTATCGAAAGGCCAAAACTTGCATAATATGGGGGCAAAACAGATTTTCAAGACTGCTAAAATTAAATTTTTATTTACTGTGTGATATTAAGAAATAAATATATTTAAATGTTAGTTTGGTTTTCGTTTTTTAAATAATTATAATTTTAATTGATAAATGATATTCTATAAATCTAGGCATCGCCATCCATGTAACAACATTCGAACTTGCAATAAAACGTTTCTTCAGAACGGGGTGGTGAACTACTTTATTTTAACAATACTGATAGTTGTTGATAATAGGTGGCGCTATACATACTGATTAATCATTATAATATAATCCGCTTTAACAAATGAAATCTTCCCTTGAGATATGGGTAATCTAACTAAACTATAAAACCAATATATAATTTAAATAAAGCGCACATATCAATTATTAAAAAAACACTAAAATAGTACATTATAAATGTTAAACTTAAAGATTAATCTATATAACAAAATTAGAGTATTACAACTAGATCACAGTGATCGAACGTTAGAATGACAATTATTGAGTTAATTAATAATTCTCATTCAATACATGTGACGAGACCGCAACATGCAACGTACCGTAAAAGGCAATAATTGAAATATATACACATATATGAACGCGTACATATATTTACACACATACATACATATACAAACAGTTAAATAGAAGTAAAATTAGATATATGTTCGGTACTCTGTTTAGCTCTACCAAAGCATACAATAAAAGACAAATTCGTAATAAAAATTAATGTCAACCGAATCTATTCTAAGCAATAACTTCAAATAAGCATTTTGTTTTATTCCCACAGTAAGCTTATATTTTATTACTAATGTATTTGTCCCATATCTGTAAATCGACGGGGCAGTTCCAGTTACTTAATATATAGTTCATTGGTTGTATAATATATTATTAAGTGGCTTATTTTACTCACTTTGTATGAGAATTTATAATTCATTAGTTAGCTATACGGCATTTTATTCATTTAAGATCAAAGCAATTCTGCCATGCTAAGCCTAACCCAGGTATTTGAAAAAAAATTGAAAAATGAGATTTTTTGCTTTAGCATATTAAAATATTGTAAATTTCAAAATTTCCTAAGTTAAATTACCGTATCTGAACCAGAAATATATAAAATCGAATAATTAAAACCGTATTTGAAAATAACTTAAGATATACTAAAGCTAAACCCAGTATTTTCGGTTTACTAAGCGCTCTCCCAGTATTTTCAATCAGATACGGGTATTTTGCCTTGCAACTTTCAAATACGTGCTTGACGCGTAGGATTTCGACCTGTTGAATCCTGACTTATTGCTAACGCGCGCTTTTTTTAGTTTGTTGATAACTTTCATTCGTCGTGGTGTTCTTCTAAAATATTGTAAGAAATATTATTTTAGAGTACATTAAATTGCAGAATTTAACTTATTATAAAAAAATTAGTTCGTGGAGTACCGGGAGTAGAGGAAAGACATTAGTTTCCCTGGCTACCACCTCAAAAGTGCTTCCAGTGTTTTCAGAGGATGAGTTTTTCTTGTGTAACCTAGATTCAAGTTATAATAATGATTTTAATAACGTTATTAATAATAGTGATGCAAAATTTATAAAAATTACCCAAAGTTACGTTATAAATAGTCAATCGCAACTGGATAATATTACATGCTTGGACTTATTATTGTTACGTTTAAAGTTATAACTTAGTACATATATGTAAGCTGCATAATTATTAATTTTAGGTGCAGAAGAATGCCGTTACAGGGATGTTATAAATGATGATTATAAACTGAAAGATATATCAAATAATAAAGTTTACCGAAAATTTCTAAACGTGAAAGATATTATTGTCTCTGGTAAGTGACTGAATGTCAATAAATATTATCTAACAAATTTGGCTATTTAGCTTGTTACTCTTAATCTATCAAACTAAAATGTTTTTGACGACGCGACGTTGCCACATATAAAGACAAGTAGAATTCCCATTGGCATTTGAAATTAGACACGCTGTATATTATTATATTTCTGGATTCTACGAAAAATACTAATGATATTTTATGTAGCATATCTTATGACTAAATTCAACTATTTTGAAATATTGATGTTTGTAAAACCTAATTTTAGGAGCATATCACCAAGAATCTGAAAATGGGGATTACATATTGATAAATGTATCCAATAATGTACTAACTGAGCAATCCATGGAAGTTATAAACATCATTATTGAATCTGGTAATAATAATTTGTTATGAAAGAAATATTTGCGAATAACTCTCATTGTCCTAATTTTTTTTCAGATTTGGAGTTGGAAGGTAATCATTCGGAATTCCTTGGAAAAATAGTTGAAAAAAAAAAGTAAAATGGCAATTACAACAGATATACACAATATTAATATTAAAGATATCTTAAATAGGAAAATGAAAATTAAGGAGATTGAGAGTATGGAGGACGACAGAAGTATCAATAATAATCATGATGAGAAGGGAAACAAACAAATGGAAATTAACCCAACTACAGAAATGGAAAAGAATGAGACTGATGTTATTGACTTGAACGGGATTAATAATGATAATCAAGAAAACAAAGAAGGCATTAAAACACCTGAGGAAACAATAGGTAGGATAATTACTAATAAGTATATGGTTTTTACAAAGTCAACAAAAATATTACTTCCACATCTCCAAGAGAGGGGAAAGTGCAGTACCGGCAAAACATTTCCACAAAATTTTTCTGCTTAATTACCTCAAAATGACTCAAATTATGTAAAAAGCATAATTTCGAGAGAAAACAATTCTTTCTCTGTCTGTTAGTTTCCTCGATAACATTTGAAGGAATTGAACTATTGACTTTAAATTTAGTACACAGGTAGTAATCCATATGAGAATGATGGTTCGGATTGTTATTGAGTTAAATTGAAAAGGGTATGAAATAATGGGCTAATTGGTAAAAAATAACAATTTTTCATTAGAAATTGAGTAATATGGCTTTTCATTGGTTTTTATGTATGATTTAGAATAGAATTAAAACACCTATTTCATATTTTGGTGAAAAGTAAGGCGTAAGGATAAAAAGTGCAGGGGGGGAATTAAAATGTATCTAAAAAATCGAGTAATATTTCTATTTATGGGTTTTCGGGCATAAATGGTAAGGTAAAAAGGGGAGGGGTGAAAATGTATTAAAAATATCAAGTAATATATAGTGTTATACGTTCCTAATTTAAGAATATATTTGATATTTTACAACAATTTTACATTGAAGGTAGAAAGGGGGAAAGGGTAAAATTAAAATATTATTTAAAAATTTGAGTACTGTGTCATTTTTTGGCGGTTTTTTTTATTGTAAATTGTCTTTTTAGATCCAGATGAAATAGTAGAGACTCACACAAAAAAAGGCGAAAACAGAAAAAGAAAGAAATATAAATATTCAAAAAATGTAAGACTCGAAATGAAGCAAAAGAACAGGAGTTTACTACATAAGGTTAAACCGGGTTGCATTAAGTGCAAATCTAAGTGTCACAGTTTTTTCTCCGAGGAGAACAGAACAAAAACCAATCAAGAATTTTGGCAATTAAACTGGAAAGAAAAAAGAGCGTTTATTATGAATTCAACTGAAAATAAAATACTAAGGCTCAAAGTAGAAGGCTCAACAAAAAACAAAACTTTTACATATTTTTTAAAAGAAGCTAGTGGTACGAAAAGGCGAGTTTGTAAAATTTTCTTCCTTACAACATTAGGGTAGAAAAAGACAAATGATTGGATAATCCATTCAGTGTGGGGAAACGCTAACAGCAAAAATCAAGTACTGAATAAAGATTCAGATCGATATGGTAGATATCCTCCTAATAAACTGTCAAATACCCAAATAGAGAGCCACATCGCTTCGTTTAATCCATCTGTGTCCCACTACAGAAGAGTCCACGCTCCTAATCGCTTTTATTTACCAAGTGATTTAAATGTTACTCTTATGTTTGCAGACTTTAGAAAAAAATACTTCGATTTCATTTGCTCATACGAAAAATACAGGAAAGTCCTTAAATCGAAAAATATTTCGTTTGATAAATTGGGAAACGAAGAATGTGAACTCTGTGAATCTTATGATATGCATAATTCAGAGTCCTTAAATGAAGAGTGTGAGAAATGCTGCAGCTGGAAAGATCATATTGAGAAGGCAATATAATCTCGCAAAAGATACACATTGAACAAAGAAAACTACAATGAAGACAAAGATCATTTATGTATGTCTGTTGACCTTCAGAAGGTAATTATGCTACCCAGGATGGAAATGTTTAAAAAAGCAATATTTTCTCATCGCCTGATTGTCTACAATGAAAGTTTTGTACCTGTCGGAAAAATTAGACACTTTCATCCCTTTGCTGTTTTGTGGCATGCGGCCATAAGTGTGCGACGTCAAGAAGACATAATCAGTGCATTTAATGCATTTTTCCTGCATCATAGGGATGTTAAAAATATTACTTTGTGTCTAGACAACTGTTCTAGTCAGAACAAAAACTGAAATTTCTTGTCTTTCTTGATTTATATAATAAATTCGCCAGGTGTAGCCGCAGAAACCATACATGTAAACTATTTTGAACCAGGGCATACCTTCATGTCTGCAGATTCATTTCATCACCAGGTAGAAGAATCATTAAAGCGTCAAAAGAAGACATATGATTTTCCAGACTTTGAAATTGCAGTACGATCAAGCAATAAGGGAAAAGTACAGATTAAGTCTATGCAAGTTAAAGAGTTCGGCTAGTAAAATTAAAAACCAAAATCCTAAGTTCTATATTACCAAAACAACTGAAATAATGGTAAAGAGAAATTAATTTGAAATTTACTACAAACGCAAATCCAGTGAAGAATGGAAAAAACTGGATTTTTTGCTTAAAAAATATATTGGTAAAATGCCAACACCTTCCATAAAAACAGCACCCAGTGGGTTTGAGCGAGAAAAAGTTGGCAATTTGTTCAAAGCCTTAGGTTCCATCATGCCAGATAATCGAAACAAATTTTGGGAGGACCTTCCAGAAAAGGTTATTGTTCAATAAAAGAGTTTTCTACTCAATAACAGTAATTATGTAAGAGTTTTTGTTAGATTTTAGTTAGTGTTATATATTATTTTGTTCCTATTTTTTGTTAAAGTAAAGTAATATAAAAAAGCATGTGTTACTATTTCATTTTATTAATAAGTGAATTTTCTTCGGTAAATACCAGTATCTGTCAAATAATATGATTAACCTAAGTAAACTCGACAATATCCTAGATCAAATACCCGTATTTGCAAAATACGCGGTTTTCGTTTTGGAATTTTGCCAAATACAAGTAAAAGATGGGTATGGGGTTTTATAGCATAAAAACAATAAAATAATTTTTTTTAAGCAAATATATTGATTTTAGTGTTCCTTTGGTTTAATATGAGCAACTACTAGTAATACCGCCAAGGTCCATTAAAGCTACAAATAAAAAAACTGTAAATCAATATTCCGCCATTTCTAAAGGTTTTCATATACGTGGGTTAGGCTTAGTACGGCAGAATTATGGTCACATCGCTTACAAGTGACAACATACAACAAGATCCTAATTTATATTATTTTTAGATTTTTATTACAAAACAAATTTAAAACTATTAAGGATTTACCACAAAACTATTACCGTAATAAACCAAAGTACTATAAACTGGAACAAAAATTGTTATCTACGAGGAGTAAAACACCGTTAAAATTCGACGGTAGCAATATATAGTTTTAAAATAGCTTATGAAAAGTAAAAAGTAAAAAATTGCCCAATATCGCAAGACTTGATGTAAAGATTTACAAATCACTTATGCGAGTTTTGTAAATATTTTTAGTCGCATTATATTAAAGTAACTTTTAATTCTATAAAAAGATTTTACTTACAATAATAACTCAATAATTACTAAACCAACACGGTAGAACTAATATTCCAATACCAATAAAAATCCCCTGTAAAGAAGACTAAAATAAAAACGATTGAACCCAAATATAAACAACGAATATCGTCGGCTTACGTGGGTCCTCTTTAAGTAGTTGGGCAGTGCAACTGTGCATTAAAATGTTGCCATCTTAATCAGATAAAGGATTATTTCCCGCTTTACCTTTGAAAAGCGTTAAAGACAAACCGGTATCCAAGTTCTTTTAGTCAGCACTTATAGCCAAATTGGTATTTAAAAAAAAATAACGATAAAATTATCATATTTATTTAAAAAAAAAACGTAGTTCGATGGAAATTTTTTAGGTTTAGGACGATTGCTTTCTGCCAGCAATTATGCAGCGCCTTAAACAATTTATTTAGTATTGTTTTTCTCATGCAAAAACTATAATAAGAAATAAACAATAAGTAATGATAATATATCTGTAGGTAGAGAGCTTTAGAAATAATCCAGAATGGACAAGTGGGAGCTGCTAGCGAGACCGGAGAAAATAGCTTTTTGTTTTAAGCATATATAGTTATTATATTTGGGGACTATTGATTGGTATACGGAATTTTGAAAGTTAGACTTCAGACATGCCTTTAGTATTTATAATTTAGATATTCAAATGTTCTTGTAAACCCTTAAAGTGGCATTTTTAGCATACACCATGTAATATACTGGTACAAGCTAATTTTTCACCTAAATTTAAAAAATATTCAAGGCAAACTTCCTTATTCATAATTTTTTCCCTTGCTTTGATTCTCCAATTTTCGATTTTTAGCTCAAAATCTTAGCTCAAAAATGTTTGTATACTAACCCTTGCCCATGTAGAAATTTAAAATACAAAAATGCTATAAGAATGTTATAAAATGTTGTGGTTATATAAGTCATTAGAATGTTACTAAAATTTTGATATTGCGCCAACAGTACAAGATTAAGCGCAGATTCATAAAATTATTTATTTCCTTAACAATTGTATAAAGGACCTCTTTGTTAACTGTTATACGAGTGTACATTCTTACAGCCGGGAGACTTCGGACATTTTTTTAATATATAATTATGGCCTGGATGTAGCTAAAACTAAAATGTTGCAGTCAGACTAAATGATCTAGGTAATTTACATATATATCCTCCCACAATGACGGGTGGGTCTGGACAATCAATCAATAAGCAAAAGTATTATTCAAAATATTTGTTTAATAAAACTCTTTAGATATTCTTAAACACAAACAAAATATTAATTAACAAAAGTTTATATAAAACTAACTTTAACATTAAAGTCAGGTGTGCTCAGTAAGGTCGACGTTACAATATAAAATCTAAATATCTGGCACTTTTGTGTGTCAAAGGATTTGGTAGTTTCAACTTCACTTTCTCGTATGACAAAAATGCTTAAGATTCATCCCTAAATCTAAACCTGTTAGAAGCAACTTGCTTTTTTAAAAATTTCACGTTATATCTATCTAAAACGACTTCTATTTTAGCTGCGTAATGTCTAACCGATTTTTTTCGAAACACCTTTCAAACCACGAAACTGTTAACTTCAAGTCTGCTAAGGGATAATCCTCATTCTCATCCTGGTAAGTATGTAAGTAAGTAAGTACTATAGACCACTTCTTCCTCGTCGGAAGAAGATTCGCTCATAACTTTTTTCTTTACCTTTTTTATTTTCTTTTGATCAAATTGTAGTGTCTTTTTTTAATTTCTTCTTGGAAACACCCACACTGGGGGAAGTGCTGTTCCGTTGGCTCCAATAATACCTACTTGAGTAACCAGCTCTCCCCTCTCACGTGAAGTAACTTTCCCAACTTGATGCTGGCCTTTCTTTACAACCACAATTTTGTTTTTTGGACTGTTGTAACAACCGCCCCGTCCAAACTCAATATGTCTGATCCATTAATCTCATGCCAGGATCGCCTCTAACTTTGCTTGAAACGTCCCGACCGTAGATTTATTAAAACTTGAAATTCCAGTAAACCAGTCCTTTCCAGCTGATTTGTTTGACTTCCAAGAGTCTGGAAATTTGAGGTGGTTTTTTTTCGGCAAACTCATAGGCCAACCTTCGTCTAGCTTTTGGTGTTAAACCGTAGTACATATTTGAGCATTTTTTAAGGTAACAGGCCAGCGAGGAATCCATATCTGTAGGAAAAACTTGGCATGGACGAAATGCGGAGAGAATGACATATTGCCAGTTCCAACTTCCTTTGCTTTTCTGACGTATAAGGCTAGAGTTGATTTTTTAACTTCATGTTCTTGCGCGCTTTTTCTAACTGAAAATGTTCCAGATAAAACATAAACTTTTGCACTCCGCAGAGCTTCTGCAAAAAAGAGTCTTCCGGTTAACCGTTTGTGTTTGCGAGGCATGTTTCCTGAAACAATTTCATAATTTAGGGAGGGTTTGGACACTTACGGGAGGGATTGGATAGGTGTCCCGCAACGTATTTTGACTAATGAAATACATAATTAATTAAAATACATGTACATACCTTAAAAATAATATGGAAATTCAGTTGTTAAAGCTTACCTGATAACGGCAAATCAATCAACCTCAAAAAAAAACACAAAAAAGCTTTTTTAAGACACAGTTTAAAGTTGGTCTATAATAAAACAAACACGTGGATTAATAAGAAAATGGCGGTGCATCTGAACGAAGCGACATGTCTTCTTCGCATATACACGAATACTAAGGACATTCGCGCTTCTAGTTCCCTTTCTCCTTTGAACTGTGTCCTATTATATTATTTTAATTGTGCAGTATTTTTATCGTGCTTTGGAGAATGCAGCCAAAACATTAATCAGCGGGAAAGCCGAATAATCTCACAATGAATAAGTTTAATCTGACAAGAACAAAACGTGGTTGATGAAATTGTTTGGTTACCATCAGACAAGGCCATTATGTAAAATGGTCGTGATGATACATATAAATACTTCCAAAGATGTATCAACTTATAAAGTGATTAAGCGAATTTTAAATGCCAAATAAGCCACGATGATAAATATGGGGTGTATTTTTATACAAAATTTTCACGAGGCAATTGTTTAAATTATCTTGAAATTTAAAAAATCAAACGTCATTTTTGTTCATTCCAAGAAAATTAAATATTTAATAATTATGATGTGAAGAGATATACATAAGTAAAACTTACATGCTAGCGAGATCGGAGAAAAAATAGCTTTTTGTTTCAAACATATAGATATTCTATTTGGGGACTATGAATTGGTATACGGAATTTTAAAAGTTAAACTTTCATTTCAATGTTCTTGTAAACCCTTTTTAACATATACCAGTTAATACAATGGTGGAAGCTAATTTTTTACTTAAATTTAAAAAATATTTCAGCCAAACTTTTTTATTTATAATTTGCGCCCTTTCTTTGATTCTCCAGTTTTTCTATTTTGCCTAATTTAATAATGATTTTGGTTTGAAATAAATCTCAACACAAAAAATGTTTGTATACTAACCGTTGCATATGTGGGAATTTATAACACAAAAATGCTATGAGAATTGCTATACAGGTAATGTTATAAAATGTTTTGGTTATAAAAGTTGTCAGTAGAATGTTGCTAAAACTTTGATATTGCACCAATAGAACAAGAAACCATTCTATTATTTTATTTTGCAGCACTTTTATCGTGTTTTGGAGAATTCGACGTATCCAAAACATTAATCTGCTGGAGAACTGTGTCCCAAGCGAATAATCTGGCAACGAATAATTTTATTCTGACAAGAACAGCGTGGTTGATGAAATTGTTTGGTTACCATCAGATAATGCCATTATGTAAAGTGGTCGTGATGATACATATGTTACTTCCAAAGATGTATCAACATTATTAATTATTAAATTAAAGATTAAAGCAAATTTTAAATGTGACTTCTAAACTTAATTTTACCCTCTTAGATAATTCAGATTTACATAAATATATAAATTCCATAAAAACTAATTCTATTGGTGAAGTGGTCTGTCACTTAAAGATTTAAAATTATGTCTGCCTTTTTGTGAAAATCCATTATTGAATATTGGTAATACTTGCGCATTAAATGGAATCTTTCCAAAACTTTGAAAAAAAGCCATTATAAAACCTCTGCCTAAGAAACCTAACCTTAAAGAATCAAAAGACTTAAGGCCTGTCAGCATCTTGTCCGTAATTTCTAAAGTGCCGGAAAACATATTTATAATAAAATAATTTCATTTTGTAGTTTATAAGATATAATTCCGGAATGTCAAGTGGGTTTTAAAAAGGCATTTAGCACTACCACTTGTCTTTGTAATCTTGTTAATGAAATCAGATATAAGGAAGATAAAAAAAGAATTTACTTGCCTTTGCTTGCTAGATTTCAGTAAAGCATTTGATACTCTAGGCTATAGGATGCTACTGGCTAAGCTTCATTACTTTGGTTTTTCTAACAATTCAATGGGGTTTTTAAAGTTTTATCTAACTAATAGATTTCATTGTGTGGGCATAAAAAGTGGACAGGTCTAGAAACAGTCCAGTTATATTTCTTTTGAAAGAGGCGTACCACAGGGATCCATCTTAGGGCCTTTGCTGTTCTCTTTGTATGTTGCGGACATGGAGAGAATAATTAAACACTCCGAATTTCAACAATTCGCAGACGATTCACAACTCTACACATCTTTTACTATAGATACTTTACTTACTTCACAAACAAACTTCAATGAAGATCTTAGCGAATTAAATAAGTTTACTAAAAATCATAACTTAGAGTTAAATGCCTCCGAATCTTGCGTCATATTTTTTGGATCTAATAAAAATCTTTTGGAAAATGTATCAACTAATTTCCAAGTTAAAATAGATGATGTATCCGTACCAAATGCAAGTGTAGCTAAGCATTTGGGTATTTTTATCGATAACAAACTAAATTTTGAGGCTCATATTGAGGTGAAACTTAGTATTGAATATATGCGTCTGGGGAAATTGTATAAACTTAAACGCCATCTACCTAATGGTACAAAATGTTCATTATGTGATTCTCTAGTGTTATCATTACTTGACTATGGCGATGTCGTCTATCATAACTCACTAAGCGCGCACACTAAACAATCCATACAAAAACTTCAAAATGCATGTTTAATTTTCGCACATAATATACCATTTAGGAACCATATTACACCGTATCTGAATAGATATTCTATCCTGTCAATGGGAGAAGGCGAGAGTATCATATGTTCTTATTTATTTTTCGCATATTAACAACTAATCAACCTCCATATTTAAGGTCTATATTCACAACGCAGGAGCATAACTGTGGTACTCGATATTTAGATTATTTTAGGATCGCACAGCATAGGTCAGCAGCATTTCAAAAATCATTCAGCTTCGTCGCGCTTCAGATGTGGAATAATTTATCAAATAATATTAAACAACTTCCGTTACTCAGCTTTAAGACACATATAAAAAATATGTTGTTGCATTCGCAAACCTAATTTTAATTTGAATCGATGAATTTTGCATTCTATGGATACTATTACTGCTTATTTATTTTTATTAGTTATTGGCAAGCACCACTTCATTCATACTGATTTTTACATATTTACATATTTTTTAATCATATTTTTGTTTGCTGCACTCGCCCATTTTTTAAGAAATAATAGAATTTAACTAATAATAACTATAATACTAGTCACATCCTCTCAAGTGTGCGCATGCCTCCTGCATTCTGGGCCCCCTGATGTCCGCTGTATAACTATAACATATTGATATTGTTTTGTTTGTTTTTGTTCTCACACTTCATTCTTAATATTCACTTTTTAATAATAAGCTTAGTTTTAATGCTCATTATTATTTATAAATTGTGCAAACGGTTATTAAAATCGCTATGCAGACCCTGTTTGCCTGTAAACATGACATTTAAATTTTTATATTCTAATATTTTGTATTTCAATTGTTTGTATGTCTTATAAGGCAAATAAAAAGTTTTGAATTGAAATGCCAAATAAACCTTGATGATAGATATGGGTCTATTTATATACAAAATTTTTACCAGCCAATTGTTTAAATTATTTTGAAATTTAAAAAATCAAACGTCATTTTTGTACATTTCAAGAAAATTAAATATTAAATAATTATTATGTGAAGAGATATACATAAATAAAACTTACATTCTAGCGAGACCGGAGACAAAATAGCCTTTTGTTTTAAACATAGATATTCTGTTTGGGGACTATGAATTGGTATACGAAATTTTGAAAGTGAAACTGTCATTTCAATGTTCTTGTAAACCCTTAAACAAGCATTTTTAACATATACCGTTTAATATACTGGTGCAAGCTAATTTTTTACTTAAATTTAAAAAATATTCCAGCCACACTTCTTCATTTATACTTTTTGCCCTTCCTTTGATTCTCCAGTTTTCGATTTTTTGTATTTTGCCTAATTTAATAACAATTTTGGTTTGAAATAAATCTCAACTCAAAAAATATTTTTGTACTAACCCTTGCCCACGTAGGAATTTAAAATATAAAAATGCTATGCGAATTGCTATGGTTATATAAGTTGTCATTAGAATGTTGCTAGAACCTTGAATTAAGATTAAGTTTTTTTCCTTAAGCATTGTATAAAGGGCTTCTTTCTAAAACGTTATATCAACTGCTTTGAGTGTGATTTGCACCGTTTATAAAATCACAGTTTTATTACGATTATATTATTCTATTTTTGCATTATTTATATGGTATTTTGGAGATATTCGATGTAGCAAAAACATTAATCAGCTGGAGAAATCTGTTCGGAAAAAACCCAATAATCTCATAACGAATAATTTTAATTACAAAAGAACAAAACGTAGTTAATGTAATTGTTTGATTACCATCAGACAATGACATTATGTAAAATGGTCGTGATAATACATTTGTTAAATATTTCCAAAGATGTATTAACATATGCCAAATAAGCTTTGATGGTAAATATGGGTTGTATTTATAAATAAAATGTTCTCGGGCCAGTTGTTTAAATTATTCTGAACTTTAAAAAAATCAAACGTCATTTTTGTTCATTGCAGGAAAAATTGAATATTAAATAATTGTTATGTGAAAAAATATACATAAACAAACCTTATCTATAAACACAATAGTATATTCTTTGTTTATCGTTAAATAGTATTTTATTGGGTCTCATATATTTTGATCAAAATGATGTTAAAGTTTTAACATTTAATATGACCCCATTGTAGTGTTTATATCCATTATAAAATAATTCTTCAGGTTCTTCAGGTTTTTTAAAGCTAATACATTTTACAGTACATCCTGGCTAACATATTTATACAGTGTTGTTTCCCCATTATTAATATTAACTATGACACTTGTATTTTAAATGTGTATATAATGTATCTTTATTTCTATGCCTAAAGTGCCACTCCTTTTAATTTTTTTCACTGACTTATATCAATTTTAAAATCTACATATGTTCGAGTAACGTGAGCTACGGATGAAAATGGCGACATGAGCCAAAAATGATCTACATTAATTTATGATAAAGTAATGTTTATAATCTTTTATATAATTCTATGCTATGTATGATATCGCCATTTTGTAATCGCCATAGATAAATAGATAACGACAAAATATTACTATTTTTTTAATGCACCTACCTAGGTCTTATAATTTTTATAACTGCTGTGTTCACATTTAATGATAAACAAGCACTATATCTTATTTATAATTAATAGTTGGTTGCTGCCTTAATTTTACAAATGTGTAATAAAATTTTTATCGAAGCAAAATGGTTGCATAAAAGTTCTTACAGCCAAAGACCAAAACTTTTTGTTCCTAATTTCCATTTTATAGCATCACACCCTACAACACAACTAATTGGCTATCTTTAGGTACAGCAAAATTATAATAAAACAGAATCATATGAAAAGGTCTTAGTTATAAAGTTATTTTACATGTTGGGAGGTTACAAACAAAATGTTAATGAGAACAGCAACATTTGCGCATTTAATTACCTTAATTTAATTATGATATTATTAAGCAGTGTTTATACGAAAGCACTGGACAAAAAGTTTTATTATATACACAGAGCCGTATCTAGACTCTGACGCCATCTCTTCATGAAAGATTCCTTGGCATAAAACTTAAAATATTTTGATTCCGCAGTGATGAAAAGGTAAAATTAGGGTAGGTTATATTATTATAATTTTGCAGTATATATATATATATATATATATATATATATATATATATATATATATATATATATATATATATATATATATATATATATATATATATATATATATATATATATATATATATATATATATATATATATATATATATATATATATATATATATATATATATATATATATATATATATATATATATATATATATATATATATATATATATATATATATATATATATATATATATATATATATAATATAAAGTAGGAAAATATTCGTGCGGAAAGAAACTAGTAAATAGCAGAAAATGGAATTTTTTGGGATGACTGCTAAAGCAATGGAATTTGGCAAACTATAGACACGTGTTTCTGACTTAAGGTCTTCATCAGTATAGTCAACTAGTGAAAGACGAGTACAACTAGTTTAATATATATATATATATATATATATATATATATATATATATATATATATATATATATATATATATATATTATATAGCGTAGAGTGTCCTGAATATAAGCAATTATTTCACGTTCAGTGAGTATACGAACCTTTTTAGTTGATTTTAAGCCTTCGTACTGGCTTATCGGTACCTCCTTGAACAAAAACACATGGGCAGGTCAAAAGTTCCAAGTTTTTGCTACAAGACAAACATTTACATTCTTTTTGTTCCATGTCAAGAAATTCGGTAAAATCGAGTTTGGAATAAAAATGCACATATTTTTGCGTATAAAAGTGGGCCTTGCCAATGCTACATCGGAATAAATATTTCAACCCGGCAGGGGTCCAAAAATTTCTAAATAGAATTTCACAGATCTTAGTACAAGTCGATGAATCCAACAAGGTACCAGCTATTTTTATTTCAAATAATTAACTTTGTTCGAGAAGACGAAAATTTTATTATAAAGCCTATTTTTAATTATTATTATTGTCAAAACTAATAATTATTTGACATCTGGAACTTGTTTTTATTATTCCAACGCACTCTTTAGAACTTTTACTAAGAATAAAATAAATTGCGTACATTTTACTTGAAATGGAGGATCACAGAGAATTTAAGTGTAGGAGTAAATGCAGTCCTAGATAAATTTAGTGTATAAAATATTTGAAAATTACATATTTCTTTCAAACAAACACATTCATGTGAAAAGAGCTGTTTTTATATCTAGTCTATCTACCTCGGAAAAAATCAAATATAGGTTTTTTTCTTTAACGCTCTCTACCATAAAAATAAAATCGTTCTTTGCCTATGTGCATATAACATGTTTGTTAACTTATTTTATGCAGGATGGTCGCGATGATTCGCGTTTTTTGAAAGACTCTGTATAATACAGTAAACAGGGAAGACCAAAAATGAAAAAAAAAAAATTAAGAGAGTTTAGCTTTTTTAAGAAAAGGTGTTAAAGCGGTTAGTTTAAAAAAAATAAACGGTGAAACTATAATTTGTTTTATCTCTTTGTATATAAAACCTTTTGTGACTATACAAAATAGCCCTAGGAAATACAAGAACCCTTAAAAATGCAAATATGTTTTTATTTCCATAGCAATCAGCTATTTTAGAAGACATAATAAATATATTTTCTCTTTCTGCATACATAAGCAATTTTTTTACTTTTTACAGGTTTAAACTAAAGAGGTGAAATAGCTCCCTAAAAGCAAAAGTTAATTAATTATATATTATGTATAAAATCATATTGTTTGTGTATATAAATCTCAAGTTGAGATAAGCATTGACGTACATACACATATGAGGAAGTAATATTTTTCCAAACACATTTTCTACGTAAAAACAATGTTTGTGACGTTTCATATCTATCTATGACATTACCAAACTAAATATTTAAAACTTAAACAAAGAATTGTTTAGCAAATAGATCATACTTTTTTTCCCTCGTAAAAGGGAAGTAATCTAATCGTGAAACAAATTACGCTCAGAGATTTTTTCAGATCTTCACGTTTCGGGGACCCTGGATGCCGAAAAACATGTTTTCTCAATTCCGTCGGTCTGTTTGTCTGTCCGTCAGTCTGTCTGTCTGTTCGCAGCATAGCTAAAAAACTGCTTACCCCATTGAATATACATTTTAGTAACAATTTGATAAAAATCCAATACGGCCAAACAAAATGTCAAACATTAAAAAAATTATTACTAAAAAACTACTTATTCAATTTACCTCAAACTTGACACAAAAATCAAATATTAGGTAGTAATTAACTAGCAAAATCTTGGTACGGATCCAAGATGGCGAAACTAAATGGCGGCTTAATAAAATATTAAAAATTCAACCTGAAAGGCTACTTAATAAATTGATTTCAAATTTTGTGTAAGAATTAATTGTGGTATAGAGACGAACTAGTAAAATTGTGGTACGAATTCAAGATGGCGGAACAAAATGGCGGCTCATTGAAATGTTTGTTATCGGAAAAAAAATCCATGTTTTACATATCGTTACATAAATAAAAAAATAACGGAACAAAATGTGGACTACTGAAATGTTGAAAAAATTATTACTAAAAAACGAAGTATCCAATTTACCTCAAATTTTTCACAAAGTCAATCAAAGTCAAAGAGTCAACCTGTAATATTATGGCCCGAACCCAAGACAGCAAAAGAAAATGGTAGTCTAATAAGTTAATAAAACAAATCAGTCTGAAAACTTACTTATTAGATTAATTTCAACAAATTTTGGACATCCATTAAGTGTGATATAGAGATGAACTGATAAAATTGTGGTACGAATTCGAGGCGAAACAAAATAGCGGCCATATACAATATCTAAGAAATTAAACTAAACATCTTCTTATTCAACTGACTTATTATCTTGCAGCAAAATTGAATGTGATTCAGAACTTAATTGGTACGAATTCCAAATGACGATGCAAAATGGCGGTCTTAAAAAATCGATGTATAAAAATCAATTTATTTTAAATCATGTCCAAAAAATAAGTGTGGCATAGGTAGCAACTGGTAAAATATTGGGAGGATTTCAATATGGTGGAGCAAAATGGCGCCCAATAAAAATGTTTAAAAAGCTAGTAAACTAAATGACTATGTGCTGAACTAAATTGGGTTACACTTTACTCTTCCTAAGGAAAGGAAAGATTAATTCCGAGTAAAGGAAAATTACCGATTTTTTTATCAAATATACGTCGTAAAACACCTTGTATATTTGTATTCATTTGTTAATGTATTATCGCTAATGAAATAGGAAAGGCACCACGCTGTAAAAGTCCCGAAGAATAGGATGAGGTTCGCAAAACTCGATCTAGATAACTGCCCGTAAATTGAAATATTGTACCTGGGTGGAAGGTGTGTGTTTAAGGCTCGTATCGGTTGGGAATAATCAACAAAACTGACGTTTCGCACCGCCCCAACATTGATCATCATTAATTTCCCAATATCGAGTATCGAACGTCACGCTGTTACGGTTGTTATTCAATAAATACGCTGTAATATTGCGTTGTGGAATTTTCGTTTTTTTTTTTAAACCGATATAACTTGAATTCTATAGGGTTTATTAGTTCTTGGTGAATGTCTTGTAGTTTTCAATAAGTGCATTTATTAAGCTTGCCTCATTATTCTATCAGTCCTCTTAATATCAATGCAGTTGGTATGGAAAAGTCCAAAAAAATAACACACCTGCATATCTAGTCTAAAAAAAATTTTCCTTCGTACGACTAAAAAATCATTAATATATTTCTTAGCTGTTTTCAACCCTTTGGTAGGCACTAAATAAAATTTTCTTTTAGTAGGCGCTTGGTGTAATTTATATTTATACTATTTAATATTATTAAAATACTGTAAACTCCCAAAATAAACTTTAATTTTCCCAAAGATATATTTTTTACTGCAAATAAAATACACATTTTTGTTTTTAACAGCTAACTACAAATCTTACAAACATATCTAAATATTAATTTTCTTCCATTTGTTCAATACAGCTGAGGCAGGTATGTCTAGTTTGAACATGCTCCTTGCATGCCATTTGAGCAATTCTCAGCAACAGTTTCCACGGGAGGCCTGTATTTAGATAAAAAAAAATTTAATATCCAGTGGTTAATTCCTAATAGATGCTCTTGATTGTAGATGCGGTTTCATTAGGGCAAGAGCCAAGTTTTTCAAAAATATTCTTCTCCTAATTCCGACACTTTCAGGAAAAACTACATTATATAAAATATTGGCATTTATTCCCCCGATATTTAGAAGTTGGAAAAAGATAGCTAGTGGCCATCTTCTGGTTTTCCTTTGAACTGAGTAATTTGCACTCATCTGATCAATTGTATATATGCCTCCTTTAGTAGAGTTGTAAAATAAAACGATGTCAGGTTTTAGAGTAACTTCATCAACAGTGCCTTCAGGATGCACAGTAGATAAAAGTACCACAGCTTTGTTTTTTTTGGGCAATAGGAAACAAGAGTCGTATCTTCTTGTTAAGCAAATATTGATGAATTTACCGGTTTGATTTTACTTGGCAGAAGTTCCGACGAAATTTACATCTTATTTTTTTTTTCGAGGTTCCCACCATGTGATTTTATCTTTCAATAAGGACATAGCCAACGGATAACTTGTGTACCAGTTATCCGTGGTTAAATAGTGGTAGACTTCTAAATTCGCCGTGTAAAACATTCTCGAGTCGCACAAAGCGAATATTTTGAGACCGTATTTCGCCGGCTTATTTGGTATATATTGAACGAAGCTGCAACGCCCTCTGGTAAGGCACCAACATTTCATCTATGGTCATTAGTTCACCTACACAATAATTTTTTAATATGATAATGGTTCTAATAGCACGAAAATATTTCTATACCTGTACCATCAGTATCCCAAATATCTTGAAAGTTGGTGTGATTTTCTTTTTTAGGCCGGATTAGTATAACAGGCTGATAAATGCCAAAATTTCTTCTTTGGTAGTCTGGTTAGTGTCTCTTTTCCTCTCAAAATTTTCATGAATTGACGAGATAAAAATATTGGTATATTTTGTTACATCTTCTAACATCTCATTTGAAAAAAACTGCAAAAATGCGCTTACTTCATCTGTTACTAGGGCACGATCAACCTGTATCTTCGAAAATATTTTTACTATGTTTTTAGCGGGAGTTTTTGCAAACTTTTTTTTATTTGGTGCTTTTTCCATATTGTTTGATTGTCTTTACCTTTCATTATTGGTCCCTCTGTTAGTTTACAAGTACCTTAGGCACCCGCATCGACCTCAATTATTGTATCAGCAACCTCCTCTTCTTCTCCGGTCATTTCAGACTCCGAGTCATGTTCACTTGGTAACACTACTTCTTCCTCCCCGTCATCATCGCTACCACCCACCAGTTCTTCTGCAGCCTCCTCGAACATCTTCTTGCCTATTGCTTCTAACTCTTGGTCGGTAAGTCTATTAGGATTTTTGATTTTAACACCATCCCTGGTAATAAAAACAATTATCAACAGATAATCATTACTAGGGATGGGCGTTTATCGATAGATCGATAGCTCAGTGACTTGAGATAATAGGTAAATAAAAAATATCGATATATCGATAGTTATATGTGTCGATATGTGCGCAATCTAGCCGATTGGTAGGTGATAATATCGAAAGGATGCCGAGAAAATCTATAGTTACGGATAAACCGATTAGATATTTGCAAAGATGCGAACTTTTTTTGTTTTTCAATCTTTAATTTTGGGCTCCGATATATCGCAGGTAGTAGGGACTGAACTATCGATAGGTGATACTAGCTATCAGTAGTTCGATAAATAAAAGATATCGCCTATTGATAGGTAAAATCTAATATCGCCCATCCCCAATCATTACAAATTCCTTCAAAAAAAGGCCATGCACAGAACTCTAACAATTACCATTATCATTATCAACAGCAAACCTTGTAAAATGAGAATTTCCCGAAAATATTATTTGCATTTTAGAAGTAAAAACTAATATCCAATAAAAATACAGACAGATACGGCACCGTGTGAGGTTTGAAGTTGACAACAAAGTTATTTTAGATACCAATAATTTAACTTACATTATGGGGCGCTTGGCGTACTCTATACACCACTTTACGTAATTCGTGGAAATATTTAAAATAAGCACAACCACACGTCTTCCGCCGACACCTAACTGACAACTGAATGCTGCTTAAAGGATACGTGGAACGGAAAAGAGTAGGGAGTAGGGGAATACGAAGTAATATACAGTTGCGTCGAATTGGCGTACTTTTTACGCCATAGCGTTAAAGAAAAAAATTATATACATTTACGTTTTGCCAAAGAAAATGCGCTATTAGAATTAGAAGAAGAACAAATGTCGTGAAGCATTTTAACTGCCAATCCACTTAACTTTAAATAAAATGGATTTAACTTTCCCATCTTAGTTTTTAATTATTTATTTGTCCACATCGATAAGAAAGTGCAAAGAAATGCCAATTTTTAAGCGGCGTCCTCTCTAAAACATTACAATTTAGGACTACGAAACATAACGCAAAAAATATATTGTTCAGGGCAAAGGAAAACGGCTCTTGGTACTTTTTTAGGGTAGAAGCGGCAACAACGCACAATTAGAAATATTTTAAGAAGAAAGTTTTTAGTTACCCATGAGCCAAATTTGTATAGTAATATATTCTCTGATTCTCAAGATACTTTAAATATACCATTAATTCATATTTCGAAATATTTCGAACAGTGTAATATTTTTCAATTGTAATATTTCGATGCCCAATGTAACTCAAGGCATATTTACATTGAAAGAAAGATTTCCCAAATATCAAGGTCTCAAATTTTCTATTCATACTACATGTCGCGTATTCAACATTATTGACATGGGATTTCTCTCACGTGTCCTCTCTCCATTTTAAACTACTTGCACACATGTCAGACAATCCGTAATATAGCTGGTTATCTCGAGTTGTACGAAATTCAATAAGGTGAACAATTGTTACAAGCTGCCGTTTACCCTTTTAAGTCTCGAAAATTAGTTTCAGCGAAGGTAAACTGCCAAACGACCTCGCTGTGGAGGTAAATTTGGTTACAATATGTGTTGTTCCTAAGAAGTAAAAAAGCGGCATAGAAAGAAATATGGCGTGTTAAAAAAATATTTGAAATAGCGCGTTGCGGAGTAACATCAGTTTCCGAAGATATCACGCTGGCATATTTTTCTCAGCGAGATAATTGAAACTATCAACATTATGGAGTAAATATGTCAATAAATACTAAAGTTAGGGGAAGTTAAGAAAAACGAGCCATTATGAGCCAAGATTTCTCAGACAGCAGAAAGAGATGAAATCGCAAGATTTTTGTCAGTTTGCGGATGAAGTTTACGTACATATGAAGATAAGCTCTTTTATTTTTTTCTTCATTATATTTTTTTAGACGACACATTTATAGAATGTGGTAGCCATGAAATTTAATTTCAAATATTTCTCAAGGTTTTAAGTGAAATTTTTAACCCTTAAGGATTTTTAAAGCTTAAAATTCGAAATGTTGCATCTTTTAATAAACTTTGGTTGCTTTAAAAACTTTGATAACCGTGAAGACACCGTAATAGTTATCCTTTTTGTTACAAAAAACCAAGAAAACATTGTTTCTGTTGTTATATTATATTGAGTTTGTGCCTTATGTTACTATACTCCAATCTTTTATTGAATACTGTAAAGGAATATCAGCCGTTAAAGTACTCGAAAAGAATACAATGTCCAAAATTCCGTTAAATAAAAAAAGAACTTCGGCTACGCTTATTGTCAACGCTGGGGGTGATTGGGTGATCTTTGAGCAGCATGGAAGCTGGAAGTTTAAAAACATTGTTGAGCAATGTCTCCTAATCATTGAAATGAAAGCTGTAGCAAGCCAAAACAGTAATTCACTTTAGTGCCAAGTCCATCTAAGAACCCCGTTGTACCGACAGTTGTTCCTTCATGAATAAGAAACCTTGCAATCAATCACATTGCAGCAATTATCAAGAAGTTGTAATTGAAATCTCAGCAGAGTACTTTTACAAGAAGGATAACAATTTGAGAAACTCTAGAATTTTCAAGATGTTCCTCCCCGGTGGTAAAAAAAGCTATTTTCTTGCCTTGTTGCGAGGTGAATGTCAATTTTAATCTCTTGCGAAATGTTGGAGTTTTCAGCCTTGTATCCTCGTAAAGAGCAAAATTGAAAAAAGGGCTTCTCGCCTCTTAATTTAGAAAATATTCCTCCAGCAGAGAAAAGACTCCCAGTCTATATGTTGCATGTTTAAAGAAATCTCAGTTATCAAGAATTTTCTTTGCTCATATTAGCCAAATAAGATACCTGAAATGTATATTTCCAATCTTCGTAGCTTCTCTATTACAGAGTTGAAATTACAAAAAATTGATTTTGATGATGTAATAGATGGTTTCTAAATCCCAAAGAAGTCTTACTAAAACAACCAGGATTTATTTATTTTATTGCAGTGGTTTTTCTTAGTACATTGCCAGCTTCTGATCATAATATATAATATTATTGTTGCAAAATCATGTAGATTTGTTTGTTTCACAAATTGCAATAGATTTTATGCAAGCTTAATGAAATGTCTTTTATTTTATAAAAGTTTAATCATTTACGCAGCTTTGATTACATATAAAAATAAGTTAAAACAACCATGTATTAAAATCCTAAACACAACAATTGTAATATCAACCAATAAGTACAAAACAGAAATTTATAATTAATACATTTTCTTAATTATATATATTTTCTGTGTTAAGGAACGATACAGGTATCTATGTTATGGAAAGTCTAAAGTTCTTGACATCAATTATTTGTAAAAGATCCTATTGCAGTTACGGTATTTAGCGTTTCAAATTACAAATATTTCCTTTTTTTTTTCGTTTTTATATTTTTTTTTTGTAGAAAATATACCCTTTACGTTTCTTCATTGCTATCAGGTAAAAGCACGCATAATTTAGACAATTTTGCAATAAGCTCATAATCAGCATATTCATTAAAATGTCCCCAATTCATACTAATATTATTAATATTCCGCTATTTTAGAAGTAGTTTCTCACAAGTACAGGGTGTTTGAAAAAAACATGCGCCAACGTTTAGGGAGAGATTCTTTGTAAGAAAATAAGATCAACAGATGCTTGGTTTTCGAGATACAGGGTGTTAAAGAAGAAAAAAATTCATATATTTTTTGCCTTTATACTCAAACCAGATTATTAGACTGGAGTAAAACTTAGTGTAGTAAAAACATGTACAAAAATAATTTCTTTTATAAAACATTTTTGTCAGTACTTTCGACCAATGGCGTAAAAATGAGTGATATTGTGATTTTTTTCACAATTATTCGTTCATATTTTTTTTAGTATTGGCATTTTTAGGATATTTATGTATTAAGCTTAATTTATGATTAATTCTACAGAAAAAGATGCTCTTGATTCAAGTCGATAAATCCCACCATGTCCGAGAGATTTTATATAATGTAGAACATTATTAAACTCAATTCAAAATTCAAGCAATAAATTGTATTCTTAGCAAAAGTATTACGAATGAATTGGAATTATAAAAATAGCACGAAAAATTCATATGAACATGGATCCGCAGATATTTGTCTTCGAGATACAGGGTGTCAAAATTTTAAAATTTTCTCAGTGTTTTGAAAATATTGTAAAGTTTATAGGTATGCCATATTTTAGATCATGAAAAAAATAAAAAACATGTACGCTATTGATTTTGTCAAAATTTTATACCGCATTTAAATAATTTATTAAACTGCAATCAAAACATACGTTTTAGTATTTGTTTGAATTCGACTTCCCTTAGGAATAAACGCGCATTTTCGAAAAACTTGATCCAACGTTTAGTTAGAGATTCAATATTCAAAAACAGAAAAAGTTTTCATAAACATGAGCTCTGAAAAGCCTTTATCTAAAGTATTTGTCCCTTTCGACAATAGAACAATTTCACAGAAAATTTTCAACTATTCATGAATAAATATTTTTATTTACATTGTTTTTGTAGAAGTAGAAGTCTTTTACCTTCATAATGTTATCGGGTTGCCGTCTTATGTGCCTGTTGCCATCTTCAAAAATTCAATGCAGGTAAAAGTTTCGGGAAATAAAAAAATCGAAACTGCAGAAAGCTAATAAGGAAAATAGATCAAAAGGTAGCTATTTCAATAAAGATTTAAAAATAATTTAGACCGTTGGCCGTTACACAGGAAAATTGCAGGTGAAAACGAACAAGGTAGAAAAAGACTAGATTATAGCGGATAGAACACAACTATAACCTAACGCAGTAAAAAATCTACTGGAATGCTGCGTCATTTAAATAACTCTTGGTCTCGGAAAAAAGCCAGCAACCATCAGAGAATATCAGACTATTAATGTACTCATCTGTTTCTTATACTAAATATTAAGATGAATTATTTCAGATCAAAGCCATAGAAAATGATAAGAGAAAATGCAAGTCTTGCTAATTTACACCTTTAATATTTGGGATGGAAGCAACGAGGAATTTCAACATCCAACAACTATAGTCCATATATTAAATTCAAAATGAAGACGAAGATCAGGTTACTTTCGAGATAATTTTTCACGTGTTGGAAAATGCAATGTTTTTAAAATAATTTACGTTAAAAAAAAGGACAACCACGATTTCGATGTCAAATACTTAAACAAAAAACAATGTTGAAAAAATCAAACCGACTTTAAAAAAGCACAAACATTTAAAAATAACATTTTAAATGACCTTAAAAATGTTACTTATGAAGTCGGTTCAAACAACTATTACTATGTACTAAGAAAAACCAGGTATTTCATATTTGTTGCTTTTCTTTCCAATACATGTCTTCTAAAGACCTAATATGGTCTAGTAACTACGAAATGTCTATACATATGCTTTATAAATGGTAAAAACCCCATTCAAATGCTTTAAGTATGGGTATGTACAAACATATGTCAGAAACGTAACCTTAATTTAAAGTCATTTAAGCACCCACTTACCTGTATCATTGAACTACTGACTGCACCCTTCTTTTAATTGGTTGATACATTTGGATTAATATATACTAAGACTGTAGCATTCTAACTTTTTCAGCTTTATCCTGAAGACAGCCAGATATATTTACCAGCCGAAATATCCTGACATGATGTGTATCCTAAACAAGTTTGATATTCAGTATGCATATGTGCTTAATTAAGTATTAAGCTAAATGTAGCTTAATTCTGACTATCACCTGGATCTTAAAATACTCATTTGCCTCATTTCGTAAATGATAACGTCATTTAAAAATGCTCAAAAGAAATACGCTTGCAAACGGTGTGAAATTCGATAATTTTCCGGGATACATTTCATCAAACATATTCATTATATTAGTGTGGCATGGCCGAATAAATAAATTACCCATGCCGCCCATTGTCAGTTTTTCCCGCCTCCTGTGTAGTATGTTCGTGGCGAATTTAAATCTCTATATCTATATAACTCTGAACAAACAGCGGTGGGTATAACAATTTTACCTAGCAATATAAGCAAGTTTACCTAGAAATACCGTTTTCTCTATCATTAATTATATTTAGCGCTAATCATTCGAAAATCTTTATTCTAAGCTCTTTCATTAAACAAAAGTGGTTAACTAGAGCCACAAAAGTTAGGCTTTGTTGAGCTTTTTATAATTCCTTTTGAAGACGTTCTACAACATAGGAGTAACCTGAGGGAATGTCCCTTAAGCTGGCGATAATAAACTTTTTGATTAGTGAAACAACAGAAAACTTATAAAGATTAGATAAATATAACATGTTTCTATCAAGCACTATTCTTTAATCCAGAACCAAACTCCCGCTTAAAATCGTTTTCTAATAATATGGACTAGGATTACCAGTTTCCCTTCCAAAGTATTTTTCCCGTAATGTAGTTTGATGTGAGCGCCTACCCTATTCCTTCACCTTAATGATTTGTTTTTTACAACCAGTATTTCTATTCAAAGCTATGCTGACCATTGAATACTCCACTCCATATATACATAATATACATTCTCCCTAACCTACTTCCAAGAGGGAACTGGATGATTGAAGGAAGGAATGACTTTATCTTTAAAACAACTTAAATAACAGTATTAAGTTTAACGGCGCTAAACGGCACAATCACGTTCATTATAGCAAGAAATATAGCCTACACCATCGAAATTAATAATCATATTGATCATATAAAGAGCATTTCGTCTGGTTGAGGATCCAAATATCAGAAGAAAAATTGCCTCGCTAGAGCATAACCGAATTGTTGGCGATATGTGGCTGCTTTACAGATACTACTATTGATTCCGCTCTAACAAGTTTCATTATGCCTTCTTAAGTCATGCGTTTCTCTATAATGCTATTCTACATATCTTTCAAATCGGTACCACTAAATAAATAAATAAATAATTTTTTAACATATAACACCATTAAATTAAACAAAATACAATATGTAGACGGTATATAAATGTATTAAATATTTTTCCTTATTTATGGCTTAAATCTGCCAAATGACATTAAACATATCAATCTCATGTGGTAACTTCTAGGATACTAAATCTAGATAAAGACCAGTAAAGGACTATACATGCCGTAATTAGTATGATAATCTAAAGTTAAGAGCTGATATCGCCTAATTTGCCTTGCTAGAACATGTAGTTTAATTCAGTCAAGTAATTTAGGTGAGTTAATCACGCTATTCACAATCTTAAACAAGATGCACAAATCAAAATATTTTCCTTTATTCTCTAGTGGTTGCATATTTAAAAAATCCAATAAATCATCATAATTCAGTTCATCTAGAAATAATCCCTATTTATGAGCAATAAATTTTCTCTGATATAATTTGATGACCAAACTGGATAGCATACTTAAGTATAGAATGTACAATGGCATAATACACAACTTTTAATATTTTAATATTACTAAAATAATGTATTACATTTATTACCCATAGATTGAATATGCCCCTCAAAAGAAAATTCCCGACTTATTATAACATCAACATCTTTGACACTTTCAACTCTAGGTAATAATTTACCACCTAACATGTAAGCGAACAATAAAAGAGTTTTAGAACGGGAAAAACTTATTATAGTGCATTTGCTGATATTAAGCCTTAGTTTGCCGAGTTTACACCAACTAGCAAAGTTATTCAAATAATTTTACAAATCACTGCAGTCTCTATATAACTGTACCTTTTTAAACATTTTTAAGTCGTCTGAACCTTAAAAACATCTAACGTAAAACTCCTAACCTTTTCAACTTGTGTGCTTCCGAAAATATATGAGTATACCAAATTTAACAGTTGACCATGAATTCCAAGGCTTAATTTGTTTTAAGAAGTAGATCGTGACAGATTCTGTCAAAGGCTTTAGTAAAATCTTTATAAGGCGCGTCATTTTAACATCTGTGACTAAAAGATTAGATATTTTAGATTTTCCTTTTATAAAAACGTGCTGTTCAGGTAAAATTATACTTTGAAACTGTGGAGATAAAAACTTTTCAACTATGGACTACAATATTTAAGATATTATGAAAATTATTATTATGGCTCGATAATTTTTATTGTCCTGTCTCCATTTTTAAACACAGGCGTTCCAAAGCCTTTGTGGGTAAAAACCAAGGACAATAGATTTATTAAAAAATATACACAGAACTTCACATTTAGTGTTTTAACAAATTTAACTAGATTTCCATCAGCTCCACATCTAAGATTACTTCTAAAATCTGTTATACTGGTAAAAACATCTATACTGCTGACCTCAGAACTACTAATATTAACAGTTTTATCGTAGCTAAACCTAATATCACAGTTGTAATGACCATATTCAGCATATGTAAAAGCAAAATATCCGCAAAAAAAGTACAATTTGGTTAACAGAATTACTATCTTTTCTATGGAGAAACACTGATTCTGGATGCTTAAAGTTGTCTTTACTTTATTAAATTTCCAAATATTCAATGTAACTGGAACAACTAACTGTAGAATATTTTTTAGATTCATTTCGTTAAATAAAGAAACAGTTATGATCCTCCACAGTGCTACTAAATTCGTATTTTGATAAGCTTTCTTCCATAAAATTATATATCATCTGCTGATGATGTTAACTTGGTTAGCGAAACGCGCGTCCAGAACGTAACAAGTTGTGGTGTAGTGTGGTTAGAAGTATTATATTTTCTTTTCTCTAAAAATATATGATTCTTTAGTCCATTGTCAAAAGATTTAGAAAATTTGAAATATTTAAATTTAACTTTGAGAACATAAAAATCAATAACACTATGTAGTATGCAACAGAAATATTCCACTGATTTATCAATTTTATTAGTAAAATGGAGAAAAAAATTGTATCTGTTAAGTTAGCTAAGGTAAAATCTTAATACAAGTATAGTATTCCGCGCCGTATAGATTTGAAGCCGCGACGAAAATGGAGGTTTGTCAAAAACAGGTCATTTCGTGTGTCAAACTTTAGTCATATTTAATACATTTGGGCTCTATATCACAGTTAAAACTAAATCACAAAGTCGGGTGGTAACAATCACACTTGACTAGTGGGTTATCGCTACATAAAACCTGTAGTATTGTAATCGAAAGAAATAAATCTAAAAAATCCTATAGAGGATTTGAAATGTGATTAGTTTCTATGAATTAAATAATGCCATAAAATCTGAGATCCGCAAAACAGAACGCGCAAACTTACAGTCCATCCATAGCTACTCCTTGTGACAAAATCTCCAGTTTAGTTCTCATCTTGTTAGACCCCTGGTAATAACGATTAAAATAATGTGTGTTACAGGTCATTATGGAACTTATAAAATCGCTAGTTTTTACCTTTAAAAGATTTATGACGATTATTAAAGATAAAAGTTTTTACAACAACAGGCATTCATTCAAACATTCCATCTCCAAACTTAAGGCAATCACACTAACTACTATTTAGGCTTTTACCTTTCTAGCCTTGCGCATGAATAAAAGAAATAAGTAGCCTTTGATAATGCAAACTCTTGCATTGAAGTCGGATGCAGGTTTGTTGGAGATATTTCATGCAAATAGCGATTTTTGATATACCTATATGCAAATAGGATTATTGAACAGCAGAGCCGAGGCATTTGTTCAGCTATAACAAGACAAGATCTTTAAAGACAAAAAGAATATGACGGGACCATGTATCAGACACAACTTTCTAAAAGAGAGTAGATATCTCTATATATAATGCCGTTAAACGACAATTTAAGGTGGCAAGCATACGTGGAGAGAGTTACTATTATCCACATATCAGGAGAGGATGTGAGGCACAACTCCAGTTTCTTCCCTGGCGTTATAAAATTCGCAACTAATAGGTAATACTTTATAATTATCGGATAATAGATTTTCAGTTCTTTTATTTATATATTAGAAAATAAGTGTTTTACTATAGCGTCACATTATATCATTCTTGGGACATATGGACGCCACTGGCACCTTGGGTAATTCCGAATTCATTTAGCAAGTGGTAATTAAGGCATACCCTTATTTATATTTTATTTGTTCTTCGTGATGATCTCTTAACCTTAACCCGTTTGTAGGTTGTTGCAAGGATTAAAAATTATCGAAGCGTCGAGAGTTTAATTTATTTTTATCACCTGTTTGCAAAGATTACTTATTCGTAAGCGTCAGAAATAAATAGCAAATAAAATTAATATGAATGCTGAATTACACATAAATCGCAAAATAATACCGGCTTAGATTAAAATTTCAAAAAATCAGGTATATAAAATATATATTTGTTCACTGACATTTACCTTGCGAGATTTATAAAACTATCGCACTCAGTTTATTGGATTTCGTTTTATAACATCATGATTTGCTTTATTCAAAATATACAACAACGCAAAATAAACCGAATTATTTTTTTTATTTAAAGCTTAATTTTTCTTCTTTTGAAATCTTTAAAGAAAAATACTTTTTCTAAGTACAAAGTTTTATTTAGGGTATGCTAACTAAACTATTGTTTAGTTGAAACGCAACCGCTATTTTTTTGGTAATTTGAATAAAATAATCTAACAGAATGCAGTTTTCTGCATTAGTTAGGCCATTTCTTTTAGAAAGGCGATATCTGGTATTTATCCAAAAATTTTTAATTTGTGCACAGGATCTAGTTAACACCGAAAATCATTTATTTTTAAAATATATGAAATTAATTGGTATGTTATGTGGAAAAATGCAATTTCTCAAAATTCTGAAATCGGTTCTATTTTAAGATAAACATTTGTTTTTGAAAGGAAAATGTATTTCTTAATATAAAGATGATATCAAAATTTTACGAAATATCTTTATTTGGTATGTCTTACCCATTAACTTAATATAATATATATATGTATTTGCGAATTCTCGGCCTCAAAAAATTACTTGTAGATATCAAATGCAGTTAACCGCAGCAGCCTCTTTTGCTCAAAAGACCCGTTAACTGGGAAATTACCGTAAAATACAAATTTTTATAAAAAAAAACGACCTACATAAAGCACAAAAAGTTAAAAATAATATCATTTTCCATCTTGAGAATTTCTCTTTATAAAATCGGTGTCAAACTAATTCTTAATTACTTAATCAAAAAAGACATTTATATATTGTAATTTTGTCTTTATCTGTGTGACGCCAAATTCACAATTACCATCGTTTTTACTTCCCTCGTAAAATCTATTACTAAAAAATTACTTATCCAATTTATCTCAAATTTTGCACAAAAATCGAGAAGTATGTAGCAATCAACTGGTAAAATTTTGGTACGAATTCAAAATGATGGAACAAAATAGCTTGATTTCAAATTGTGTGCCTTAAATAATTGTGATATACAAATGTACTAATAAAACTGTGGTACTAATGAGGCGACGGAACAAAATGACGGCAAAATATAATATTTGTAATCGTGAAAAAATCATCAAAATCGTCAAAAATTAAGAATGATTCGGGAATAACCTGGTAATATTTTGGTAAGAATCCAATATGCCCGAATAAGATGGCGGCCTAGTGAAACGTTAAAAAATATATTACTAAAAAAACTAATTATCCAATTTACCTCAAATATTGCACAAAAATCAAGTGTTATATCGGAATGAACTGGTAACATTTTGGTGTGAATATAAGATAGCAAAACAAAATGGCGGCATTTAAAAATATTTAAAAAATCAGCCTGAAAACACTACTTATTAAATTAACTTCAAATTTTGTAAAAGCATTAAGTGTGATATAGAAATAAACTGGTCAACTTTTGGTAAGAATTTAAAATAGCGGAACAAAACGGCGACCAAATAATTTTTTTTTTTAAATTAAGGTAAAAAATTTTATTGAATTGACTTTAAATTTTGATGAAAAATCCTTATATCCAACTGGTACATTCGACATCTCGTAATAAAATGGCGGTGTGTGTTAATATAAAAACTACTTATTAAATTATGCCCAAAAATCAAGTGTGGCATAGGTAGAAACTGGAAAAATATTGAATGAATGAAAATGTTTTATAAGACACTATATACGTGTAACTAAATGTATATGAACTAAAATAAATTAAGTCACACTTCACTATTCCTAATAAAAGGAAAGATTCATAGCGAGGGAAGTTCCAGGAAAAAGAATTTTTTTAGTTCTATTTATCCAAAATTTTATTGTATAGGTCAGCTTTAAAGCCGATTCGGATTAGGCGCTCAAGTCACGGTACGCTTTCCCTTCTCTCCCAGTCTAGAAATTTGTATAGAACATTAGGCCATCAACTAATGGTAACTTTACGGAAGCAAAGAAAAAAATAAGTTTCGTTCAGAACTGGTTGACTAGTTCTGACGCTTGTTGAGAGAGAGTCGAAAGATAAAGCCAAGATAATATAGGTGCACGATATAAAATAAATAAAAGAAAACCCCAAGAGAATTTGTTACTTTATTCAAAGCTATTTCTGATCATAAAATTAAAATTTTCCTAGTATTTTTGGATGGCGAACTATAAATTTTACTACATTCTCTCCATATTTTATTATTAGGTGCACTGTCAAAACATATTTTGTCTCCAGATTGTGTAGTTCCTCAAAAAATTACGAACTAATTCAGTAAGCTGTCCAGTGAGATCTGACGGATACCAGTTCATGTTCACTTGACGCCACTAAAAATACGTTATAATCGGGCAAAAAGTAATAGTAAAATTACATTTATACTAGAAAAAAAATGCTATGAAAAACGTAAAAATCCATTAAGTTTTGTGTTTTGTTTTCAGTTCATATTCCCAAAATATGTTAAAAGAGTACTCTCAAAATGTGACTTCAATATTTGAATTTTAGTGTTAACTTGACAGAAATTCCAATTGTAATTTTACCTCTAAAAATATACTTTTACAATTACTTATTTATTGTTGCAGTTTTTAAAGTAGAAATGCTTAAGGTTACATTTGTAACATGATTACGTAAAATGGCAATTTCTTTTTAACACTTTAGGGGCTATTTTTATGAGGATTGAACATAATTCCTGGTCTATATTAGAACAAGGATATGTTTAACAAAACCTATACCCACTGTTAGGTGGACCTGCCTCGTTAGCATTAGGTTACCAAAGGTTCGTCAATAAAACCCTCATTAAAGCTACCTGTGGCTCTGGAGACAACTCTTCTATGGCCTTTTTCGAACAGTATAAATATAAATGACCGTTGGGAGACAACTCGATTGCGTCCGGTGAAAGACTATGAACGGATCGTAAGCGAAGCGTTTAGTCTGAACTACATGAACTCAAAATGCATGTCGGAATATTTGACGGAATCTTGAGCAAAGTGTAAGCAGATCATGACCTCAATTATAGCCTGAAATAGTCATTTAAGTTTTCGAGATCTAAACCTAGCTTAATATTTTGGTCGTCCCTAACGAAATATACAATTAGCTATTAGGTCCATTCCATATGCAATTTTGCCAGAATGCAGTTCTAATACTGTATAAATATTCATTTTTATAAATGAAATAAATGTAAAAAGAAATAAAGAAAGGTTTTTTACATAAACACATAACCTCTAAAAATTTGTAAATTTTCTTACAAGCCCAAGGTTTTATTTCAAGTACGATAACGTCTCACGTCTCAAGTTTTGAGAAAATATTTAAATTTTCAAAAGTTCTGTGTTTATGTAGTTTAATTACTTTTTACTTTTTAATTCAATAGTTGGTGTATAAAAACGTTTTAAAAAAAATATGTTTCTTAAATTTATTTTGTACTTTTTAGCATTATTTTTTAACGCAACCTGTGTAAGTCATTCACGATTGGACATCATAATATTGTATTGTCATCTGGTTTATGTATGTGTCCCAAATCTCAGTCAATTGCGATAACGGGAACTGCTTCAAAAGCTACTTGCAATATTTGACCCCAAACATACATAGTAACTAACTAACTAACATGCAAGTGATGTTAAATAAAACTTTCTAAAAAACAGCAATACACATTGCCAAAATTAAAATGATTAGTGAAGTTAAACTTCGATCCAGTAAAAACTTCGCAACCCATATAAAACCTTATACACTTTACTTATCAAAGAAATATTTTCTTTCGTATAGTTATTTCACGTTTTCAACATTAATTAAAATTTATTCTAACCGAAATAACTGAAGAAAAGGGGAGAATTACACTTCATACACCAAAATTTAATGTATTTTAAATTTATCTTAGAAATTCATAGGATGAAAGAAACTCAAAATGGCATCAGTCCACTATTTCAATTGTATTTTTATAAGCTTGCGATGGAACCACACCGGCACTACCTTGCATACTTTTTGAAAATTTCGTCCAAATTGGTCAATCCATCCCGGAGTAATCGGTGTACATACATTAAAAAAATTCATAGGGACAAATTAATAACCCCCTTTTTTGTGAAGTCGGTTAATTATTCATTGCATTTCAATTAAACGATAGTTTAAATAGAATTTCTATTTTACTTAAAAAACACTTTATTATTGGTATGATCTTAGACATTTAACTATCAACTGCCACTAAACATAGCCAACATACTGGCTCTATAATAATTATTCACACCTCCATTTAGGATTTCTCAACCGTAAACGTGCACCCATCAGACTTACAAACGATACCATATAAGTCCATCACAATATATCATATCATTCGTTCCTCCTACTGTGCGACTTGCGATATCGACTTAGACATGATCGATATTTTTTTTGACTTTACAATCCAAAACAATATATCATCGGAATATGTTAATGACTAGGCCATTCGTACTGACGTTCCAGGGACATGGACAAATTGGGGGTCAAATTTAAATCGACGGTATTCGGTTGAAGTGTAAAAGACGATTTACATTATTTGATCTTCTTAATATGCCTTGCTATTGCTTAAACTCTCATACAGCCTGGTTAAATTATTACTCAAAATAAGTGGATCTTCGTATTTTGTATGTTAACTTAGAGTTAAATTAACTCCTCAAAACTCGAAACGTACATGGTATTTAGTTCACCGACGTATTGTTAAAAGAAGGTGATAGGTGAGATGATTTGAAACGTATTTGACCATATATAGCTTTTATAAAGTGAAACTCGTTTTGAGAGTTCTTAATTTTATTGGAATTTTGCCTGATTCAATAATTTTTTTCATCAGAATTGTAAAAATAAATTATTCAAAGTTGTTATCTACTTGCAACTTTTTTTTTTTTCAACTACAATATATGTTCCATGGAAATAAAACAGTTTTGGAAGCTATAAGTGACAAAAGCACATTTATGGCTGATTAAATAATCAAAAATTATATCTAATTTGTCACACTTGACGTTTATAAATAAAAAATAAAAAATTAAAATAAAATTTTCCTACGACCTCCTACGAAAGTGACAAAAAATAGACTGTTACCTGTTAAATAGAGAGTGCTATATATCATACGTGTATTGAAAAAAAAATTCAACACATGTGTTGAACAATATTTTTCTATGCGATAATCTTGTGTCAAGGTTACAGCTGACGCAAGGGGTGACAATTTTTTCAATACTAGTGCTGAAACAATTTTTTCGAAAATATTCATTGAAATACACAAAATATAAAATATAGTAATTCTGCTGAAAATTTTGAGTGGTCGTAGGACAAATAGTGTACATTACTTATGTCCAAGTTATTGTTCTCAAGCTCGAAGGATTTCTGCACGAAGCTAAATACCTCCTCGTTGGAAAACTATCACTTTTAACACATATTAGGTTACATACTAATACAAACGATACATCTTTAAATATTTTTAAACTTTTTCTTGATATTTCTCTTTTTGACTTATATATTATAATCTGCTACAGCCAGCTAGTAATTTGTATCGAGAGAAATGAGCATTATGTTAAAAAGGTTTCTGTTGGCTAGCGACGAACAAATAAATTGGTCCATGTTTGGCATTTAACAATCTGTGGTGGTGTCGTGTCTCTATTTAAATCTACGTATATTTTGTGATTATTCGTATAATAGTTCATTTTTAATAATCTCCAGACATTCAAGTTATTCAGTGGCTGCCTTTTCAAATATTAAGTACGCAGATATTATTTTTAGGGAAAAGAGGGCCGACGGTAACGCAGCTGCTGTTTAACGAATGTATCGTGAAAGACTTTCTTAAGTACCCCTTATAATTGTATTTGCTACTATATATTGTAGAAGAAGTTGAACTGATAACAAACGCGCTGGGGTAGCTTTGCAAATTTTGGCAGATGAAGCAGATCTCACCAGAAGGACTAGAAAAATTGCTCGACGCCTGAATTTATCAACGTGAAAGGTATGGTCAGTCCTACACTGTGAAGGAACGGATCCAGTTAGTAGAACTATTTTTTGTCGGTTTATTTTAAATAAAAACACAGGAGATGCAACAATCTTACACAATATTTTGTGGACAGATGAGTTTAATTTTTCTCGTGCGGAGATCGCCAACTTTCACAACTTGCATTGGGCAGAAGGAAACCATGAGGGTTTTTGAAGGAGCAAATTCCTTCCAACGTAAATTTAGTGTAAATGCCTGGGCCGGTGTAAAAGGTAGTGTTTTGACCTCGTCCATATTTTTTACCAGATAATTTAAACGGTGATATCCCCTTTAGGGTTTTTAAGAAACAATTTAACATATATTTCGGCTGCTGTGCCTCTGGATGTAATGCGACAGGTAATATATTAAAGCAAAAGATAACTGTGCCAATTTTTTTGCACAAAGACGAATAGGACGAAATGGTCCGCCAGATCTCTAGACTTGACATCCGTGGACTAATATGTTTGCAGACGTATGAAGGGACTAGTATACGATTAAGAAATTCAAGATCGAGACCATCTTTTTGCAAAATTAATGATGCAGCTGAAATAATGAAGGCGAGCATGAGCCTAGGCCTAACCACTAACGAGATTCGACGAAAATGTCGACCTTGTATAAGAAATGGTGGCTTTCATTTTGAACATTAGTGAATACATATTTATGTTTTATAAATATCTTAGTTCGTCTATTCCCCATGGAAGAAACCATCCAAGAAAACAAATCCATTTTCTTTTGTAAAATTAAATATTTTTATTAAATATCCTAATACTAATAGTTTATGTCGGATACATGTTTTTAAAGAACAAATATTAAAGAAGTTTTCAAATATATTACTTATTACTTATAAACTCGAAGTTTGATAAAACAGAAATAATGTTTCAATCTTCAGCCAGTTATAAATATGCTTTTATCACTTGTAGTTTTTAAAAGGTATTTAATTTCTATAAAACACATATTTCAGATGACAAAAATAGTTGTAAACAGATAACAACTTTGAATAAATTATTTTTACAATTTTTATGGGAAAAGTCAATGCATTAGGCAAAATTCGAAAAAATTACTATTTCTCAAAACCAGTAACCTTGTATAATGGTATAATGGTCAAAAATGTTTCAACTCATCTCACCTATGTCCTCCTTGGTACTATACGTCGGTGAATCAAACACCCTATGTAGTGTTTTTGTGTCAAAAATTAAAATTTCAATAAAAAAATGTTTGGTCGATTTTAATTTTTTTTGGTTGCATAACTATTACAAGTTTTCATTGATTATATCAAGAATGCTCTTTAACTAAGGTGTAACCTACATCTCTTTCGTAAACTGTCGACCCTCTCTTGGATAATTTAATATTATGGTATCGAAGCGCATTATTTATTAAATTAGCCTTTATCAAGAAATTCACTCGGAACGATTTCCTCCACATATGCATATATAGCAATTTAATAATAACTTTGTGCATAGTATCCAGGTATCAAGGGTCAAAAGGAAATAACTGCAATTTTAATAGGTAAAATCAAAGGTAATTTAGAACCAAAAACCTTTTATATAATAGGGAGTCAAAACTCAAGGGCTGCTTTGGCCTTAAAGACATTTTAAAATTTACAGTTTTTTTTAAAAAAAGCGAAAACATTGCAATCTTTCTCTCTGAATGCTACACAAGTTAGAAAAGAACATTGAAATATATTTTAAATTTTTGTCGATGTTTTATGTATTTATTTTTAAATTAGAAAACCAATGCTTCTGAATAAATAAATTATAATAAATTAATCAAAAATACTTACATTTTATAAATTTTACACCACTTCCACACTACCGAAAAGTACATGCACGGCAACGACGAATAAATATTAAAAAAACCATACGGTATTCTAATACCTTTCATGAAACAAAAAGAAAGATTTAAGAAAAATAGTTCGCTGGAATTACGTTTCCTGGTTTTCTTACGCATTGACGATGATATAAATAATATTTTATCCTTCTTTTATCTAAACATATTTGGCTATAAATGCTTGCCGCCAAGTTCCTAAACAGAAATATCCCCATAGCACAAATCTCAGCACCTGAATAAGTAGTTACAAATAAAATAGTTTTTTTTTACATAACAAAGTAAAGTTTTTGTCCATTTAAAGTAGGAAAAACAAATTGCGCGGCAAGCAAGGTTTATTCTTAATTAACTTAATTTACTAAGTTTTGAAATAACGGTCATTTAATGTTTAAGTATTTTTAAAAATATTGCTACTATTTTAAGCAAGAGCTTTAATTATTGAGTTAATCTAATAAAACGAATAACATATTTAGTACATTTGTTTACTTTAAATTACTGCATGGTTAAGTTATACGATTATAAGTTTTTCGCTTTAAGTGACTTATAGCTTACATTTTTATATTGTTTGTAAAGCTGAAAGCCACCGTTCTTTTAAATAGACTTTTTGCTCAAGCGCAAATAAGAATCTATGACAATACATCTATTTTATTCATACATTTATTTAGATTGAGACGACTAAACATTTTCACCTCCGTAACTTTTATCTGCAAGAATTCTTAAATCCAGATCGAACACACATACATTCATTTACATCTTATCCCTACTCAAATATACCGCTGGTTATATCTTTATTTGTTTTACTTTTAATTTTCTATATTATTATTTTAAATTTATTTTCTTATTATTGGTACTTTTCATAAGGTTATAAACATAGTCTTTAAAAAACAAATTATGTGAACAGTTTATCTTATATAACACTTACTTCTTGGCAAAATTTGAGCTCATTTGGTTAAGTAAATTTTTAATTATTATTTTTTTAACATTATATTTGGTCGCCCTAGCACGCAAAGATCTGCCATTTTGCATTTATACCAAAATGTAACTATGTATGTTATCCTTATATAATCCGTGATTTTTTAAGAAAATTTGAAAAAATCAGATAAGTTGTTTTTGAGTCAAATATTTTTTTTAGCAAGAACCTTTAAGCTTAAAATTGTAAATTTTAAACTAACAAAGGTTACTGATTACTATTCGTTCTTAATAACATTTTTTTATTACGGATAAGTATTATTCAACAGTCAATATTCATTTTGGTTGTAAATATATTATATTTTTAAATAATTTTTTTTGCTAAAACTTACAATTTGATAAACTATATTTGAAGAAGAAATCAAACCGCTATGAGTAACTTAGTAAATAAAAATCGTTGAATAAATTTACCCAGAATTTCCCTCGTTAAGAATTATTATGTTTATTAGGAAGAGTGAAGTGTGATCCAAGTTAGTTCAGTACATAGTCACAGTATATATGATACATTTACTGTCTTTTCATATTTATGGGCGCTATTTTCTTCCATCATAGTGAATTCCTACCAATATGTTTACCGTTTCCTTTCTACCTATGCCACACTTGACTTTTGGGCAAAATTTAAAATAAATTCAATAAGTAACCCATTTCCACATTTAATTTTTCTGCAAAATTATTGTTGCATCCTCAGGACACATAGATTTTATATCTATATTTTATATATATATATATATATATATATATATATATATATATATATATATATATATATATATATATATATATATATATATATACATATATTGTATATCCTGCGTGAAACCCGTTTTATCAGTCTTTTACCTACTACGTTGGTCCGCAGATATTTCCTCAGATATTAGGTTTTTGTCAACTCCAGTTAAAAAAAAAACATTTTTTTTTAAATTGTCGACGTTTCACAACTTTATTGTTGCATCCTCATGACACATAAATTTTATATCCTGCATGATAGCCATAATATCAGTCTTTACCTACTCCGTTGGTTTTCAGATATTTCCCGTGTATTAAATTTCTAAATGGCTTTCGTTCACGTTCTTTATGTCATTATGTTAAACTGGTGTATTATTTGGGGTTAAATATCTGCGGACTAACGGCGTAGGTAAAGACTAATATGGGTTTCATGTAGGATATAAAATCTATGTGTCCTGAGGATGCAACAATAATTTTGCAGAAAAATTAAATGTGGAAATGGGTTACTTATTGAATTTATTTTAAATTTTGCCCAAAAGTCAAGTGTGGCATAGGTAGAAAGGAAACGGTAAACATATTGGTAGGAATCCACTATGATGGAAGAAAATAGAGCCCGTAAATATGAAAAGACAGTAAATGTATCATATATATATACTGTGACTATGTACTGAACTAACTTGGATCACACTTCACTCTTCCTAATAAACGTAATAATTCTTAACGAGGGAAATTCTGGGTAAAGTAATTTACCGATTTTTATTTACTAAGTTACTGATAGCGGTTTGATTTCTTCTTCAAATATAGTTTATCAAATTGTAAGTTTTAGCAAAAAAAATTATTTAGAAATATAATATATTTACAACCAAAATGAATATTGACTGCTGAATAATACTTATCCGTAATAAAAAAAATGATATTAAGAACGAATAGTAATCAGTATCCTTTGTTAGTTTAAAATTTACAATTTTAAGTTTAAAGGTTCTTGCTTAAAAAAATATTTGACTCAAAAACAACTTATCTGATTTTTTCAAATTTTCTTAGAAAATCACGGATTATATAAGGATAACATACATAGTTAAATTTTGGTATAAATGCAAAATGGCAGATCTTTGCGTGACCAAATATAATGTTAAAAAAATAATAATTAAAAATTTACTTAGCCAAATGAGCTCAAATTTTGCCAAGAAGCAAGGGTTATATAAGATAAATGTTCACATAATTTATTTTTTAAAGACTATGTTTATAACCTTATGAAAAGTACCAATAATAAAAAAATAAATTTAAAATAATATTATAGAAAATTAAAAGTAAAACAAATAAAGATATAACCAGCGGTTTATTTGAGTAGGGATAAGATGTAAATGAATGTATGTATGTATGTGTGTTCGATCTGGATTTAAGAATTCTTGCAGATAAAAGTTACGGAGGTAAAAATGTTTAGTCGTCTTAATATAAATAAATGTATGAATAAAATAGATGTATTGTCATAGATTCTTATTTGCGCTTGAGCAAAAAGTCTATTTAAAAGAACGGTGGCTTTCAGCTTTACAAACAATATAAAAATGTAAGCTATAAGTCACTCAAAGCGAAAAACTTATAATCGTATAATTTAACCATGCAGTAATTAAAAGTAAACAAATGTACTAAATATGTTATTCGTTTTATTAGATTAACTCAATAATTAAAGCTCTTGCTTAAAATAGTAGCAATATTTTTAAAAATACTTAAACATTAAATGACCGTTATTTCAAAACTTAGTAAATTAAGTTAATTAAGAATAAACCTTGCTTGCCGCGCAAGTTGTTTTTCCTACTGTAAATGGACAAAAACTTTACTTTGTTATGTAAAAAAACTATTTTGTTTGTAACTACTTATTCAGGCGCTGAGATTTGTGCTATAGGGATATTTCTGTTTAGGAAATATTATTTATATCATTGTCAATGCGTAAGAAAACCAGGAAACGTAATTCCAGCGAATTATTTTTCTTAAATCTTTCTTTTTGTTTTATGAAAGGTATTAGAATACCGTATGGTTTTTTTAATATTTATTCGTCGTTGCCGTGCATGTACTTTTCGGTAGTGTGGAAGTGGTGTAAAATTTATAAAATGTAAGTATTTTTGATTAATTTATTATAATTTATTTATTCAGAAGCATTGGTTTTCTAATTTAAAAATAAATACATAAAACATCGACAAAAATTTAAAATATATTTCAATGTTCTTCTCTAACTTGTGTAGCATTCAGAGAATAAGATTGCAATGTTTTCGCTTTTTTTAAAGAAACTGTAAATTTTTAAATGTCTGTAAGGCCAAAGCAGCCCTTGAGTTTTGACTCCCTATTATATAAAAGGTTTTTGGTTCTAAATTACCTTTGATTTTACCTATTAAAATTGCAGTTATTTCCTTTTGACCCTCGATACCTGGATACGATGCACAAAGTTATTATTAAATTGCTATATATGCATATGTGGAGGAAATCGTTACGAGTGAATTTCTAGATAAAGGCCAATTTAATAAATAATGCGCTTCGATACCATAATATGAAATTATCCAAAAGAGGGTAGACAGTTTACGAAAGAGATGTACGTTAGACCTTAGTTAAAGAGCATTCTTGATATAATCAATGAAAACTTGCAATAGTTATGCAACCAAAAAAAATTAAAATCGACCAAACATTTTTTTATTGAAATTTTAATTTTTGACACAAAAACACTACATAGGGTGTTTGATTCAATGATGTATAGTATCAAGGAGGAGATAGGTGAGATGAGTTGAAACATTTTTTGACCATTATACCATTATACAAGGTTACTGGTTTTGAGAAATAGTAACTTTTTCGAATTTTGCCTAAGCATTCACTTTTCCCATAAAAATTGTAAAAATAATTTATTCAAAGTTGTTATCTATTTACAACTATTTTTGTCATCTGAAATATGTGTTTTATAGAAATTAAATACCTTTTAAAAACTACAAGTGATAAAAGTATATTTATAACTGGCTGAAGATTGAAACATTATTTCTGTTTTATCAAACTTCGAGTTTATAAGTCACCGAAAAAAAAACTTCTTTAATATTTGTTCTTTAAAAACATGTATCCGACATAAACTATTAGTATTAGGATATTTAATAAAAATATTTAATTTTACAAAAGAAAATGGATTTGTTTTCTTGGATGGTTTCTTCCATGGGGAATAGACGAACTAAGATATTTATAAAACATAAATATGTATTCACTAATGTTCAAAATGAGAGCCACTATTTCTTATACATGGTCGACATTTTCGTCGAATCTCGTTAGTGGTTAGGCCTAGGCTCATGCTCGCCATCATTAATTTTGCAAAATGATGATCTCGATCTTGAATTTCTTAATCGTATACTAGTCCCTTCATACGTCTGCAAACATATTAGTCCACGGGTGTCAAGTCTAGAGATCTGGCGGACCATTTCGTCCTATTCGTCTTTGTGCAAAGAAATTGGCACAGTTATCTTTTGCTTTAATATATTACCTGCCGCATTACATCCAGAGGCACAGCAGCCGAAATATCTGTTAAATTATTTCTTAAAAACCCTAAAGTGGATATCACCGTTTAAATTATCTGGTAAAAAATATGGACGAGGTCAAAACACTACCTTTTACACCGGCCCAGGCATTTACACTAAATTTACGTTGGAAGGAATTTGCTCCTTCAAAAACTCTCATGGTATCCTTCTGCCCAATGCAAGTTGTGAAAGTTGACGATCTCCGCCCGAGAAAAATTAAACTCATCTGTCCACAAAATATTGTGTAAGATTGTTGCATCTCCTGTGTTTTTATTTAAAATAAACCGACAAAAAATAGTTCTACTAACTGGATCGCCTTCTTCAAGACCTTGCACGGGGGTATAGTACAATGCGTGCATTCCTTCACAGTGTAGGACTGACCATACCTTTCACGTTGATAAATTCAGGCGTCGAGCAATTTTTCTAGTCCTTCTATATAATATATATATATCTGCCAAAATTTGCATATATATTTGTTATCAGTTACTTCTTCTACAATATATATAGCAAATACAATTATAATACTTAAGAAAGTCTTTCATATACATTCGTTAAACATATATATATATTTATATAAATAATATCTATATATATTTGAATATACAGCCACTGAATAACTTGAATGTATATATTATTAAAATTGAACTATTATATATATACAAAATATACGTAGATTTAAATATAGACATATATATATATATATATATATATATAAATATACCAATTTATTTGTATATATATACATATACCTTATTAACATAATATATATCTATATACAAATTATATATAGATTATAATATATATATATATATATATAGACTGATAATATTTCATATATATATATATATATATATATATATATATATATATATATATATATATATATATATATATATATATATATATATATATATATATATATATATATATATATATATATATATATATATATATATATATATATATATATATATATATATATATATATATATATATATATATATATTATATATATATATATATATATATATATATATATATATATATATATATATATATATATATATATTTATATTTACATATATATATATATATATATACCCTGATGATGCAACAATAGAGTAGCGAAACGTCGACAATTAAAAAAAAGATATTTGTATTTTTTTATTTGATCCTAATTCCAAATAATATATTACTTTGACATAAAAACAGTTAACGAAATTTATTTAAAATCTTAATATCTGTGATCCAACGTAGTATGTAAAGACTAGAAATATGGGTTTCATACAGGATATAGAATCTACGTGTCCTGAGGATGCAACAATAAAGTTTCGAAACGTCGACAAATCAAAAAAGTGTTTTGTTTTTTTACTGGATCCTAACCCCAAATAATACACCACTCGAACATAACATCAAGAGGATCGTTCACGAAAACCATTTAGAAACTTAATATCTGGAAACTATCAGCGGACAAACGAAATACGTAAAGAGTGATAATATGGGATTCATGCTAGATATAGAATCTACATTAAATACTTTATTAAGCTGCCATTTTTTTCCGCCACCTTGAATTCGCACCAAAATGGTACCAGTTGATTCCAATATAATACATGATGTTTTTTGCAAAATTTGAGATAAATTGGATGAGTAGATTTTTAATAATATTTTTTTAAGACGTCACTAGGCCGCTATTTTGTTTCGCCATATTGGATTTTTACCAAAATGTTACCAAGTCATCTCCATATGACCCTTAATTTCTGACCAAAATTTGTAGCAAACCGGGTAAGTAGCCTTTAAGCTATGCCGCGAACTGACAGACAGATCGACAGACGGTTGACAGAATTGATAAAACATATTTTTTCGCATCTACGCTAAAACATAAAGATGTGTAAAATCTATTGTACCACTATTTTACTACCACAATTAGTTATGGCATACAATTTGAAATCAAACATTTTTTAGGCTGAATTTTTAAATATTTTATTATGCCGTCATTTTGTTTCACCATCTTGGATTCGTACCAAAATGTTACCACTTGATTTCAACATAATAGTTGATGTTTTTGCAAAATTTGAGATACATTGGATGAGTAGTTTTTTAATAATATTTTTTTTAACCATTCACTAGCCAGCCATTTTGTTTCGCCATATTGGATTTTTACCAAAACTTTACCAGGTCATCCCCATATGATCCTTAATTTTTGACCAAAATTTGAAGTCAATCGGATGAGTAGATTTTTAGCTATGCCGCGAACAGACAGACAGACAAACCAATGGAATTGAGAAAACATGTTTTTCGTCATCTAGGGACCCTAAAACGTGAAGATTTGAAAAAATCTCGGAGAGTGATTTTTTCACGATTAAAATACATCCCTTTTGCGAGGAAAGTAAAAAAATTAAGCATTTTCAGTAGGAACACTATAATCATGTTCTAATGAGGGTATGTTTATATAGTATTAATAATTGGGTTTCGGACTAGATGTTTATAGCTAAAGAGTCAATGTAGGAGACGATTATTTCTAATTCTGATGCACCAGATATATTTTATTTTTTCTTTCAATTCTCAGAACTGAATTGAAAAGCCGAAGTACAGATCGGAAGACCAACGAAAATGCGAGAATATATTTTTCGTGGCTAAGGGACCCTAGAACGCAAAAATCTCGGATAATGATTTTTTTTCACGATTACAAAACCTCCCTCTAATGAGGGAATTGTAAATTCCTATGTTCTTTTTTGTTTCTTTTAATTTAACAAATAAAATATTGTCTTTTACACATTGTTAGATCTAAACCTTAACAGCAAAATGATAATTTACATCATTTATTCGTATTGTATTCAATTCGTTAACATGAATGTGTCATAAAGTTATTTTTATTAATTGCAAATTATTACTTGGTAAACATTTTACTTGGTCTTCCAAACACATTTTATAAAAATATTCTAGACAGTCTGAGATATGTTTTTCAACTGTTTATTATTACTACTCGTATAAAATAATCCTAATTCCTGTAATTTTAAATTCGACACATCTGAATCCGGCCTTAGATCACCCGCCTTCACTTCCTTCCGCTCGCTGCGATGGTACTCTGTTTTGGCGAAGGTCAGGATGGCATTGCACATGCATCAAACAATACGATTCTACCACCCATGGGCAGCCCACATAGAGATCTGCAATGGTACGCCAATTTCGTGTCGAAACGAAAGGAAATTGCCTTAGAAACATGAATCATGGCTGATGAGTTTGATTCATTTCTTGCAATAATATATACAAATTATAATCTAATTGGAAACAGCGTTAAAACAATTTATCTTGTCATTTATATGGTGTGGATTTTTATTTTTAATATATAAATACAAATAAGTGTCTTACGTATGTTTCATATAAATAAAAAGGTTATACCACCTCATGATTTTAACCATAAATAATACATATGTTTATTAATATTTTGCTTTTAAACAACACTTCAATTAGTATAATTTAATTTTAAGTGTATACAGCGTTGTCTAATCTGCACTCCTTCACAGTCGTCATTTCTTAAAATTATATAGATCATTAAATTATCGCAAGTTTTATGTATGTTATATAAGTTCTTTTATTATTTAATTTAAAAGAAAATAATCTACGGCGGTAAGATCCGGAGATCTTGATGGCCGCTTGGTTCCCCTATCGTTTCCTTTTCTCTTTTAAAAATGTAATACTTAATTTGTCCCAAATATTCTCTGGAACATGGTAACTGAGTACCATGCAACTAACTTGTACTTTTTTTTTGGAAAAAAATCGCAATATTAACTCATAAGGATAACATTACGCATGTTTATGTTTTAAACCGCATCGAACTTACCAAGTAAGAAATTAAAGCGGCTAAAAACTCTGGCTCTTCATAGTAATCGTAGACAAAAACTGTTTAATTCATAAACATATTGTATGAACCATGGAACGACAGATGTCGGATGAAATAAACGGGTATATCGAGAAGATGGGAAAATATTTTTAATTCTCTCGCTGTAAAATATCGACTTCCTGCAGTCAAGGTGGACCGAGAAATTCGTTTCTGTAATTGTCTAACCGTTTTTGTTGAATGTCAATATACCGGGTGACATCGAAATTACAAACCAGCCTTCTTCTTTTATGTAACATATTGACTAGAAATTCGGGGAAATTGTGTGTTTAACTCAGGTGAGTATTTTGATAAATCGAACAACTCACTGTCGCTGTTTAACCGAAAGTACTTACGTTTTTAACAATATTCTATTTAAAAAAAAACTTATAAGAATTATACTTACAATTTGAATAATAAAGAATTGCGGTCCTGAAGCCTCGTAATAAAATACATAAATTGCGGCAAGGTCCCAAAAATGTAAATGTTAAACTAACAAACGATACTGATTATAATTAATTCTTAATAGGATTTTTTTATAGAGTTAATTACTAATAAGTATCAATCAACAGACTTTAATATTCATTTTGGTTGTAAGTACATTCTTTTTTAAAATAATTTAAGTTTTTTCTCCCTTTCTTACAATTTAATAAACTACATTTGAAGCATAAATCAAACCACCATGAGTAACTTAATAAATAAACTACTTCAACATTTCTGTAGGAGCACGATAACTATGTTCTAATGAGGGTATATTGTATTATTTTTAGGACTATATGTTTTTAACTAGAGACTCAATGTAGGAGGCTATTTTTTCTAATTCTGTTTCACCAGATCCATTACTGTTTTTCCTTCGATTCTCAAATCTCAATTCAAAAGCGAGAGTACTATATTGTTCAAAATTAGTACACTTTGCATTTACATTGGATATAATAAAATATCGAGACAATAATTATCTTATAACGCCCATTTTAAGTGTTGGGTATTTGCATTATTATTAAATATTTCTAAATGATCTAAAGAACATTTTTATGTTAGGGCTTTTTAATTAGATTTTAACTCCTCAAATTAAAATCAAACAAATGACAGCAGAGAAGTGCATCACTATCCGCCGGAGACAAAAACTTCAGTTGCAGATTAACCGATCATACAACTTGTAGATCCAAAGTTCAGCAAAGCGTTATAATACCCTTAACTAAAATGTACTTATTTAGATTGTTTAGCTGAAAATATATGAACGTAGCAGAACTTAATTTCCGTATTTTAGGCCTGGATAAGTTCTACATCAAAACTACAGAAGTGTTACTTCCGTTCAAACCGGGGCTATTACAATAATTAGCTCTATAATTTTGTTCATATATTTGATAATTGTTTCGTCTACTCCCTTATGCTTAAAGTTGAGAATTTTAAAGATGTCGCAAACTAGCAAGGTAAATTCTAGAAAAAATATGATAAGACAGTAACTAATATTGTATTAATCGTGGTTGTATCCAAGGTGTCTATGCATTTCTGTTATTGATTTTAATTATTTTAATTTTATTACTATCCGTGATTCGGTTTTTTTTTTGGTGTTATAGCAGCTTCTGACAATGGTCAATTATGCATTGATTAATGCTGCATGATAACCAAATCCAATTATTAATACTGTCAGTTTGTCTCTGAATAGGACAGGTAGAATTTTTACCACCTATAACATGCATTTATGATGTCCAGCTAATCATTAACGCTGAAGTATTCTTAGAAACCTTTTTTCAAACTAAATAATGGTTTATCAGTGCCCTGTACAATATATTGAAAATGGAGCCATGGAATAATTTCTTGACGTAGCCGTTAAAAAAACCTTAATTACCAAACAAAAGTATCGAAAATAATACCGAAAAGCTAAAATATTCACCTGGGGTGATCTAAAATGTAATAATTCCTTAAAAAGCAGCAAAAAGTTGCCAAAAATTGCATAGTGGATAGTGAATAGGGATGGGCGTTTTATCGATATATCGATAGCTCATCGTCATATCGAATAACAAAGGGTAAATAACAAAAATATCGACATATCGATAAATGCGAATAGGTGTGCAATAAAACTGATAGGTATCCGATAATATCGATAGGTAGCAGATAACGTCCGATAGCTATACAAAGGTGAGGACTCTTTCTTTTTTTTTGTTCTCTGATTTGTTTGTGAAGAAATTATGGGTCATAGGTTTATTAAAACGAAACCTTCTTTGTCCTAAATATCGATAGGTACCATTGAATTGATAGGTAGCAATGAACGTGTAGCAATACCTAACACTAACTAGACGATAGTTAAATTCTATTATCGCCTAACCCTAATAGTAAATAATCAGAAGCAGACACGAATACCCACACCCATCTTGGATCATTAAAGTTTGAACATAGGGTACGTATAAGAATACTAAAAAATGTGCGTATATGACACAACATTATCAATAGGAATTTTCTCAAAAACTGTAAACAGTAGCTTGATACATGTTTTATTATCGAAATTATACGTATCATGGAAATGGCAATTTACTACCCAAGTTGTTGTGTTTTTCGCTACCTTGAACTGGATCGATGAGAGTAGTCTCCTCTTTCATAAAATGTAACTAATTTTTATGTTTCACCTATATCATTATTATTAACCAAAAGATATAAATTATATCAAAATTATGTTAGCGTTTGTAAAAATCTAATACTAGTCTACATTCATTTGATAATGGCCATATAATTAATAGGACTGCTTAGGGTAATATGGCAAAGAAAGCATTTTCTAAAAGAAGAAAAACTTAAGAGTGTGAATTAATTATGTTAAACCGTGATAATTTTGTATCTTCATGTCTAGCTAATTATATTCGGTTAGATATCTTTGTCAAATACAAGGTTTATTCCTAATTTATTTATTCTGATTTTTGTCTGATCCTTAAATTTCAACATATCGGTTCATTTTGTCTCATACTAGTTTTAACAACATAGGTTGATGCCGTTTTGCCTGACCTTAATAAATCGACAGCGGTCAAGACTCAAATACGCAAAATTTTTTGGTTCTAAAACCGGTGATTATTATTATTAATTTTCGTTAGTAATGTAAATGTTTCATTTTTGATACAGTTTATGATGAATAATTTGTTACATACGCGAATCGGTAGCAGCCAGAACTCGGCAAGGCGAAGACACTAACTAGTAGTACTAGATTAGCGCCAAGTATGGCGCCGTCGCTCGATATCGTGGAAGCATCATCGTTAAATCCATAACATAACTCAAATTACTTATCCTTGCTATATATGCAAAAAATATTATAATATGCACAATACTCTATAATAAAACTTGCCGAACCGCAATTTGTGTGAACCCAGATTTTAAATACATTAATTAGGTGAGACGCTACTTCAAAATTATCTGGCGAATCGGCAATTGGTAAGTTGGCAGGCGAAACGGGCATAATTAAAAGACGAAGGTTGCTAAAAATAAACTATTTCATTACTAACATCATCCACACATATAAATAAGTAGAGGTTTTCGTCAAAATACCAGTCACATCTGTAAAACACTTTAAACCTTTAAAAAGCATTATGTTATAGAAAAAAATAATAAAAGACATTTTATAATTTATGGACTATATAAAAGAAAATTACAAAATATAATACTAATAGTAACAATATAAATATTATAAAAATAATTTAAAAACGAATAAAAAATATATCGGTAAATTTGTTATTACTGAAAGAATTAAACACTAATTAATTTTAAATAGATTATTTCGACCATAACAAAACAGAGTAATTAAAGTTTACTAATAAATTTAAAGTTTAATACTAAAGCCACTAGCTATGACCATGGCATCTAAAAATTAACAAAATTGTTTCATATTCCGATACTTTAGGAGTAACGTCTTAATCTACCGAGTTTGATGTAAATACCAAAAAAGGGAATCGAGTATTATGTAAAATATATCAACAATGTTAAAAATGTTTTCGATTAAATGGGATGCAGTAGTCAATTGTTATTTGATTCTTCATCTGAGTTAGTAATAAGACGCCTCAAAACGATATGTTACTTTTATTAAGTGAACGGTTAGCAATTTTGTTGTCACCCGGTATAATCCCTCTTTAGTCTCGCCAAGTATTGTCTATATCAGAATCCAAAATTAATTAAGTTTTTGCTCGTGGTCGTTAAATCCCATAAATATAGTTATTACTTCACAAACAAAGAGGTGTCTATAGAAATATATTAAATACGCATTGTTCTCTTAAATTAGTAACTACTACTCATTTTAACGTCAGGTTTTTGCCTGCATCATATTGAAAATACATTAGTTCTTTTAACGCGAAAATTTTTTTTATTGCGAATTACAAGTTTTCTTAATGCGCCGTTATGGTCTGAGTATCAATGTATATTTGCAGGTATTGTTTTTAATAATATATCCACTTTAATTAAACTTAAGCTTAAATACAAGCACTATTAGTGGTAGTAATAGTAGAAGTACAGGATGTCCCATATAAGATAAACTATCCCCAAATCTAGAAAAATAATAGATAGAGAAAAAAGTTAAATACAAAATTTTTTACTGCCACCTATATTTTTATGTTCATGTATCGTTTTTTCCCGGGCATGCATCAAGTTTCTTATTTTAAATAGATATTGTATAACATCCCATATACCGATCTGTTAATATTTAGCCATTTAGCAAACATTTAATTTAAAAATAAAAAAAAAGTTGAAAAAACAAGTACCGAAAAAAAATGCAAAAATATATAAATATGTTTCACTTTTTGTTGTAATTTACAAAAAGAAAACAAGAAAATATATTTTTATTGTTTTTTTTTAATTATACCGGATGTTTTATACATTAAGCTCAAATCAGAATTTTTCGATCCATAAAGCTTCAAGTATTTTAAATGTAACATCCTGTATATTATTATTTATTTGAATTAATTCCTCCATGCAAAACATATTTTATTAACATGTTGTTATATATGTTGTACTATAAAACTCATGTATTTCCAGATGTATCGTGTCTTACACCACAATAAACAGAAAAAGTTTCGTTATAGTTTGTACCTTTACGTTATTTTGCTGTGTATATAAATATTACTAGCTTTATTTCCCTTAAGTGATTTTGTAATGTAGTGAATAAAACGTACTTACATAGTTCTTTTCACTCTTTTCACTTAGCACAAAAAGTGCCTTGAAAAACAATGGTTTCATCGTAAAGATTACCTACTATTTATTTGCAGTTTATTGTTCATCCTTTTTCGTGTTTGACTTTAAGAGAATACCGACAAAAATATTCTGGGAGAAATATTCCAGAAAAACAAACGAGTTGAACGGGACCTGAGACTACCTGGATGTTTGATACACCTTGGGCGAAATAAACGAAGAAATATCCTGGCTCCAAACGTCCAGCTAGATGTTTCTTTATATTTTGAAGAAAGTCCCCAAAATTTTTTACTGCCACCTATATTTTTATGTTCATGTATCGTTTTTTCCCGGGCATGCATCAAGTTTCTTATTTTAAATAGATATTGTATAACATCCCATATACCGATCTGTTAATATTTAGCCATTTAGCAAACATTTAATTTAAAAATAAAAAAAAAGTTGAAAAAACAAGTACCGAAAAAAAATGCAAAAATATATAAATATGTTTCACTTTTTGTTGTAATTTACAAAAAGAAAACAAGAAAATATATTTTTATTGTTTTTTTTTTAATTATACCGGATGTTTTATACATTAAGCTCAAATCAGAATTTTTCGATCCATAAAGCTTCAAGTATTTTAAATGTAACATCCTGTATATTATTATTTATTTGAATTAATTCCTCCATGCAAAACATATTTTATTAACATGTTGTTATATATGTTGTACTATAAAACTCATGTATTTCCAGATGTATCGTGTCTTACACCACAATAAACAGAAAAAGTTTCGTTATAGTTTGTACCTTTACGTTATTTTGCTGTGTATATAAATATTACTAGCTTTATTTCCCTTAAGTGATTTTGTAATGTAGTGAATAAAACGTACTTACATAGTTCTTTTCACTCTTTTCACTTAGCACAAAAAGTGCCTTGAAAAACAATGGTTTCATCGTAAAGATTACCTACTATTTATTTGCAGTTTATTGTTCATCCTTTTTCGTGTTTGACTTTAAGAGCATACCGACAAAAATATTCTGGGAGAAATATTCCAGAAAATCAAACGAATTGAACGGGACCTGAGACTACCTGGATGTTTGATACACCTTGGGCGAAATAAACGAAGAAATATCCTGGCTCCAAACGTCCAGCTAGATGTTTCTTTATATTTTGAAGAAAGTCCCAAAAATTCAGTTGCAGGTGCTCATCGAGGCTGCAGGATTGCCAAATCCACTAGTAAAATATGTAATAAACGAAATAATTACATTAAGTTTTCTAAATTTCAACATTTGGAATTACATTGTTCTTCGAATGGAATACCTGTGTATAATGATGGAACGCCAATTTATGGAAAATGTTTTTTCAAAATTTGCTGGACAGACGGGAGGATCTTTACAACGTCTCGAATATTCTATAGCAAAGAATTACTGGAGCCAGAAAATTTAAAATGATTCAACATCAAGGTCATTGCAGTGTTCATGTGTGTTGCGCTATTTATCACAAAACGAACTATTGTCCGCATCTTTTTTTCAAGAAAATCTAAATTGTTGGCGCTATCTCCAGTTACTCCAGGAAAGTATAAAACCTTTACTAGAAGAAAATAACTACGAGATAATTAACCTTGCTATAACAATATTAAAAATAATAGGACTCAATGGAACGATAACAATGACCTCCAAGAAGTCTAGATTTAATACCCCTGGACTTTTTTTTGTAGGGAATAATAAAAATAAAAGTTTATAAAAACAGACCTTGCTATACTGAGGAAATAATGGCTAAAATACTACAAGATATTAGGTTATTAAATGAAAATAATATGGTCGTATGAGTTGTAAGAAAATTAGAAGTAATTTGCACTACATGCATTTATTAAAATGAAGGATATGTAGCTACATTCTTTATTTACATGCCAATTTTATATTAGTTTAAGTTGCATATCTAGTTATGAAAATAAATAATATAGTTGTTATTTCACCAAATGTATTTTTTATTTTAAGATAACAAAAATACCAGACTTTTTGAAAATTAATGTCTGTATCTTGAAAATAACAGAAGATAAGTAAAACAATATGTTAATAAAATATATTCTTTATCGAATAAGACATCCAAAAAATAGTAACGTACAAGGTGTTACATTTAAAATGTTTGAAACTCTATGGATCGAAAATTTCTGAATTGGGCTTGTTGTATAAAACACACTGTATAATTTAAAAAAAAATGGTGTTACAAATTATTTTGATTTGTTTGTTTTTTTGTACATTGAAAGAAAATATTAAACATATTAATATATTTTTGCATTTTTTTTCGAATACTTGTTTTATATTTTTTACTTTAATTAAATTTTTGCTTGAAAGGTATAAGATATGTTACACAATATTCATCTTAAATTTTAAGAGCAGACGAATTCCGCAATTATATATGAGGGTGTTTCTTTTAAAATAAAAAAAGTTGATGCATACCCAGGGAAATATATATATATATATATATATATATATATATATATATATATATATATATTTCTTTCGATTGTGTCACAGAATACCCCTCCTGCGATCGATTTCTGGGCCTTGATCCTAATCAGGCAGGCTTGTATCCAGAGAGATCTCAATTCGCCAAGGGCCCAATGGCCCAGAGGACCCACCATCCACCCGACCTCCCTCTTGGGAAGCCGCCTCTCGATGATAGGTACTACCGGTTTAACGGGCCTAGGGCCTTAATAAACCATAAGTCATCGCTATCTTAGGTGTGTCAGCTCGTACATATCCGGATGTGTGTACTCACATCGCACCAATATAGGAGAGTTGTCTGAAAATAGAGAAATGTGTGTATTGTCAGTGTAATGGTGTTTGATCGCGGGGCCTACGGTAGTAGACCCGGTGTACCCGCCGCTCCTCCTGAGGGTCATAGTCCACTAGCATCCTGAGTTCTTCAAAGGGGTGTGCTGCTGCCCGCTCTATGCCTTTCATGGCCTTCTTCCTGATTGTTGTCTGGAGAGGCTCCCAGTCCAGGCCCCGCCGGATCTGGGCATTTCTTACGTACCAAGGTGAGTTTACCGCAGTCCTTGAGTACTTATTTTCTGTAGCTGCCAGTTGGTCTATCTAGGTGGGCGCTGCATATGCCCACGCTACTGCTCCATATGTCAATTGTGATCTTGCGATCATTTTTATCATGGTCAGCTTTGTACGAAGAGCCATGGGGCTTCTTCGGTTCAGAAGAGGGTATAGCCTAGCCATAGCCTTATTTGTCTTTGCTCTTGTTGCCTCAATATGGGGTTTCCATGTTAACCCCTTATCCATTATCAGCCCTAGATATTTTATCGAGTTTGTCCATGGGATGTCATCTCCTAGCTTTTTTGTGCATTTATTTTGATCTTCCAAGTGATACACCAGTCACTTATCAGATCCATTTCTTCTTGTAGTCTCCTACAAATGATACCTGCATTTCTATGCTTTGCCGCTATAGCACAGTCGTCGGCGTATAGGGCTATGGAAGTGGTGTGTGTCTTAGGGATGTCATGTGTATACACGTTATATAAGTGCGGTCCTAACACAGATCCCTGAGGCACTCCTGCTTCTAGTCTTCTAGGTAAAGATCTCAATTAAGAAATCATCGATGTGACACAATCAAAAACAAAAGTTCCACCAGCCAAGCAAAACACTTGGCGCCATCTATTGGGACTCCGGAGAGTTCCGGCTGCGACCTATAAGGATTTTGTCGAATGCATTTAAATATATATATATATATATATATATATATATATATATATATATATATATATATATATATATATATATATATATATATATATATATATATATATATATATATATATATATATATATATATATATATATATATATATATATATTTATATAGGAAAAAAATAAAATTCATAAAAAGTGGCGTAAATTCAAAAGTGTTAATGATTATAATTTATTTAAAAAGTTAAGGGCAAGGTGCAAAACCTTAATTAAAATCGACTTTAATAAATATACTAGGTCACTAGAAGATGATTTAATTAATAATCCAAAAAGATTTTGGAACTATGCTTCTTCTAAAAAACAGTTAGTAAGATTCCCAGCGAGATGCATAGGGGTGACAAGTATGTTAGAGGTGGCTTCGATATAGCCGATTTATTCGGGACATACTTTGATAGTGTTTTCGTGCCTGAGAGGTATCAATTTAATCAAATCTCTAATATTTTAAATAATTTAAATTTGCAAACTGTTGTCTTAACAGAAAATAAAGTTTTAGATGCGTTGAACGCACTTGACTCTAAAAAAAGCTCTGGTCCAGATGAGTTGCCCGCAATTTGTATTAAAACATGTGCCAATTCTTTATGTATACCTTTAACAATGCTTTTCAACTACTCTCTTAGAGTGGCTGAATTCCCGGATAGGTGGAAGGCTGTAATGGTAGTGCCGATTTCAAAAAGTGGTCAAATGAGCGACGTAACAAACTATCGGCCTATAAGCAAGATCTCAGTCATACCAAAACTCTTGGAGAAAATTATTTACGAATAAATTTATATAAATATATAAATATCCTTGTAAAAGACGTGATAATTTCGGAACAACATGGCTTTATTCGTGGTCGTTCTCTGGAGACGAATTTGTTTAAATTTTGTGAATACTTACATGGTAACATGGACCAACGAATTGAGATGGATGCCGTGTACACCGACTTTAGCAAGGCATTTGACAAGATACGTCACAATATTTTGTTGGGTCGTTTGGCTGAAGTCCGTGTGGGTGGAAGCCTTCTCAGATGCGTCGAATCGTAAATAAAGAATCGAACGCAGTTTGTTTCTCTTCAGGGTTTTCTGTCAATAGCTCAGCCCTATCATTTAAAAAATACCCTATTAAACAAAGTCAATACTAGAAAAGATTTAGGTGTCATATTTAACTCTAAACTAGTTGTCGACTTGCATGTCGAATCGGTCGCTAATTCTGCTGCAAAAATGTTAGGCTACGTCATACGAAAATGTAGACCGTTCAATAACATTAAATCCGTCATATGTTTGTTTAACCCCTTAGCAAATTGTGCTTTGCTAGCATTATTTGGAGTCCACAGCAAATTACCTTCAGTAACAGGTTGGAGAATATTCAAATAGATTTATAAAATATTTGTCTTATAAATAAAAATTTGTTATACCTAATAACGATATTTCTCTGGCACGTAATCACTTTCACTTGATGTCACTAGAGATTGTTGTTCCAATATTCTGGAACAAATTAATATTAATATTAATATTAATGTCCCCCAAAGGTCTCTAAGGACGAGAGAACTATTTCACTTGCCTTTTCGGCACACATACTCAGCTCAGAACTCGCCCCTCTGTCGAATAGTAAGACATAGTAATGTGCATTGTGTTAACATTGACTTGTCAAAAATATTTTAGAGACAATGTAGAATCAGCACATCTAACTTTTGTAATATTATGAGCGCAAAATAACTTTTAGTTTCTTCATGTAAATTGTAGCTGGTGTATAGTTCTTAACTTTCCAGTTGTTTTCTAATTGTAATTTTTTCATGGTAAATAGGTCATTACCTTATAGTTAGTATAAGAATTCTAAACTTTTACTGATATTTTTTTTATGTAATATGTGGATACTTCAGTAGATACACCATGTATCTGTTTGTGTCCCTTTTGTCCAACAATAAATAAATAAATATATATATATATATATATATATATATATATATATATATATATATATATATATAAAATCTAGTTAGCAATAAACAACTTTTGTATTTAACTTTTTCTCTACCTTTTACAGTTTTCCTGATAAGTTCATCTTAGATGGAACACCCTGTTCATTACAACATAGAATTGTTAATAATAGTTTTTTTCTTTAAACATGTGAAAGGCCTAAATTACTTAACATTCTAAATAAATTAAAAGACAAAAGTTAGGAATTGATAACGTATCAGTTAAATTTATATAAACAACAAAAAAATAATGTGTAACTTTTATATATTTTGCAGAACGCGTGGTTCAAGGTTTAAAAAAAGTACTTATTATTTCTCTTAATAAGAAAATGAACCTCATATATGAGGATTTCTCTCGGCCTATTACTTTTTTTAATGTAAATAATATATAAGGTTCTAGAACGACTATTTTATGATCGAATCGTTGATTTTCTCAATGTGTCAAATTATGCTTTCAACTCGGTTTTTGCATTGGCGGCAGTCAACCGAGAGCATGGCAGCACATCTAATAGAATATGGTTATCAAGATACAGATAAAGTGGCTGGGCTCCTTTTCGACTTTTCGGCCTAGAACCTTCGATACCTTAAATAGTCAATATTTGCTTCAAAATATTGAGTGGTGTGGTATTAGAGGTAATAGCATAAAAGTGATAAGCTAGAAAAAAGGCAGTTTTAGCAAAAATAGGGAACTGTAAGTATGATCTTAAAAATCCAGATATAAGGATTTCGCAAGGCTCGCTTTTAAGGTCACAATTGTTTCTTTTGTTTATAAATGATAAGCGGGATCAAAGTTTGCAAGCTATCAAGGTAATGTATGCTGATAGCATATTAATTAATAAACCATATATAAATAACGTCTGTAATAATATAGGTAGCGCTGGTGTTGCAATTTGTCTGTTAAAAAATAATTTTAATGAAAATGCTCTTCTGAATAATATGTTTTATACTCACTGGCATACAATTATTTAAACTATAGCGTAGTTTTATGATGTAATAGTGCAGAAGAATCAATAGTGTTTATTAGCCGTAGGATAATTATTCGTCTATATTTGGAATAATGTTCCCAAATAGCTATAGACTTATTTTATAGAACATTTTATTTAATCTTTATTTTACGTATTTTGTTATGCTTAAAAAATAATATCGTAAAATTTAACTCAAATTGCCTTTCTCATTTTTCTAATACAGTAACTGCTAATGCACTAGTTTTAGAAATTCACTCATGAGTTACTTTCCGATGTATTTTAAGTATTTCATCAAATCACAAATGAGATAGTATTACCTCTTACGAAACTTTAAACTTATGCATAAGAGACTCAGTTTTTCCAACAGTGTTTAAAATAGCTAAATTAATAACTATCCATAAAAAGGGGCCCACAGGCCAACGTAATAACTACAGATCTATCTCAATAGTACCAATGTTCTCAAATGTATTTGAAGAAGCTTTAAAAATCCGAATATCTTCTTATTTTGAGATGAACAATTCATTTTATCCAGAGCAGTTTGGCGTTAGGAGATCTCAATTAACTACAATGGCAATAAACAAACTTATCGAAATTGTAAATAGTGCTTTTAAAAATGGGGATTATGTTGAGGCTTTGTTTTGTGACCTTAGTGGGACTTTTGACTGCGTCGCCTTCAAGTTTTTAACATAAAGTTGAAACATCATAACTTTGTTAAAAATTGCCAAAATCTTATTTTGTCGTATTTGACCGGTAGAAAACAATTAGTAGAGATAAACGGTCCCAAGTCAAGTTTGCGAGATGTGCTTTATAGTGTACCACTGGGAGCAGTGCTGGGTCCGTTGTTCTTTCTGATCTACATAAATGATCTGCAAAGCTGCGAGCTAAGTGCTGATCTTGTGCTATTTGCTATTTGACGACACAAATATACTCAAGAAAGCCAAATATTAAACCGAAATTGAAACAGTTATGAAGGAGATTGAGTCTGAGTAGTTTACCAGTAATCACTGAAAAGGTTGTTTTGTCAGTGTACTATGAATGCGTTGTGTGAAGGATCTCATACGCTTTGTTAGCATAGGCTTATTCAGAAAGTGTCAGGATTTTTATCCATGAAAGTACTTTTGGAATTGGAGTACAGAGCTGATTGCAAATTAAGTTTTATTCGTTTAAATATCTTAACAGTTCCATGTCTTTATAATTTGCAATGTCTCTTATTTGTCAAAGAAAATAGTTATAAGTATACCAGACACCGAAACGTATACAGTCAAATTACCAGAAATACTGATCACATATACACAGGATATCGTATGATACACAGAACAAAGACTAGTATACCTTTCATTGGTCCTAAATTGGTAACCTGTTTCCACCTCAAATAAAAATATTATCTTCTAAAAGTTTTAAAACGGTTGTTAAAAAATATCTCATTAAAAAGTGTTCCTACTCATTGGATGAATTCTTTACGAATGAGTTTTCAGACATGTTGTAATAAAAACACATGTATTATTTGTAAAGCGTATAATTATTTTTAATATATCCTAAATGTTAAAGTAGCCTTACTTAAACATAGTATAGACAATTGCTTCTCTGACGTATGTCAACACTGTAGTGGATATATCAAGAAATTTTCTTTCTTTATTTATTTCTTTTAAATGGCTCCAAAACACTGTCGTTAATAATATTTGCCCATATATTTACTTTTTATTAGACCTCTGTCTCTGTTCTTTTCTTATTCACCGTATATTTTTTCTGAGACCAGATACGATAATCATGTCTATTCATCTATTTCATAAAATATAATGTAGACTTATTTAAAAAGGTTTTGCTTAGAGAAAAATCATTATTCCCATCACACCGGACATCATTTCCTCACAAAATTTCCGGAATCATTTTCCAAAAAACACTTTTAAGGGATGATATAATTGTTTTTAAAAACCCCTGAATCGTAGTTCCGGAAGCAACATTATTGCTGGACAAAGAAAATTTGCGGATTTTCTTTAGTAGATAATGCTATGCCTAATTTCTTATCAACGCAGCAACGGGTATTTTATTCAAATACTTCGAATAAAAATAGAATAATATCCTTGATAATAATTTGGCATAATAAATATTTCAAATTCTTGCAAACCCGTTCTATTAATCCTAACTTATCAAAAATTTTAAATAAGCACACCAAAAATAATTTTTGATACTTACATGTGTTATGTTCTTATTGTCCTCTCTATAACCCCTACAAGAGACTACGTTCTCAGTTAAAGACAAAACGGGGATGGCTGAAGATTGGGAAGGTTGAGAGAAAAATATTATTTCGATGAATTAATAAACTTTATGAACCTGGTATTACTTCTAAAGCGTTTATTTATATAACTTTTAAATGGCAAAAATCCAACTTTTATCCTGTAAAATAAGGAAATCTAAAAACTTCTTTATTTGGCATATCTAGACATAAGTTCCCAATAAAAAAAAAAACAAGTTTGGGGCTACAAGGTCTATAAAAATAGAACATTTAGCTACCAAAAAATAAAATAAAACAGTTTCAGGGTTTCGACACCTGAAAAATATAATTTTTTTCCAGATCCTTCTCACTCCCTTGAATGTTTTGACATATTGGCTGCAGCACTTCAATTTAGGGAAAGTTTTAATTTAAAAGCCCTTGCTAACGAAACACAATAACGTATATATTACAAAGAAGTCTTGAGATGATCCAGTATAATTCTCAAAACGTATGTTGTTCTTTAATTTTTACGGAAATAGGAATGTTTAAATTTTACTATATTTGAAACATATTTTTGTTAATACCCTGAACATAGATTCATTATCCTATTCTATTCAGAGGTCTAAAAAGCAACGAATTGGTACAATTACCAAGCTATAATATGTTTTTTTGGTTCAGAACTAGTTATTAAATATTTAGGAAATATTGGGGTGGCTACATGCAATTATTATCTTTCATTTATATCATTGGCGAAAGACATCATTAAGCGAACATTAAGAAATAATTTCTGTCATAGAAAACAATAGCAAGACCAAGCTCCGTATACCAGCGCGTATCTCTAAACCCAATAAAGATTAGAAAGCCATAAACTGCAGACAAAAGACTAAAGGATCCCATAACAGTTTGTAAAAACCAACATATGGTACCATTAAGCTGGTAAATGTAGAGCTAAGTGCCCGATGGTAGTACCAGTAAAGGTACTAAAAGTATGTAAACGATCTGTGCTTTGAAGTTTGGTGCGATACATCGATGATACGGGGGGGCATCTACAGGAATATCTATATCTTATTGGTGACTCCGGTTCTTGTATGGGACTTTTAACTACTTTATTCCTATGAAGAATATTAGTCGGAAAAATGTGTACGATTATCTACCCCTTCTTGTTGTTTAAGCGGGCAACCCAACCAATTTCTTCTTATTTCTGCGTTTAGAGTTTTCCCTCGCTAATACCCGTTCATCATGTGTAAAGGTTAGATAGAATAAGAATATCGGAAGATCACAGGAGGTATAGTATTGCAGAAATGCAAATTTATATTTTTTCAATTCATGAAAACAACATTATTCCTTCGGTTAACACTATTGTCACTGATATGTTGAGAAAACAAGTCAATTAGGAAATCATGATCCTTGAGCTTAAATGCTGTTAAAGGGGAAATTTACACCCACGTTTCGGCTTCGGTTGCGCAATCCAAGTAACATTTTATTTAACCAAAAGGTATATAAATTGGTAAATATATGTTTTAATGAGGCTTTTTAGAAAAACGTGTGTTGTATAAACTGTTCTCCTAGGTTTTCTGCATCACCTGAAGTCAACATTTGATTTATAGTAGGTTTATAATATCTTGGTAACCTGTAGTTATATTGTTCCACTTAAAAGTTTTTATAAGAGGCACTTAAGTAACTTCAGGCATTAAATTACTACAGACAATATAAAGTGTGTTTTAGAAAGGCACATGTAACTATATAATAGTGAGTTACTAAGAACTTGTTGGAAACGAATAAAGTTTAGCAGTGCCTTTAAAGAGAAATCAGGAAAAAGGTTTTGTGAGTTAATTATCCGAATATAATACAATATATTTAAAAAGGAATATTTATCAGACATCTTTAAATAAAAGATCTTTTTAATGTTGTCTACTCAAAACACAGGAAATAATTGTCACTACTGCAGTTTGAAACAGATTTGAACTTATGGTCCACCACATGCAACTTATCGAGACTTTACCCCGGTTTATAAAGATTTCATTAGAGAGGTTCAGTACTACAGGAGCACCTAAATATGTATGTGATTACCTTTACTATTTATACATCCTGATTATCCTAATATAACTATTGACTGACTTTATAGATATATATACTATAATATATATGAACATACATTGGTGTTTTAATTTTTCACCAAAAGTTCCAATTTTCCTTTAATCGGTGGTGCTTAAGTTTTAGAAGGGGTACAACAATATATTTTGTCAGTAAATTATGATTGGTATATAATTTTTAAATTCCAAATATAGTGATATTGGCCATTAAGAATATAGTGTCAATATTACTTAGTGATGTCACACAGAACATCGTAAAAATTGAACACTGGCTTATCGCTGAAGTTCGAAAGAGCACACAAAATCGTGAGTTAAATGAAGTCATATTTACTAAATGTGCCATAAGTTCAAAAATTCGCTGTTTTTTCATAAAGGTGGCATTGCTTTCACTTGGTCTTTTTAGTAATTGGCCTTTTATGCCTTTCGCGGCATAGCTAATAAACTGCTTACCAGATAGACCCCAAATTTAAATTAAAAATAAAGGGTCATATGGGGATCACCTGGTAACATTTTGTTAAAAATGCAGTACTGCGAAACAAAATGGTGGCCTATTGAAATGATAAAAAAAACTATTATTAAAGAAGTACCTGTACACAATTTACCTCAAATTTTGCACAAAAGTCAAGTACTATGTAGGAATTACCTGGTAAAATTTTGGTACGAATCATAGTTAGCGAAACAAAATGGCGCTTGATAAAATATTTAAAAATTCTGTTTGAAAAAAGTACTTAGTGCAATTATTTCAAATTTTGTGCAATAATCAATGGTTGTATAGAGATGAACTGAAATAATTATGGTACGAATTCAAGATGGGCGAACAAAATAGCGACCAAATAAAATGTTCCTTTTACATATCATGTTTTAGCCTCCCTACATGCCAAATATTATGTTTTATCAATTTCGTCGGTGTGTCTGTTTGTCCGTCAGTTCGCGACATAACTTAAAAACTACTTATCCGATCAACTTGAAATTTTGGTCAAAAATTATTGGTTATATTGGGATGAACTGCTAATATTTTGGTAAAAATTCAAAATGGCGACCTAGTGAAGCGATAAAAAAGTTTGTATTGATAAACTAATTTTCAAATTAACATCAAAATTTGCACAAATATCAAATGTCACATGGGATTGAACTGGAAACATTTTAGTATGAATCCAAAGACAACAAAACAAAATGGTGGCCTAATACAATATTGAAAAAACTACTTATTAGATTGATTTCAAATTTTCTGTAAGCATTAAGTGTGATATAGAGATAAACTGATAAATTTGTGATACGACATTAAGATAGCGAAATAAAATGGCGGCCAAACAAAATGTTTAAATAATTAACGTAAAGTAATCTTATATAATTGATTTTAAGTTTTGGAGAAAAAATAAATGTGATGTAGGGATAGCTTGCTACGAATTCAACATGACGAAACAAAATGACGATATATGTCACTGTAAAAACTACTTATTCAATTTGTTTCAAATGCCCAAAAATCAAGTGTGGTGTAGGTAGAAATGTGCAAAATGTTGGTAGGAATCTAAAAGGGTGCAACAAAATGGCGCCCAACAAAAATATCTGAAAAAACAATATATATGTGTTACTAAATGATTATGTACCAAACTAATTTAAATTCGGTCACATTTCTCTGTTCCTAATAAAAGGGAGGGTTTCTAACGAGGGAAATTCTCGGTAAAAGAAATTAAACGATTTTTTATTTAAAGGTTCCTGTTATCTCTTGACGACATTAATACACCTATAAATAGATTTTATAATATTTACAGAAATGTATATTTAAGCGCTTTCAGGGTTTGATCGTTGTTATAAAAACGTTAAATATATTTATTAAAAAACCTTTATTTATATAACAAAGTAACGTTATATTATATGTCTCTCAGATTTAGTGTACCTAAAACGTTGTGTTCTACTTAAATTTTTCCGTATATGCAAGAAATTTTGTATACTCCTTTTGTTGGTAAAGCTATTACAACTTTAGAGCAACGCAAGCATTGTCAAATCTTCTTAAGAGTGTTGAAGGATGTATATATTTGGAACCCTGAAAGTCCATTTGGTTTGCGATACTAGAGATGAAGGAAAGAGCTACACCTCATAATGGTATTCTTATAATATCTTTCTATCGTGGGGAATATTCAGAGTATTAGGCATTTTAAACTTGGGCTTTAATCAGGTTCTCCAATCCCGATAACAAAGGGTTTTAGATGCTTATGAGTTAATAATCTATTGCTTCTGCGTGGAATGGTCTACAAAATCATATAACTCTACCATCGAAATTAAATCCCTCAGCCGCTGAAAAGTACAGCCATTAGTAGTTTGAATGAGGCCAAGGTCATTCAAGTAGATCCCACAGCATAATAAAAAAGTTATAATGAACCTGATTAATGCTTCCAACCTGCCATTAGCGGAAAAGAAACCATTAAAATACCAAACAATCATCTAGTTAGATTCCGAAGTACTTTTGGTCGGCTTTGATGTAAAATCACTACTACATAACTGGACAAATTATTTCATAAAAATTTGTCCAGGCAAAAAACTTTTTATGAGTTAACTTTAGGAGAGGCTGTATAAAACTAAAACTCTGACTTCAGATGTGTAAATGGTAAAACGTTACTTGACTCACGGAAAACAAATCTTTTGAAATTTTTAAATCACGTAATTCAGCAAGACCAGAATATTAAAATTACATGAAAACTAAAACAAATGAAATCTTCTTTGATATATTTGCTTCATGTATTTACTTAAAATAACTATAGCATATTCGATGATATACATCACAGAGCTTAAGCGGTATTTACCTTAGGGTAGAATTATTAAAGTGCTGTTAAGTTTACCAGGCAGATAGCTGACGTGGGTATAATTGTTTCAGCAATGTTATCCGAGGCAATTATCCTAGTAAAGTCATCAATACTTTAGTATTCTCAGCCTTAGCAGGACACCACGAGTAAAAACAGGGGTGAAGGTTAACAAAAGTCTCGTGTAAACACAACAGTTGTGAATTAGCTTGCGTGTAGTACGCCAGCTACGCGCCACGACTGTGACAATCGTGCCTACGCGTTTTCGCGTCAAACAGATGTGAGCGTCAGTTTAGTTAAAATCGAGGAAGGTTTAAATAAGGCAATTAACAAAAATAAATGTTTATATAAAAAAATTAACTAAAGCTCTCAGAAAATAACGCGATAAGTTTGATTCAATTTTGCCGAAACCATAATTATTTATATGATGCTAATTCCGTGAACTACATGAATCGTTGGTCGACCCGTACCATCCTCTTTTACTATGTATTACTACACTTTATTCAATAGAAAATTAAAATTTTCATGTAAATTATAATTTTTAAAAGCTCGCTATAGATAATAAAACAGTCCATAAGTGAATGTCCTAGACGGCCCTATCGCATTCCCTTATAAATATATTAATGATAGGAGATATAGCTTGTATGATGTTAACTCCATATAAAAATAGTGAAGGCATTTAACAGAAAAATGACCCGAATTTGGTAAAAAGCACAGCCGGAAGAACAGAAATGCCATTTACATACTTGATAAATTATTATGCAAATATTTCAGCTTTTACATATCTTCACGTTTTGGAGTCTTCAGTTGCTCAAAAATATGTTTTATCAATTCCGTCGGTCCGTTTGTCGGTTTGCCTGTCTGTCTTCTGTCAGTTCACGGCATAGTTTAAAAACTACTAACGCGATTGACTTCAAAATTTACGTGAAAATTAAGGGTCATATAGGTATGCCCTGGTAACATTTTGAGTAACAATTTAATATGGCAAAACAAAATGGCGGCCTAGTGAATTGTTAAAAAAATATATACTAAAAAAAAAACTAAAAAACTGTTGATCCAATTCTTCTCAAATCTTGCACAAAAAAAAAGTATTATGTAGAAATCAACTGGTAAAAGTTTGGTCTAAATTCAAGATGGCGGAACAAAAGCCGCTTTAAAAAAATATTTAAAAATTCAGCCGGAAAAAGTACTTAATGGACTGATTATAAATTATGTGCCAAAAATAATTGTGGTATACAGATGAGCTAGTAAAACTGAGTTACTAATTCAAGATGGCGGAACAAAATGGCGGCTAAATAAAATATTTGTAATCTTGAACAAATTACCTTCAAAGATTTTATATATCTTCACGTTTTAGCGGCCCTAGATGGCAAAAAATTTGTATTAATATCAAAAATTTTTATTGAATTATTTTAAATTATACACAATATGATCTCAGAAAATGACGACGAAAAATGTTTTAAAAGACAGAATATATGTGTTACTAAATGAAATGTACTGAACTAAATTGGATCACACTTCACTTTTCCTAATAAAAGGAAACACTCATAACGAGGGAAGTTCCGGGTAAAGGAAATTTACCGATTTTTTAATATATTATGTTAGAAACAAAAAATAATTTGAGAATAATGGCTACTCGCCTAAATTATAAAAAAGCCTCTATCCAGTAATATAATTTAAAATTTGGACATTCAGGTATATTCTACTTTGTGTTTAATTTATGGACTGAAAACCGTAAGTAACAGTGTTATTTGTTTAATGTCATTTATTTTATGTGTATTTATCGTTTACCTACTCAGCTGGTAGAAAGTAAGTTTTTAACAAATGATTTTTGAAAACCACTTATTCTCATCGCTGGCATTGCAGATTATACAGGAAATTTTTTTTTTGGTGCGGGAACTTTTATATATTTCTTCGGAGTTTTTAGCTTGAGGTTATGTTTTTAATATATAAACAAATCTGCCGTTGCCGGCAACGTTGAAGTTCATTTAATAATAATTACCTTTATAACGTTTAGTTATAAGTAAATATTGATTGGTAACGAATATAACTTGTAAATTTCAGTATTTCAGACATGAACAGTTAATTAAAATTTGTGTTTGAAAAAACTACTTAATGGATTGATTTTAAACTTTGTGCAATAATTAATCATGGTATAGAGATGAACTCGTATATTTGTGGTTCGAATTTAAGATTGCGGAATAAAATGGCGTCCAAATAAAATATTTGCAATCGTGAGAAAATCACGTCTTACATATCTTTACACCTCCCTAAATGGCAAAAACTGTAAATTTCAGTATTTCAGACGTGAACTGTTGCAAATAGTATTCCTTTCCAAACCGTCATTTGCAACAGTTTTGTGTAAAAAATTAACTTTTAACAACATGGTTTTAGCATGTGCTGATTCAACTATTCCGGTAACACATTTTTCAGATGTTCACTTTTCTACTATAGTTATTTTTATCCACACTTATACTAATAAGTTTCCCACCCTCTGTTCTTTCTTCATCGAACTTATGTCTAAACTTAGTAACAACGCCACACAACAACAACACGCTTTTCATTATTGTGGCTAGAGTTGCTTTGCCATCATTGGAAAAGTTTTTCCAGGCGTTTAGTACGTTTAGAACACTCTATATTCCAAACGTTTTTAAGGGTTACGGCCCGCATTCACAGTTCATTTTCATGCTTCAATTAAGCCGCGGCTGAATAACATAAACAAAGGATCAAAGAGAAATAAAATGTTTAACTTTCTGCAGCTTAAACTTGCTATCCTATAGATGAACCACTATTAAATTGCTTAAAAATAATAAATGAGTAAAACAAACGGGAATACTCCACTTTTTAACATGACCTGGTATTTCATTCCCATGCCGCAATTTAATACATTTAGGTTTCATAGATTGCCGGTTGGCTGCCAGATAGAGCACTACAGTTTTGTTAACATGACCAGTCTAAATGTTACCAGAACTGCCGAGCGGTACTATCTATCGTACTGCATTCGCCGCTTTGATATGGTACCCCGGAGTAGGCTAGAGTAATTGATGCGGGCACGAATAAGTACTATTGGGTACTGATATATACCAAAACATTAAACTGAATGTTCTTGTTCTCGCTGGGAGTAGTTTAATCTTAGACAAGAAGCTATATAACTAAATAGCGACGAAAGAGTTAAGGTTAAGCGAATTTAAGTAAAAATTCGTAAGGCTATTTTACTACAGCCTGTTTCCCATTATTGCTTAGTCATGAAAAAGAATTAAGTCAAATTAAAAATGTAATAAATGAAAGTTTTTTTATATTAATATGTATGTTATGATATAAAGGATAACGGCTCTCTAAAGTTTCAGTTAGGGCTATTTTATCGATTTCTTGTTCTCATAACAGTAATTTTAACAGGTCATGGCACTGGATACAGTACCCCAGTTTAGTTCAAGCACGGAACTCTTTCGTTACTTGACTGGGCTGATAGCTCCATTCATTGGCAATTGTCAGTTTTTTATAATAGAATGTCGATTTTCGATTGCATTCCCCGGAATATTCCTATGGTTTACCGAACTGCTCATATGCAAAATATCCCTTTTTACCCGACTGCACATTTAAAGGAGATTATTGTATTTAACAGGCATATAAGTATATAGTTAGGTATGTAACCACCTATAGGTCAAAATCGTGGACCGAATTTCACGGAATAATTTTGTGTGTTTTTAGCTAGGTTTGTTTTCAAAAAATTTAAAGAGATTGTCACTCTTTTATGGTATTTCATATATAAGCTATAAAAATTAACCTCATAAGATACAAACGGTAATTAGATTCAATTCAGTTTAGTATGATGCACCCGTTAACAAACTCCCGGTATATAATCGTTTTTGTGCTGCCATTTCAACTGAAGTATCATTTCGTTGATTGATCTGTTTCTATTTCTCTTTTCAAAACCAAAATCCATGATACATTAATAGTAATGATTTTATTTTCAATCAAATACATCCACTAAATCGGTGAATGAGTCCAGTTTAACGCAACAAGACAACTATCCTCACAATCTCCCGAGATACTTTTCTCCTGCTAGCTCTTATACTATACCATCTTTCTGCAACCAATCGTACCTATCGATAGAGACATCCTAATAATATTTCCAGGAGACAAACCAAGTCGTAAGACATTTCAATTTTACGAATGGAAGAACAAATAGGAATAAGGAAGAAAAATAGCGTCTTATCCTTCTATTATGAATAGATAATCCCAAAAAATCAATAAATCTAGGATCTCAAGAATTCCGGTAATGTTTTGACCAAAGGACAGGAAAAGTGTCAGTAAGGTTTTGAAAAATATATACATGTTTCGGGAAGTTCAGGCATTTATATAACCACAAACAAGTCAGAGGCTCTAATTTTACAGGTTTATGTTTAATGGATTCAGTAACAGAGAATATAGGCAGACGAATGAAGTTTTTCGACAAGTGATTTACCAAATAGGCAAGATTCTAGTCATTGTGCACTAGAAAAGCAACAATTTGTAAATAAAATGGGAATTCAGGAACGTGAAACAGTTACGTCTGTTTAGAATACTAGGATATTTCCCCCTTAGTCGGGAGAGTTTATTTTTAATTATTTTATTACGAATTTTTAGAAAATCATGAATCTAAAGTAATTTATTAGTATGATAGCTCCTCTCTCTAAGCCAAACAACAAATAAAGCACTACCACTACCACTTGGGAGGAATGGAAAAAATCATGGCCAGCAAATAGCTTCGATTTAAATGCAAATGGACAGTGGATAAGTTAAACGTAAAAACCAGGCTTTTTATGGAAGAAGCTGTAGGCCTCAATATATATATATATATATATATATATATATATATATATATATATATATATATATATATATATATATATATATATATATATATATATATATATATATATATATATATATATATATATATATATATATATATATATATATATATATATATATATATACATACAGTGTGTCCCAGATCCGCTCCTCTATATAGGGATCTCGTCTCCTAATACCTACAACAAAGGTTAAAAGGAAACATTTTTAGAGGAAACTTAGCGCATTTGATATCTGGCTTCAGATTTCCGATCGGTCAATTAGTTTTGGAAGTATCGGCGAAAATCCGAAAATGGCGGATTTCGTTTTTTGCCAGTAAATCCTAAACGGTAAATTTGACAGTAAATTTTTATCCCTCAACCTGCCTCAACTTTCATTTTTCTTAGGACCGCCGTATTGGGTTTTTCGATTTTTGGAAAGAACGTAAAATTTCTATTCTAGTGAAGTGCATAAAAGATTTGAGTATCATCGAAATATCACACTCCCTAAAGTTAGGTATTTTTTCTAAGGAGGCCCTGATTTATTTGCCACAAGATTACGTTAATAAGTAATGCATTAAACGCATTGAATTTTCAATTCAATTTCAATAAACGTAAATAAGTTCTTAACTACTTCGTACCTGGGTTACATTAATTTACAGATTTGCAAAATGACGTCCATTTGCATCGAGACACTTTTGAAAATCGGTGACATCGAGACACTCTTGAAAATGTGTCCAAACAGAGGGTCCAAGGGCGAGAGGTCATGGGATCTAGGAGGCCAAGATATTGGATCATTTAAGGAAATAATTCTTTCGTCAAACAGCACTCTTAAGGAGTTCCTGACTTGCATGGTGTTGTGAGCTGGACATCCATTCTGTTGAAACCAAGTTCTTTTAAACTTGTTGTAGTCAAACAAAAATGGTACGATAAGACGATTTTCTGAAGCGATTAATAATTTATAAATAGGTTCCCAATTTAAAAAGGTAAGTTAGATAAGATTAAATTACCAATAATTCCTAGTATACCACTCACAGAAGCGTAGTCGTCTTGGAAAATCAGTTTCCTTAAGTGCTTGAAATATTATGGGTTTGTATGGACGGTACTTGTTCTTTTTTTAGCAATCTCTATATCGTTGATTTTGAACATAAATTTCCTGTTTTTCAGTTCTTACCGATGCACTAGGGTTTTCGTTGATAGTTTGTAAAATGTTTCTGTCGCGATTTTTATTGTCAATATTGTATCCGCTTCTAGGTTATTCGAAGGCCCCTTAGTTTATTAAAATAACTACGATTTTTCTGATTTGGGTTTTATGAGGCTGCCGTCATTCGGGGTACATCTCCAAATACCTTGCTGAGGTAATGTCGGCTTTTCTGTGTGACTGCAAGTACAGCGCTGACATGTCAAATTTTTCTTCATTTTTAACAGCTCTCGACAATTTGCGTGCCAGATTTATGATTTTATCGAAAGAAAATCGTACCACTTATTAAAACATAGCTTTGATGCTTTGAATCATTTAACTTTAAAGTCAAAGCCCACTTTTGTTACAAATAAATCATGACCTCGTTAGAAAAAAATGAGACCTAACCTTACGAAGTATGATATTTCGATGATACTCAAATCTTTTCTGCACTTGTGATACATCACTAGACTGGAAATTTTACGCTCTTTCCAAAAATCTAAAAATCCAGTATGGTGACTATAAGAAATGAAAGTTAAGGCGGTGTTGCGGGATAACAAAAGAAGACGGAGACATGTCGCACGCGTCATCTTATTCGTCTTAAAAAAGTTTCCGAATAATGTCAGAATTTGACAGCTGTCAAATTTACCGTTTGGGTTTTATTGGCGAAAAACGAAATCCGCCATTTTCGGTTATTCACCGATATTTCTAAAAGCAAATGACCGATCGTGAATCTGAAGCCGGATATCGAATGCGCTAAGTTTCCTATAAAACTTTTTCTATTTAACCTTTAATGGAGGTATAATAGGAACCGAAATCCCTATACAGAGAAGATAAATGCTTTCATAATAATTAATTTGTGATTAAATATAATTTTTTCTTATTTTTTAAATGCAACTTTCGCATGCAAAAGTGGTTATAAAATATACAGGGTATTCTATCTGAAAAATCACTGTTTTTGTTGCATTCTATACATCTTTAGAGATCTTGAAACTCTGATGGCAAAGGAAACTACGTAATTAAAACTATTTCTTTTCAGATTTAATTTGTGCAATAAAAATAGTTGTGTAAATGTATAAATTGACTCCATGTACATATGCTGCAACTACTAAATTTAACTATTTTTAGTAAGATTAGTACTTGAGATACTAAGCCATAAGGCCTTTGGATACCGTGTACATTCAATAAATTAAAACATTTATTTCAACGTAAAGAAAATATGTCTTCCTAACCCCCCGATGCGGAAACCACTTGATTATCGAAGAAGACGACAAAAACTTAGGAAATGTAGAGATAGGAAAACAAATAGGTCGTCTGTGTACACGGGGCGCCCCTGCGAACCATGGGAATAGCAAAATTGAAATCGCTCGTTAGCGGTACGGAATATAAACTCTTCTGACCGGCGCGTTTGGACGTCGTAAATCAAAATTTCCGCGTGAGTTCGCGCCACTAACAATATAGTAATTAATATCGACCCACGAGTGTATTAGTATTGAAAAATAAATATTTGATAATCTGTAATTATAGACGAGCTCGAGGGTTATCGGATCATCTCGCTCGCATGTTATTGGCGAGCGCGGCGACTCACGAATTTCCATCGTAAATTTCCGAGGCGCAACGTGCAGGACGTGTACGAGACTTCAGGGATTTTTAAAACGCATTCGACAAGGTATTATTTATATTTTTGCAACTAAAATGCCCAATAATACCCTAAGGTAAAATATGTACCCGTTATTAGATTTATAAAATTGGAAACCAAAGGACAGCAGAGGAAATCATAATTTATTATTTGGTTGTTTTAACTTATTTTGCAGCTTAAGTCTAACGTCCGGTAGAGGCCCTTTGAACTAGTTGCGGTGGTGGGACAACTATTTGGCTAGATTCACGTTTTTAGAGAGTCGCAGTCGCTAGAAATTCAATTTTCGCCTTTCCGAAAACACCACCATTTACATATGTTTAAGTTTAAAGAAAATGCATCTTTTCAGTGCACTGCACGGACAATGTTTTCCCGAGCAATAACCGCCGATGTCAAAATAACAATAAATTTGAATTAAGAAATAATAAAAAATTTCAAACAGTATAATAATACCGAATAATATTACTTGATATTGCATACCTCATTCAATTTCAGACTAGATATCCTTCTCGTTACGTTTCACTCTAAATACACTGGTCAACTCTTATCTACTATTAGTGCCGTTAATTTCAAAACTCCATATTTCAAAACACGTTTTTTCGGCCTAGAGATCGTTTCTTTCTCTTTATGGAACTCTCTATTAAATCACACAATTTATTTATTATACGCCGAAAAATAAAAACTATATAATTGTACAATTTCATCAGAAATTTATATGATTGCTGAACATAAACCATAGAATGGAGTTTTTCTTTTTGAGGTGTCTTCAATACACTTGGGTGCAATATATATATTTTTTTTGTACAACAACTAAAAATGAAATTTAAAAAAACTGGTCCTTGAAAATGTTCTTATTAAAGTATTTAAAATATGTGTACGTCTACTTCAAACACTTTTTTGGATAGTCAGATGTTAAGTACAGGGTGTGCAGAAAAAGTTATAAGATCAAATCAAATTTGAAAAAACTAAATCTAAGATTTGTTTTTAAAGTGTTTGATATATATGCACGTTTATTTCACTCACTAAACTGGATACCATCTGCCACAGTATTACTAGTGATGCCACGAAATGAGATAAAATTTGTTCTCTGGTCTCGTCTCGTCTCGATACCATTCAATCTCGACACTCAAGACGAGAATAAAGTGGTCGAGACGAGCCGAGATTCTCGTCTCGTCTCGACTTTTACTAATAGTAATAGAATAGTCTTTCTACTTCCGTCCGAGGATATATTGCATCAACAAAAATTCTTCGGATTTGTTTTACTGAAAAATTGCACTGCGAAAATTTACTTAATTTATTAACTACATGATGTACAGGGGCATGATAAATAATTATCATTTAATTTTTGGCTTATTGCTTTTGTGTGCGGGGTGTCTCAAAAAATATAAACAATAAAAATTAATATATAAATGGAATTGCTTGAACATTTTTGAATTATTCCTAAATTTAGAACTGGTGACATTTAAATAATACTCCTCCATACGTAAATAATTTTTGACAGCTCCCTTATGTACAGGGTGTTTTCCCATATTTGCCTTTATTATAAAGAGAAAAATGTTCAATACAAAACTTGTAGGGATTGTTCTAAATCGCCAAGAAGTAATTAAACAAAAAACTACTACTAGCTACCAAAAAACATAAACCTTGTATTTTTTAAATGGGACACCCTATATATTACATATAGAGAATATTTTTCTCATTTCAAAAATGTATATGTCTATGTTTGGTTCAGTAGTTTTTGAAATATTTACGTTTAAAAATCGCGATAATATCAGATTTGGGTTTACGAAATTACAGTTGCCATGGACAAAAAAACAAAACAAGGCGGAAGATTTAAAACGTCTTTAATATTGTTGTGATATTATGACTGAGTAGTAGTAGGCCGGTAGTGAAATAGGTGTTGTTAAATCATTCCAACAAAGAAATGTTATTTGCAATTGAATTGAACATTTAATTTTATATAAGTATATACATTGGATTCCTTTTTATATGAAATATATCGGCCAGTTGTTAAAGCATGTGAGTCATATTGTTTAAGTCCAAGTTGTTAAACAATAACTCAGATATATGTTGATTTGCCTAGACTGTTTACATTTATTTTGAAACACATTTCGGTTTTTTGTAAGTGTGATTCCGCCTCGTGTGATAGTAAGGCCGGCCGGGAACTAAATATGTCAGTGGATTGTGGTAAATGTAAAGTGAAAATTAAAACGGCCGAGACAATTCAATCCTGTGCCGTTCTGTGTAATGGATCATTCCATATTTAATGTGTTAATTAGAGTTCGTGTACTTCGAGGTGTAAAATGGTTCTGTAAATTCTGTGAAGAAAATTAAAATCTTGTGCTGAACATAAGTAAAGATATCGATCACTTTAAAAAAATGGTAAAACAAGAGCTGGATGAGTTTAAAACCCTTTTAAATGCTACGAATAATGGATACGAGAACTTACAAATTACTAAGACAAAAAAAGTTATGCGGAGGCAACTGGAGCAGGTATTTTGGTGATAAAATTAAAAAGGCAATAAACCCTACAGATCTGCAAGTAGGTATCACACAGTTTAAGGATGTCAAAGATGGAGGTATACTTATTAGATGCAAAACTAAGCAAGAGGTAGAAAAAATAAAAAATTCGGCCGAAAAAAAGTTAAAAATAAAATACCAAATTAATATCCCGGAACAGAAAAACCCTCGTATAAAAATTGTAGATATTAAAGAAAATTTAACTAAAGACGAAATTAAAGAGCAGGTATCTAAACAGAATCTCTTTCTAAGGCACGATAAGTGTATATTTAATGTCATAATAGTTAAAAGAGATGAAAACCAGGTATATGTGTATTGCTGAATGCGACCCGAAGACGTTACAGCGAATTATGTCTAGCGATGATCGGCGAATTTTTGTGAATTATTCTTATTGTAGGGTGTTTGAACATTTTCCAGTGTTTGGGTGCTACAGGTGTGGAAAATATGACCATAAGGCTGAGTGTAATGGTCCTGATAGATGTCTGATTTGCATGGATACAGAACATGAAACTAAACAGTGTACCAGTGCAACAAAAGCCTGCATAAATTGTTTTAAGTCCAATTCGGAGTACGGAACAAATTACAACACATCGCACTCATCATTTGACTATCTTTGACCTACATATGGCACGAAAGTTCAATTGGAGAAGAGAAAAACCAGAACTTCATCATAGCAATCACAAGAGAGCGCAAAATATAGAGTTTGTTGTTTTGCATCAAAAAGTAAAGATATCGATCACTTTAAAAAAATGGTAAAACAAGAGCTGGATGAGTTTAAAACCCTTTTAAATGCTACGAATAATGGATACGAGAACTTAGAAAATACTAAGACAAAAAAAGTTATGCGGAGGCAACTGGAGCAGGTATTTTGGTGATAAAATTAAAAAGGCAATAAACCCTACAGATCTGCAAGTATCTACCACACAGTTTAAGGATGTTAATGGTGGAGGTGTACTTATTAGATGCAAAACTAAGGAAGAGGTAGAAAAAATAAAAAATTCGGCCGAAAAAAAGTTAAAAATAAAATACCAAATTAATATCCCGGAACAGAAAAACCCTCGTATAAAAATTGTAGATATTAAAGAAAATTTAACTAAAGACGAAATTAAAGAGCAGGTATCTAAACAGAATCCCTTTCTAAGGCACGATAAGTGTATATTTAATGCCATAATAGTTAAAAGAGATGAAAACCAGGTATATGTGTATTGCTGAATGCGACCCGGAGACGTTACAGTGAATTATGTCTAGCGATGATCGGCGAATTTTTGTGAATTATTCTTATTGTAGGGTGTTTGAACATTTTCCAGTGTTTGGGTGCTACAGGTGTGGAAAATATGACCATAAGGCTGAGTGTAATGGTCCTGATAGATGTATGATTTGCATGGATACAGAACATGAAACTAAACAGTGTACCAGTGCAACAAAAGCCTGCATAAATTGTTTTAAGTCCAATTCGGAGTACGGAACAAATTACAACACATCGCACTCATCATTTGACTATCTTTGAACTACATATGGCACGAAAGTTCAATTGGAGAAGAGAAAAACCAGAACTTCATCATAGCAATCACAAGAGAGCGCAAAATATAGAGTTTGTTGTTTTGCATCAAAATGTGCAATGTTTAAAGAATAAAATTAATGAGTTAAACATACTTATTGCCGAAGGAGACATTGATGTTGCTTGTTTTACCGAACATTGAATGAATAATTATGAAAGGGAAGTTATAAAGTTAGATAACTATAAGCTCGGCAGTGTATTTTCTAGAACCGTACAAAAAATGGTGGCGCTATAATCTACTATAACAAAAAGTGGAGAGGTTCGGTGAGTGAGGTAAAAAGTATTTCAAAATATGTCAAAGAGTTGTGCTTTGAAGGTTGTGCTGTTGATGTCACTGTTGGAAATGTAAGTACTCAAATGGTAATTGTATATCTATAGATCACCTGCATCAAGCGTTGATGTTTTTTTTCCAATTAGAACAATTTTTTCGGATACATGTGTAAACAAAAAAAACAAGGATTATCCTTTTTGGAGGTATTAATATTGATTGGTTTTCGAACAGCAATGCAAGGGGAATACTTGATGATATGTTTATTTTATTTGGGATTGTAAATTTAATAAGTGAACCAACTAGAATAACTGCTGGAAGTTCCTCTTGCATTGACTACATGTGCACAAACCTGGATCTGACTCACGCCTGGTGCAATGTGTTGCATAATGGTATCTCAGATCACTCGGGTCAGATACTTAGGGTTGAAAAAAACGTAATTAATAAGGAAGTAAATTACACTAGATGTTATAGTAAGAATAATTTTGATACTTTTCTTTGTTACTTAAAATCTAAAAACTGGCTTAGTGTTTATAACCAAAAAACTCTTGACAATGCATTTGAAAATTTCATAAACATTTTAAAATATTACATAGATGTAGCATTCCCTTTAGTTAAAATTACTTATAATAAATGCAACACCAAACCTTTATATAAAAAGGAAATGCTAACAAATAGTAATTTTGATTAGATCAGGTATAAACAATACAAAAAAAATATTCAGAAAGTGTATAGGTTTAGCTAAAAAAATGTATTATGACAATTTGTATAAAAATTCTGATAACAAAAGCAAAATTGTTTGGAAGATTATTAACGTGAATTTAAACAATAAAGTAGCATCACCCAAATTGGCTGAATGACAGACGTATTCCGGAGACATAGTTGGAGGTAAAAAATAGCACAGTATCTTAATAAATATTTTATCGATTTGCCAATTAGTTGTAGAAGCTCTATTCCAAATAATAACATTACAGAATTTAAAATAATAACAAATCTGTCGACCATGTATTTGGATACTGCATTAGAATGTGAAGTACGAAACGTTATTATGGTCTTAAGAGTTCTTATTCTATTGGTATTGACAACATAAGTTCTAGCGTTGTTAAGAAGGGTATTGCTTATCTTTTAACACCTATACCTTTTTTAATAAAGCTATCTATTTCAAATTCCCTGTTTCCCAATGCTCTCAAAATAGCAAAAGTGGTACCTATATACAAAAAGAGAGATATAAAAAATCCTGGGAATTACAGACCTGTGTCTGTACTACCGACGCTTTCTAAAATATTGGAGCGAGTAATTTATGATAAGATGGTGTGCTTTATACAGAAGTATAACATATTAAGTGCTTTCCAACATGGATTCCGGAAAGGTAAATCCACCCATTCGGGCATTCTTCAATTTTTATTATGTCTATATGAACATTTAGATAATAAAGATAAGTGCATTGGAGTTTTTATGGACTTAAGCAAAGCGTTTGACTTGGTGGATCACACATTATTGTTGTCTAGATTGTATGATTATGGATTTAGGGGTACTATTCATACATGGTTGTCATCCTATCTCCGCGATAGGTCTCAATTAGTTGAGGTAAATGCAGATCGATCTGAATTATTAAGTATAGTAATACGGAGTACTCCAGGGGTCAGTTTTGGGGCCCTTGTTATTATTATTATTTGTAAATGACCTACCGGAGATTGTTGACCAGGGAAGCCTGGTTTGCGAACGATAATAGTCTTTTGTGTTTTGACAAAGACATCTCTGTAGTGCAGATGCGTGTTCAAAATATGCTTAATCGACTTGCAACATGGTTTAATAAAAATCAGTTATGTCTTAATGAGGACACAAGGTTCTTGGGATTAAATATAGAAAATGGTTTGGGATGTTGCTTTTGCAATGTATAGATTAAAACAAGTGTGTAGCACAAATGTCCTAGTTTCATATTATTATGCTCAATTTTATAGCGGAGTTAAATATGGCATTGTATTTTGTGGTTGCTCCAATCATTGCCTGAGATTACTGCGATTGCAAAAAAGAATTATAAGATCAATTGAAGGTGTAAAAAAAAGAACACATTGTAAACCATTATTTATGAAACTAGGACTTACGGTACCGTATATATATATATATATATATATATATATATATATATATATATATATATATATCGTAAAGGCATGCTTTGGATTTGTATATTTTATACAAAGTACTTTTTGCGTTTTATTTCAATGACTTACCATTATTCATAAGAAAATTAATTAAAATTTTTAGCTTAAATTATATAAGTTTAAAAACCAACATCAACTAGATTGCGACGTGTTAATTATTATTACACTAAATAATACCCTTTGTTTTCAATACGTAATAGACTTTGCGGAAATATTTTACATTAAATATAGATTTCAAATTATATCTGAAATTTCGCTTATATGGCGAAGTTTTTTCAAGATAAATGCGTTCGTAGATAACACTATTGAAAAATAAAAAGTATCTAGCTTATTTTTGAACATGGACATTAATATTGACAAAAATCTGAAATCATTTCGATTAGTGTTAGCAGCTCTATTTTAACGAGCTGTAAAAGTGTATAAGTATTAAGTGTGCAGGGAGTTTCACCATATTTAGACTTTATCTACTGCCTTTATTATAAGAGATAGAAAAAAATGTTAAATACAGTTGTAGGGATTGTCCTAAACCAACTAAAAAACATAACACTTGGTATTTTTTAAATAGAATACCCTATGTATTACATTATATTTCGATAGAGAATATTTTTCTAATTACAAAAATGTATAATTTGTCTATGTTTGGATCAGTATTTTTTGAAATATTTACTTTTAAAAATTTGGGTTTACGAACTCACAGTTGCCACGGACGAAAAACAAAACAAAGCGGAAGATTCAAACGTCGCATATTTTTCAAAAACAGTAATATTGTTGGTAGAGCCCAAGCAGATTATCGCCGTATTTATTCCGACAAGCAAGCTCCTATCGAATTAACCTTCTATTACACTGAAAGATGTATCAAAGAGCCCAAGCATTTTCAAATGAAAAAACGCACTATGACATAAAACGATGCTGAAGAGTTGCAAATATTATAATTTTTTCAAGGTTGAAAATGTGTTATTATTAATTATTTATGTAATATAAAGCCTGTCTATTTAATTTTTTTTAGAAAGTCCGGCTTTATCGATATCAGATGCTAGTAAACATTTTAAAACACCTAGAAGCAAAATTTACAGAATCCTACATAGACATGGATATCATCTTTGTAAAATGTTGCCAGTGCAAAAGTTAACAGATATCCATAAAATTAAAAGACTGGAATACTATAATTATATGTTACCAGAAAAAATGAAGACTATGATTTGTTTAATAAAATTTTATGGAGTGACGAGGCTGTATTTACTACAGCAGGCGTGTATAACAGAAGAAATACTCACATGTGGGCACCAGAACATCCTCATGGATATATGGAAATTAAAACTCAGGGGCGTATGTCGTTAAATGTTTGGTGTGGGATTCTTAGAAAATAATAATTGGTCCGATAATTTTTAAAGATTCTTTAACAGGAATCAGATATCTACAGTTTCTAGAAAAGATATAGCTAATCTTGAAGAAGAGCTTCCTGTTAGGCGATTCGTAGATCTTGTGTGGCATCAAGATGGAGCGCCACCTCGTAATCCTATTTATATAATTAAGATAATACTTAAATGAACAATATGACGAGTGGAGAGGAGCTCATAAAACTATAAATTGCCTCCCCGAATAGTCCAGAATTGATGCCGTTAGATAGCTTTCCATGAGGGTATTTAAATAAAGAAGTTTATAAAGAAAGAAGTATTACTTTGGAGGATTTAAGGGATAGAATTGAAACTAGTATTAATTTCTTAAATGGGAATTTAAACCAACTAAAACCAAATTACATGAATGGTATAGGTTACGTCTAAAAAATGTCCATTTATACATAATAATAGTCCTAAATTAAACAACTCTTATGTATTAAGGAATTCATCCACTGAATAAAAACTATTAATTTTTAAGTAGTTAATAACTTTTTTTTTTAAATAGTTTTTTATCATTAATGTCTCTCAGATAACCAGTATAATTTAATACCCATGTAACGAGGACTATTTTCAAAGATTTTTATACTATGCGCTGGAACACGTAAATTGTTTTAACCTCTAGTATTATAGTTATGAACAAAACTATTTGTATCAAAATCAAAATATTGTTTTTACCAAACATTATAAGTTCCATAATATATATATATATATATATATATATATATATATATATATATATATATATATACTGGGTGGTGCAACCAAGATGGGGTGGACGATTGTGGGCAAACGGAGAGGAATTTGAAAAAAAAAAAAATTGGGATATGATTGATAGTCAAGAACGCTGTGTTTTAAAATTATACCCATTATACAGGGTGGTCTGAAAAGTTCGTGGTGAACCAAACTTGTGTTTTTTTAAATGGGATACCCGGTATATTATTATTTTAGTTGATTCTCCTATTCGTTGCGATCATTTTGATATAAGGTTAGTTGGGTCTAAAATTTATACCAAGGGAATGGGACGAGGTTAAAGTGGAAAAAAGGGTTATACTCCGGCCATTTTTTGAAAACAATTGAAGCAGGTATGGAAAAACCAAATATTCTATAAAATATATTGTATCTAGGACTACAATAATCGCTTGTAAGTCGTTCAAAATTATTCACTGTTATACAGGGTGGTCAAGTTTTGCAAATTTACCTTGGATTGAATTTTTTTAAATGGAACACCCTGTATATTTTACTTTCATGTTAAAGATAACATTACTAGCTTTCAGAAAATACCATATTTGATACCTTTCTGACCAACAGTTTTTCAGTAAATTAGCTGTGAAATCAAAATTTCTTCATTTTAACACGAATTACTCTGAATTCACGTTGTTAAAATTGACAATTTAATATTAGGAGGCCATGATATCATCATAAATTGAACAAAAGATTGACAGTCCTGTCAAAATAGCAAAGTGTCAGAATATTGTCATCAGTAAATAAATAAATATTGTTCTTTGATGATGCGATGCCGAAATAAAAACAAGATAGAAGCTTTTGCAAGTTTATCATAGAGATTTCAAGAAACAGGAAATGTTGCTTTCAAAAAAACGTAAAGTAATTAATAAACCAGTTACCAATGAAGATAATGCTTTGACAGTATTAATAACAGATCTTTTTTTAGAAAAAAAATAAATTTAATATTAATCAACAAAAACAATGTAATTAAAACTTATAAAAGATGTTCAACTAAACCACCGTTTTGCTGAAGGCACATTTCGAGTCTATCCATAAATGAAAGTTTCACTTTTCTCAAAGTTGCGAAAACTGCTTATTATTCTCAACTTCATATCTTCCACTGTGGTTGGAACCTCTTTATAAACTCCTTCTTTAACATGTCCCCATAAAAAGAAATCTAGTGGCGTTAAATCGGGTGACCTCGCAGGCCACTTAACTGATCCACCTCGCCCAATCCAATGCTCTCCTTTTCAATTATTGAGAAAATGTCTTACATGCCTATGGTAATCCATCATGTTGGAACCATAAGGAATTTCTTAACATTAAAGGTAAGTCTTCGAGCAATGCGGGCAACTCATTTCTCAAAAAATTTAAATAGACTTCTCCCGTTAAATGCTCTTCAAAGAAATATGGTCCTATCACATGAGAGCCAATTATACCTCCCCAAACATTAATTGACCATTTATTTTGATGGTCCAACGAATCCAATGTGGATTTTCGGTTGAATAATAGTGCATATTATGTTTGTTAACCAAGCCGTTGCTTTTAAAAGTTGCTTCATCTGAAAACAGCACCCTATCTACAAAACCTGGATTATCCCAAATTGTTTTAAAAACCAAATTGAAAACTCTTGTCGATCGCGATCATACAGTTCTTGGTGTAATTCAATGTGGTAGGCATGATATTTATGTTGTTTCAGAATCCGTTTAATACTAGTGCGTTCAATATCAGTAGCTCTCTCAATTTCCCTGGTACTTGTGTGTGGATTTTCTTGCACTGTTAATAACACTGTCAAAGCATTATCTTCATTGGTAACTGGTTTATTAATTACTTTACCTTTCTTAAAAGCAACATTGCCTGTTTCTTGAAACCTCTCCAATAAACTTGCAAAAGCTTCAGGTCTTGGTTTTTTTTCGGCATCGGGATATCGTACCGCATAAACCCTGCTTGCTAGTAAAAACTCGCCCAACATAAAAGTATGTTTATTCTGGAGTAGTTCAAATATTGTTACTTAACAATTTTCGGCTTATCGTCAAAAAACAATGGTTGATTTTATCATTAAAGAATGTCAATCTTTCTTTTCATTTATGATTATATCATGGCCTCCTTATATTATAGGTAGTCAATTTAAGCAACGTAAATAATACCTTTCTGTTAGAATGAGTAAATTTTGGATTCACGGTTAATTTACTAAAAAACTGTTGGTTAGAAAGATATCAAATAAGGTATTTTCTGAAAGCTGGCGATGTTATCTTTAATATGACAGTAAAATATATGGGGTGTTCCATTTAAAAAAATTCAATCCAAGGTAAATTTGCAAAACTTGACCACCCTGTATAACAGTGAATAATTTTGAACGACTTACAAGCGATTATTGTAATCCTAGATACAATACATTTTATAGAATATTTTGTTTTTCCATACCTGCCTCTATTGTTTTCAAAAAATGGCCGGAGTATAACCCTTTTTTCCATTTTAACCTCGTCCCATTCCCTTGGTATAAATTTTAGACCCAACAAACCTCATTTCAAAATGATCGTAACGAATAGGAGAATCAACTAAAATAATATATATATATATATATATATATATATATATATATATCCCAAAAACAAATTCCTCTCCGTTTGCCCACAATCGTCCACCCCATCTTGGTTGCACCACCCTGTATACATATTAAATTATATTTTTGCTAAAAACAATATTTTTGATTTTGATACAAATAGTTTTGTTCATAAATATAATACTAGAGGTTAAAACAATTTACCTGTTCCAGCGCATAGTATAAAAATCTTTGAGATTAGTCCTCGTTACATGGGAATTAAATTATACTGGTTATCTGAGAGACATTAACTACTTAAAAATTAATAGTTTTTATTCAGTAAATGAATTCCTTAATACGTAAGAGTTGTTTAATTTAGGACTATTATTATGTATAAATGGACATTTTTTAGACGTAACCTATACCATTCATGTAATTTGGTCTTTAGTTGGATTAAATAAATATTATTATTATTATTATATTATTATTAATTGAAACTTACTTAGCCGTCAAAATAGTTTAATCTGTAAAATATGTTATACAAAAGAGCAAATATTTTACATACTTGGCATGTTTAACAAAAACATTAATATTATTAAACATAAATATTTAATATTTGTCTATATAAATTAAAACATAATTAAAAAATGACAACAAAATATAACAAAACAACAATAAAATAAATTTACGGTAATCACTACGATATTAAACAGAATCACAGGAATACAGAACTACCAATAGTTATTGGAAAATTACATTTTACAATAATTATTGTGCGCATTTTATAAATGTTGAATGTGACCGCCATCATTTTCAACATATTTTTTATAATCATTACGGATTTTAAACAAGACATTCCTGATAAATTGGGGATTCTCATTTAAGAAATTAATACTAGTTTCAATTCTTTCCCTTAAATCCTCTAAAGTATTACTTCTTTCTTTATAAACTTCTTTATTTAATACCCTCAGAGAAAGCTATCCAACGGCATCAATTCTGGACTATTCGGGGGGGCAATTTATAGTTTTATGAGCTCCTCTCCATCTTAAGTATATAAATAGAATTACGAGGTGGCGCTCCATCTTGATGCCACACAAGATCTACGAATCGCCTAACAGAAAGCTCTTCTTCAAGATTAGCTATATCTTTTCTAGAAACTGTAGGTATCTGATTCCTGTTATGTAACAATCATTTTGAAAATGATTATTACAACGGTAAAGTTCTTAATTATCACCTATTTATTCAAGAAATATCTGATATTTTGTTTCTTTTAAGACAGTCAAATATATAAAATACAAACCAATAATTATCGTAAATAATAAAGCAACGACGCGACAAGTCCCTAATGTTAATAAAATCCGAGATCGTTGTTTGGCGACACCTTACTGCAGGCAACCCGTTATACCCTATGTTTTATTTCCAAATTATGACAGGGGTTTCAAAGTCTGAGGTTATATCAGCTGATTTTGTCTCATTAGTGGTGATCGGTGGTGGTGTTCCGTAGCAAAGGGAGATGTTTTGAGACTTTTCGGGATGATAAAGTGATTTTTTTAATGTCTGTCGAGGGTTTCTGTCATCGAGAGTACTAGGTTGGTACCATGTACCGGAACAGGATACATCATTTTTTTCGCTATGTTAGGACTATAAAACCTTCGGACCGAACAAAGAGATCCTCTCTTACTACCTCTCTGCAGAATAATAATGAAGTGTTAGTTCTCATAGTTTTTTTGTGCCGCCATTTTACACGACGTGTAAGAAGTTCTACTGATCGGCGAATTCTATGAAGCCTTAATTGGGATTGGAAAGCACTTCAAGACTATTCAAAGCCATAACATCAGGTAATTAGTCATTCAAAATTATTAGAAAATCTTGCTAGGGGAGATGGTTCATGGAATAGTCGCCACGTGGGTTGGTACTCAGCACATTTCTCTATCTTTTCAGGCTTTTAACGTACTGCAAGAAGCTTTTATCCTACTACAAGGACCTGTTAACCTACAGCAGGAGCATATTTTAATTAATACCGCAATCACAATAAAATCAACATCACTCTTTTATTGTGGGAAGAACAGTGGCTTAGGCAGGTCAACTTAGGGACATCAGGCAGGAAGTTGGAAACTTAGATTCTGGTTGAGGTTTTCCTTGTTGGATTGTGCTGTTTTGGGGCCTCCGTTGCAGTCTGCTCGTCTAGAGGACCACCTCCTTTTGGTTGAGCTATAACCGCTGCTGTGAAGCGTTGAGGAAATTCTTCATTTAGGGAACCAACCCAACACCGAGTCTAAAGATAAGTACCTTTCCTTGTTTTAGCTTATAAAAGGTAGCTTTACTACTGGTGTTCTACTTACCTTGAGCGTACATTAGAAATTTGATCTTTCGTTGCTAATTTTTCAATTACTCAGCCTTCTCGCACTATAATTACCTTTATAAAGTCACTTTAAGTCATTAACCAATTTAATTCTAAATAGTTTCTCATGAATTCATTTGCAAATCAGTAACTATAAACTTTTATTCTAATTTCGGTACCTATAACTCTCCAAAGTATTACTTTGTTGTATTTTATTTAATTAGTTGATTTTGAGTAAAGAATTCATTGCATCTTCTGGCTTATTTTATTAAATTTGAGTTTTGTAAAACACTCTTATTGTTTTCTTTCAAATAATTGCTATGTAAGTGCTCATAGCTTATAGGTAGTAAGAGACTTTATGTTTTTTGTAGTATAAGTTATATTAGGTATGTTGAGTGTATATTGGGTACCCATGTCTTAATGTCATAAGTGTTAAGTTTTTTGTAATGGGCAGTACTTCCTAAAATTACCTGTGATTTTCAGCCACCTGTTATAGTTTTATGATTGTTTGAATATATTTTGCATTACAGCCCATCTTCATATTATCGGTGATTTTCAGCCAATATCGGTATATGATACTAATATTTGCATCTCTCATATGAGGTTTTTATAAAATAATATTTATTAAATCTGGTTTTTGCAACATTCATGCTATGCTCTTTCAACAATATTTGGTAACAAATATAAAACTTAATTGAGAAAATAAAATTTAATTCAAGGTTGTATCCTTGCCCTCTTTCTTTCTTTTCAATTATCCATCTAATCGTTTTACTTAATTTAAAATTTTAATACTTTAAATATTCACTCCAATCTTTCCACCTAATCAGTTTTGCATAATTTAAATTTTAATAATCAAAATATTTAATTACTGGTAGTTCATTTAACTTTTATGGTAAATTTATGTATCAAAATTTTTCAGTACTTTCAAGATATTAAACTTAAAGATATAAATATTATTTCATTTGGCACATTTAATTTCATGAATAGTGTAGTTATCGTTTTACCTCATATGTGGTGATTTGATTGTTACTGTTGATTGTGTTGAACAACATTTAATACCACTGTGATATTTATACTTATATTTTATATAAAATTTACAATAAATTTCCTTGCATTAGTATTTCATTCTTTTATTTATAATCTGTCCATTGCAGGAATTAGAAGGTTTTGGGAAGCTACATTACAAGTTAACTTAAGTATTGTGTCTTAGCGTACATTAGTATCTGTCTTGTTTTCTCTTTTCTGCTCAACCTCTTTGGCCACTCTAGGCCTAGCGCCCACAATATTGTTTAAATTATTTGAACTCACGCCCTAACGCTTCCGAAATAAAAGAATCTGAGCACCGAGTAAAACAAAGTAAAATAAAAAAAGAAATAAAAAAAAACAACCCAAATAAAAAAAGTAAATAAAATAAAAAAAAAAAAAAAAGGAGGTTGTAAAAATTGGCACCCAACGTAGTGGGGCATCAACAAAAGTAATAATATTTTATATATTTTGGAGGCTTGAGCTAGTGTAACACATATTAAAATTTTTCCATCATTTAGACAATAAATCTTATTTTTCCTTACTTCATTGTTCCGGCAGGTATTTTATTAGTTTTATGTTTTGCTAATTTTTGTTTCTTCCTAGGTAAAAATAAATATGAACCCTACTTATTTGAAGAGTGATGAGGTCGACTGGGAACTCAGAATCAGCGGAGTTTGTGTCCAGGGAAAGGGAGTCACTGCGGAAGTAAAACGGTCTAAGCTCAGAGGTCATCTCAAGTATGAGAAAGAATTGAAAACATCCTTCCCAGTTGTACCAATGGATTTCGCATCAGAGAGGGAGATCTGTTCAGACAAGCTCGCACAATTCACGGATTTGGTAAAAAATTTTAATTCTGATTAGCGTCATCCAGATTTCAAGCGTATTAAGACCAGATTATTTCATCTTACTAATAGAATAAACTATTTGTCCTCTTGTAATCAGCAATCTGCTGATATTAAAGCACAACTTTTATGTTAAAACATGCTCCTTGTTGACAAACTTGAACAAAGGTCAGAAATGGAAGAGGTAAATTTAGTTGATCTTACTGAAAAGAACAGTGATTCTTTGATTTTAGATTATCCTTCAAATGCAGAACCAGCAATTAAAAAAGTAACTTTTGCTAAGGAGGCAGATAATACATCTAACAAAAAAATAACGGTTCATTCTAACGTTTTACTTAATCCTCAAGACGATTTTAACATAAGCAGTAGTTTGTTTCAAGATTTAAACAATGAGCCTAACAGCCATCGGTCCCATCAGGATGATGACTCAACCATTTCAGATTTAATTGTTGAGAATAGTAATTTTAAAAATTCTTCAATTATTGAACATCAAAATATTTGCAAAACTTCTCAAACCACAAATATTTTAAACTCACCTGAAAATATCCAAGTTTCACAACAAAATATAAATCTACAGGCACAGCCTAGTGTTCAGTTCACACCTGATCACAATTTTTTACCTCATCGGGTGACTAACACCAATAATACAATGCCAGAAACCCTTATCCAAGGTACTGACAGCAGGGATCAAGTTGAGAGACTAGAGCAAAATTATCAATACATGCCAAATGTTGGTCAAATAAATTGTGAACTGAGTGATCAAATAACCAATGTTCCATTTAATGATACAAATATTCGCAATATATCAAATAATTGCCAGTATAACGGTATTCCATATCAGTTTTTTGATCGTTCAAATCAGCCTCGAGTGTTCGTTGGTAACCAAGATTTTAACAGGCTACCCTTAGGTAATGATATTAATAAATGTGGGTCAGATAATCATAATGATATCCGAAATTTAGATAGACTGGCCTCATATCAAACAGATAGGCCAAGTTTCAATCCACATCAAAATTTATATATCTCAGGTCCAACACAAAGTAATAATAACTATCAAAATATTTCACAAAATTTAAACAGTAAAGGTTTTCAAAATAACTCAATGCCAGGTTATAATGTTAATAATCAACATCAGGGTAACCATTTCATTCCCCAATTTGCATATAATATGGGAAATCACAATAAAAATGTCCAAAATCCGGTTCATAACAATATGCCATCTATTGTTGGTGATAGTTTTCGCATCCCTCAAATTAACCGCTTTAACTTGAGGTTTAATGGGCGAAATCAGAGCCTACACGGTTTTCTGGAAAGAGTTGAGGAATTTTCATTGTCTCAGAGGGTAAATAAAAATAACTTATTATCTTTAGCACATGAATTCTTTGAGGGTTACGCGCTAATCTGGTACAGGGCAGTCCGCTGTTCTATTACTTCTTGGGAAGAGTTAGTACAGAAGTTACAGTGGAATTTTCTTCCGGTAGATTATGAAACCGCATTATGGGATGAAATTAGGGCAAGAACTCAGGGAGCTACTGAAAGACCACTTATTTATATAGCTATTATGGAAAATCTTTTTAAACGTTTTATTCAACCTGTAGATGAGTCAGTTCAATTGAAGTTAATTTTGAGAAACTTATTACCTTACTACCAATAACAGTTAGCATTGAGACAACCATTTTCGTTATCAGAACTAAAATGTTCTTGTAGAATTTTAGAGGATACTAAAATCAGAACTGAAAAATTTCAGGGTCCTCCATCATGCAATCCAACTACATTAGAGCCAGAGCTGGCTTATCAAAAAAGTGTTTCTTCTAGATCCCTTAACAGACTTTCAAATGTTAATGAAATTGTTTCTAGCTTTTTTGCTATTAATACTGTAAGTGCTCAACAGTCCAATTCTGCTGAGAATGGACTATTAGAAACTCAATTAACTTCTGAAATAAATGTCCTTAAAACGACCAAATGCTGGAACTGCCTAAAGCACGGCCATCTGTTTACTAAGTGTAATGAAAATAAAACTGTATTTTGCTACGGGTGTGGTAAACGAAACATAACAAAACCTAACTGTCCATCTTGTAAGTCAAAAAACGTGCTAGGCGCGACTTTGCCAGCAGGCGAAGTTGCGAAAAACTAAAACATAGCTCTAGGGACTATTATGCACAAAATAAATGGTCTAACTGGCTTAATACTGTTAAACATTTCTTTGAATTCGATGAACTGGCATCTTTGTTTATAAAAAAATCAATTTATGATCCTAGACCTTATATAGAAATTAATATAAAAAATAAAAATGTGGTTGCATTGGTTGATACCGGAGCCGTAGAGAGTGTAATTGGTAGGCGTGGCTTACAATATGTCTTAGATATGAATTTTGAAATTATTCCAGAAATGGGTGATAAGGTTGTCACAACAGCTAATAGTGAACCAGTTCGGGTAGTTGGCTCGGTAAATCTGCCAATAAAAGTTCATGATAAAACTAGGAATATTAAAGTTTTGGTGGTGCCTAAAATTCGTCAAACTTTTATATTGGAAACTGACTTTTGTAATGCATTTGGTTTAAGTATTGATTTTTGTAATAAATCTTACAATATCTCTGATAGGGACACAGTTGACCAGGATCTGTTATCAGCACGGTTTGCTCAAACCTGTAATAACTCATTAAATCCACCTTCACATAACAATAATAACTCAAATTTAATATTACCAGATCAAAACATATGTGACAGTGTTAACGAAATAAAAGTAAAAGAACGTTTTGAGAAAATTTCAATTTCCACTGCTTGCGAATTAAGTTCAGAACAGGAAAGCAAACTTAATGAGGTTATTTCTTTGTTTAATAAATTGGCATCAGTTTCTGATTCTCTTGGGGCTACAAGTTTAATAGAACATAAAATCGAAGTTACATCTAACGAACCATTTAGGAAAAGACCTTTTCTGCTATCACCATACATGCAACAACACCTAAATTCCGAAATTGATAGAATGCTAAAATTAGGGGTTATTAGACCATCGACTAGTCCATATTCGGCAAATGTACTTTTGGTTAAAAAATCTTCAGGGGAGTTTAGGCTTTGTTATGATGGACGCCCTTTGAACAACGTAACAGTAAAAGATCCATACGGATTGCCTTATCTCTCGCGAATACTAGATAAAGTCCAAGATGCTAAGTTTTTATCATCTATAGACCTTAAACATGCTTTTTGGCAAATTAAATTGGCAGAGGATACGTGCCCAAAGACTGCTTTTAGTGTTGTAGGTAGGGGTCAGTTTGAATTTGTTAGAATGTCTTTTGGTTTGTGCAACGCGGCTCAAACACTGCAAACTGCTATTTAATCCATCGCTGGAGAATAATATTTTCGTATATTTAGACGATCTGGTTATAGTCAACAGTTCTTTTGAGGATCATATGCGCATATTAACTAAAGTTTATAAAACGCTTGATTCGGCAGGATTAACAGTCAATGTAAAGAAATGTCAATTTTGTAAGCCCAGTTTAGCATTTTTGGGGTATGTCGTAGATAAGCATGGCCTGCACGCTAATCCGGATAAGGTAGAGACAATTTTAAAATATCCGCAACCAAAAAATGTAACAGAAATCAAAAGATTTGTTGGCATGGCCTCGTGGTATCGACGTTTTATAAAGAATTTTTCAGAACTCATTGTGCCATTAAATAAATTAATTAAAGGTCGTCAAAAAAGGCAAGCCGTCATCTGGAATGAACAGGCCGAATCAGCTTTTGAAAATATTAAAAAGAGGTTAAAGTCAACGCCGGTTTTACAAAATCCGGATTTCTCTGAAGCTTTTTCAATCCAGACTGATGCGAGTAATTATGCCATAGGTGCTGTACTAACTCAGGGGGAGGGAGATGAAGAACATGTAATCTCCTATGCTTCGAGAAGCCTTACGAAAGGGGAAATAAATTATACATGTACGGAAAGAGAATGTTTAGCCATCGTATTCGCCGTGACAAAGTTTCGCGCTTACATTGAAGGGGCCCCTGAACCTTTTAAAATAATTACAGATCATTATTCTCTATTATGGTTGAATCGCCTTGAAAATCCAATAGGAAGACTCTGTAGATGGGCCATTCTTTTATCACAATTTAATTATGTATTAATTCACAGACCAGGTAAACAAAATGTCGTACCTGATGCAATAAGTAGGGCTCCTCTTCAGAATGAAACAGCCAGTATCTGCATAACTGATATAAATCATGGATTTAATGACAAGTGGTATAATAAACTTTTAGCAAGTGTTCAGAATAGTCCCGAGAAATACCCGTGTTTTCACATAAATGAAGGGCGGTTGTACAAGCATTTTGATTTGGGCCATAAGGTCAATATAAATCAAAAATCGTGGAAAGTAGTCGTACCAAAGGAAGACCGTTTAGGTATCATTCGTGAATCTCACGATAATTCAGCTCATTTCGGTGTGAGAAAGACCGTGGATAGGATTCAAAATGAATATTGGTGTCCTGGGGTGCGTTATGACACAAGAAAATACATAACCAAGTGCCAAGTGTGCAATGAGCAAAAAAGTTCCCAGTTAAAACAGTCAGGGTTAATGGGAGCACCTAAAAATATTTCAGTACCCTTTCAGCTTATTTCTCTCGACATTTTGGGTCAATTTCCTAAATCAAAATCTGGTTATTCTTTCTTGTTGGTTGCAGTAGACTGGTTCACAAAGTTTACATTTATCCATAAAATGAAAAGAGCATTGTCTAAGGAAGTCTGTAACTTTGTAGAAACCATTGTTTTTAATTATTTTGGAGTACCACAGATCATAGTTTGTGACAATGGCAGTCAGTTTATATCAAAAGAGTTTAAAGCTTGCCTAAAAGAACATAAGGTCAATAATATTTGGTACAATGCTAGGTACCATCCACAAACAAACAATGCTGAGCGCTCTAATCGTGTAATTGGTACTGCTATTAGATCATATATCAAAAATCAGAATCACCGCGATTGGGACCGAAATATTCACAAAATTTGCAATGCAATAAACACTTCTACACATGAAGTTACAGGGTTTTCACCTGCTTTCCTGACCTTTGGAAGAAACCTACCTTTACAGGGTGACTATTATGGCATCATATCTAAAAAACAAATTTCACCATATTCATTTCAGGATAGGCGCGAACTTGTTGATCAATTATCTGGCTTACCTGGGATATATGAGGTCGTGGATAAACACATTAAAAAGTATCATGAAAGAAATAGAAAATATTATAACCTCCGCAAACGCCACTTTGAATTCGAGGTTGGTGATACCGTTTATAAACGAAACTTGTACTTTCAAATGCTGGCAATTATTTTTCAAAGAAGCTCGCGAAAAGATTTATAAAATGTAAAGTAATTAAAAAGATTTCCCCTCTGATATATGAACTCCTGGACGAAAATGATCAAAATGTAGGTCGTTATCATATGAAAGATCTTAAACCCGACCCTGACACAGATTCTGATGATGAAGAGATCATAGCTGACTAAGTTACTCATAATTAGCATGTAATTAGGTTTAAGTATTGTAATCATTATATTTTAAAGTAAGTTTTGATAGAAAGATGATTCATATTTATACTGGTTTGTAGTGATATTTAACACATTTATTTCTTTAAAAGAAAATATTAAGGTGGGGAGTATTTGTAACAATCATTTTGAAACTGATTATTACAACGGTCAAGTACTTAATTATCACCTATTTATTCTCGAAATATCTGATATTTTGTTTCTTTTAAGACAGTCAAATATATAAAATACAAACCAATAATTATCGTAAATAATAAAGCAACGACGCGACAAGTCCCTAATGTTAATAAAATCCGAGATCGTTGTTTGGCGACACCTTACTGCAGGCAACCCGTTAAACCCTATGTTTTATTTCCAAATTATGTCAGGGGTTTCAAAGTCTGAGGTTATATCAGCTGATTTTGTCTCGTTAGTGGTGATCGGTGGTGGTGTTCCGTAGCAAAGGGAGATGTTTTGAGACTTTTCGGGATGATAAAGTGATTTTTTTAATGTCTGTCGTGGGTTTCTGTCATCTAGAGTACTAGGTTGCTACCATATACCGGAACAAGATACATCATTTTTTTCGCTATGTTAGGACTATAAAACCTTGGACCGAACAAAGAGATCCTCTCTTACTACCTCTCTGCAGAATAATAATGAAGTGTTAGTTCTCATAGTTTTTTTGTGCCGCCATTTTACACGACGTGTAAGAAGTTCTACTGATCGGTGAATTCTATGAAGCCTTAATTGGGATTGGAAAGCACTTCAAGACTACTTAAAGCCATAACATCAGGTAATTAGTCATTCAAAATTATTAGAAAATCTTGCTAGGGAGATGGTTCATGGAATAGTCGCCACGTGGGTTGGTACTCAGCACATTTCTCTATCTTTTCAGGCTTTTAACGTACTGCAAGAAGCTTTTATCCTACTACAAGGACCTTTTAACCTACAGCAGGAGCATATTTTAATTAATACCGCAATCACAATAAAATCAACATCACTCTTTTATTGTGGGAAGAACAGTGGCTTAGGCAGGGCAACTTAGGGACATCAGGCAGGAAGTTGGAAACTTAGATTCTGGTTGAGGTTTTCCTTGTTGGCTTGTGCTGTTTTGGGGCCTCCGTTGCAGTCTGCTCGTCTAGAGGACCACCTCCTTTTGGTTGAGCTTATAGGCTAACCGCTGCTGTGAAGCGTTGAGGAAAGTCTTCATTTAGGGAACCAACTCAACACCGAGTCTAAAGATAAGTACCTTTCCTTGTTTTAGCTTATAAAAGGTAGCTTTACTACTGGTGTTCTACTTACCCTGAGCGTACATTAGAAATTTGATCTTTCGTTGCTAATTTTTCAATTACTCAGCCTTCACGCACTATAATTACCTTTATAAAGTCACTTTAAGTCATTAACCAATTTAATTCTAAATAGTTTCTCATGAATTTATTTGCAAATCAGTAACTCTAAACTTTTATTCTAATTTCAGTACCTATAACTCTCCAAAGTATTACTTTGTTGTATTTTATTTAATTAGTTGATTTTGAGTAAAGAATTCAATGCATCTTCTGGCTTATTTTATTAAATTTGAGTTTTGTAAAACACTCTTATTGTTTTCTTTCAAATAATTGCTATGTAAGTGCTCATAGCTTATAGGTAGTAAGAGACTTTATGTTTTTTGTAGTATAAGTTATATTAGGTATGTTGAGTGTATATTGGGTACCCATGTCTTAGTGTCATAAGTGTTAAGTTTTTTGTAATGGGCAGTACTTCCTAAAATTACCTGTGATTTTCAGCCACCTGTTATAGTTTTATGATTGTTTGAATAGATTTTGCATTACAGTCCATCTTCATATTATCGGTGATTTTCACCCAATATCGGTATATGATACTAATATTTGCATCTCTCATATGAGGTTTTTATAAAATAATATTTATTAAATCTGGTTTTTGCAACATTCATGCTATATTCTTTCAACAATATTTGGTAACATATAATATAAATATATATATATATAAAACTTAATTAAGAAAATAAAATTTAATTCAAGGTTGTATCCTTGCCCTCTCTCTTTCTTTTCAATTATCCATCTAATCATTTTACTTAATTTAAAATTTTAATACTTTAAATATTCACTCCAATCTTTCCACCTAATCAGTTTTGCATAATTTAAATTTTAATAAACAAAATATTTAATTACTGGTAGTTTATTTAACTTTTATGGTAAATTTATGTATCAAAATTTTTCAGTACGTTCAAGATATTAAACTTAAAGATATAAATATTATTTCATTTGGCACATTTAATTTCATGAATAGTGTAGTTATCGTTTTACCTCATATGTGGTGATTTGATTGTTACTGTTGATTGTGTTGAACAACATTTAATACCACTGTGATATTTATACTTATATTTTATATACAATTTACAATAAATTTCCTTGCATTAGTATTTCATTCTTTTATTTATAATCTGTCCATTGCAGGAATTAGAAGGTTTTGGGAAGCTACATTACAGGTTAACTTAAGTATTGTGTCTTAGCGTATATTAGTATCTATCTTGTTTTTTCTTTTCTGCTCAACCTCTTTGGCCACTCTAGGCCTGGCGCCCACAATATTGTTTAAATTATTTGAACTCACGCCCTAACGCCTCCGAAATAAAAGAATCTGAGCACCGAGTAAAACAAAGTAAAATAAAAAAAGAAATAAAATAAAAAAAAAACAATAATAAAAATAAAAAAAGGAGGTTGCAGTTAAAGAATCTTTAAAAATTATCGGACCAATTATTATTTTTCTAAGAATCCCACACCAAACATTTAACGACATACGCCCCCGAGTTTTAATTTCCATATATCCATGAGGATTTTCTGGTGCACACATGTGAGTATTTCTTCTGTTATACACGCCTGCTGTAGTAAATACAGCCTCGTCACTCCATAAAATTTTATTAAAAAAATCATAGCCTTCATTTTATCTGGTAACATATAATTATAGTATTCCAGTCTTTTAATTTTATGGATATCTGTTAACTTTTGCACTGGCAACTTTTTACAAAGATGATATCCATGTATATGTAAGATTCTGTAAATTTTGCTTCTAGGTGTTTTAAAATGTTTACTAGCATCTGATATCAATAAAGCCGGACTTTCTAAAAAAAATGAAATAGACAGGCTTTATATTACATAAACACATTTTCAACCTTGAAACAATTGTAATATTTGCAACTCTTCAGCATCGTTTTGTGTCATAGTGCGTTTTTTCATTTGAAAATGCTTGGGCCCTTTGATACATCTTTCAGTGTAATAGAAGGCTAATTCGGAAGGAGCTTGCCTGTCGGAATAAATACGGCGATAATCTGAATATATTAACAATATTACTGTTTTTGAAAAATATGCGACGTTTGAATCTTCCGCTTTGTTTTGTTTTTCGTCCGTGGCTACTGTGAGTTCGTAAACCCAAATTTTTAAAAGGAAATATTTCAAAAAATACTGATCCAAACATAGACAAATTATACATTTTTGAAATTAGATAAATATTCTCTATCGTATTATAATGTAATATATAGGGTGTTCTATTTAAAAAATACCAAGTGTATGTTTTTAGTAGGTTTAGGACAATCCCTACAACTGTATTTAACATTTTTTTCTATCTCTTATAATAAAGGCAGTAGATAAAGTCTAAATATTGTGAAACTCCCTGCACAAGTAATACTTATACACTTTTACAGCTCGTTAAAATAGAGCCGCTAACACTAATCGAAATGATTTCAGATTTTTGTCAATATTAATGTCCATTTACTTTTATTAACAAGCCCGATAATAGTATCTAATTTATGTAACAAGTGCACTAAGTTGGGAAAATTTTAACCGCAATAATAGGAGTGAAAAAAATACCTTAATGCATGAATTATTATCTGTAATATTTTGTCTACAATCATGTTATTTTACAAAATAAAAATTATTTTATAAAAAAATTAGCGCCGCACAGTAGTCAATTTTTTACGGAAACATGACAATAAATCAAAAGCATCAAAAATAGGCTAGATACTTTTTAGTTTTCAATAGTGTTATCTACGAACGCATTTATCTTGAAAAAACTTCGCCATATAAGTGAAATTTCAGATATAATTTGAAATCTATATTTAATGTAAAATATTTCCGCAAAATCTATTACGTATTCAAAACAAAGGGTATTATTTAGGGCAATAATAATTAACACGTCGCAATCTAGTTGATGTCGGCTTTTAAACTTATATAATTTAAGCTAAGAATTTTAATTAATTTTCTTATGAATAATGGTAGGTCATTGAAATAAAACGCAAAAACCTTTAACTAGTCCCAACAGGTGAAAATAACATATTAAATTTGAAATTTGGCTGCTTTGTATTTGATATAAAATATACAAATCCAAAGCATGCCTTTCATAGGGGTTAACCGTAAATAATGACCCGCCAATGAACTAAATAGCATTTTTAGTTTATTGCAACCCACTTATGTGATTTTATTTAATTATTTTATTTTTTCACACATTTTATAAACATATTCAATTTATAAATGCAATTTTTCAAAAAAAATATTTATTTAGCAAAAAAATGAAGCATGAAGAGTAAAAACTTGAACAAACTTGTATGCACGGCAAGATGTTTGATTGCAAGTTTACAATCAGCACTGTTATAATGTTGTTATAAAAAATTACATTTATTTTGTAAAAGGTGAAATTTTATGTAGTGATAAATTAGATATTGTGACTAGTCAAACTTCTCAAACAAAGGTTAGAAGGCTTATCCAAAAAAAAGGCTAAAAGACATTTTCAAGGCACTAACATCCAGGCAGGTGCAATAGAACATTCATTTGGATTTTAAGGACTTCTAAGGTAATTTTACAGCGGCTCATTATACTTAAAATGGTGTGTAGAATGTATTATTTCATCATTCTAAATTTGATGCTTTTATAGAGACGTGAACGATTATGTTGGTATTTTAAGCTATATCGCTATTTAGAGTTCTCTAGAAAATTAGTTGTAAAGGAATTTAAATATTTCTTAATATTCGAGAGCTAAATCTAATAACATAACGTTGCTAGTTTTTCTTTGAGTAGCACATTTACGAAAGCACTATAATTTTTTATTTTTTAAGGAAATAAATCTTTTCTAGGAAATTTTTAAAACAAGACATTTTGGAGAATTTGAAAGTGGTGTCAGAAAAGTGCAATAATAATAATAAGTTACATTTTAGAATGGTATCTGGTAATGTTATTACGTTTTTGTAAAAAATATTTCACCCATTTATTTTTTCAGATATATAAAGAATATAAAAAACATTTCCTAAAACAAATTTCTCAGTAGATAATATTTTTCGAAATATATAAGTAATTAATTTCTGATTTTTTATATTTTCCTAAAAAACTCAGATTTGGCAACTTTGTAAATAGATTCTTAAACGACTTCGTATAATATTACAAACCATTTGCACCATATTTAAACTATTAGTGCGTAGGCATATATTTCCTAGAAAGCTAATAAAAATTACCATTTATACATTAATTCAACACTAAATGACAATTTGGTTTAGTTCTTTGATACACTATTCACTTACAAGCATTTTAGTGCTATTTAAATTAAAGAGAAATGTTTAAAATGATCTGTGAACGACCCCCTTTATTAACTCCCTACAGTAATTTATTTTTGAAGACTTAAGCTGTACGAACACATGATTGAAATTCAACACTGTTAGCTTTTGCTGACCTTTAGACACTCCGTACAGATTGACTTGTCAGCTTGATAGATTCGAGCGAGTTTTGGTCATTTATTATTTTCTTGCGTTAAACAAGTGAGTCGGTCGCCTACAACGTGAATTATTTGTTAATGCCTATTTTACAAAGCATTAGTTGTGCAAGGAGATACTACATAATTTGGACAGAAGGTAGAAATGCGGAGTGACTTAATAAAGTGTATATGAAAAATAAGTTACATTATGAACAATATACAGTGAAATCGTTTTGCTGTTTCTCGCACCGTTAACTTTCATATTATTTATTTCAGTTCTGAGACCCCATATATATATATATATATATATATATATATATATATATATATATATATATATATGTATAATAGCAGAAATATATAATTTCTGCAGGTGCAAAACGGCCTAATATATATACTCAAAACGATTTTTAGATCAGTATTCTGAAAAATGATCACATTTCTGTTTAAAACAAGTATTTTATAAACAGTTACTGTGTTTTCTTCATAAAGCGTAATGTTTAATTTTCAAAAAATTGGTGTCCATTGAAAATAGAAGTAATCGTAATATCGTTGAAAACAAATTTCAAGAAGAATACAGTAGTCTGTGAAAATATACAGGGTAAGAGTCTTTTCTGGTTAAACCGGATTGGTTTTTTTTTATCAGAAATTTGCATCATGTTAGTTCTTAACATCCTGATCATAAACTGTCATGGCCACAACTCAATCTTGAGAATAGTTTTAGTTATACAGGTTAGTAAACTTTGATGGAAAACGCGATGAACCAGAATAAGATGTTTTACCATATTTTACCTATAATACTTCCCAAATGTAAATCATTTTCGCCCTGTATTATTATTTATCGAAATAACAATTTACTCCCATATTATTAATGACACCTTGTATATTTTTTTCACTAGTCTCTTCCGTAGAACTATTTTTTTAAAAATGTATCTCATGTTCACATTCATTTTGAAGATTACGATAAAATTGAAATTTATTTTATTAATTAGCGGCCCTATTATTTTTAAATAACTGCTATAAGTAAATTTGGGAAAAGAGTTTTGAGTAATGTCTCTCCTTTTTTTATATTTAGCACAAAACCGATACTTGCTTTGTATTTGCAATAATTAAAAAATTTCAGATGTATGTAATCCAAGAATTTGCTAGGATCTAAAATAGGTATGATCCATTAATAGCACCATTAAAAATCGTAAAAAATATTTAAAACAACGAATACCTATTAGCAGATCACCCATGGTCTTAATAAAAAAAAATTGAAACTTATTATTGCAATAGGCAGACTAAATAAGAATGTCGAATCCATCATCTTATTAAAAAATAGTAGATAACTCCTGGTAGTAATTACTTATTGCACTGAACGAGGACCATTGAATTTAAAAGGTAAAAATCTAACCTAATTAACCATATAATTCGCTCTTTTGTTAACTCTTGGAACTACTGACATGTAATTATACAGTCAATAACTAACTTTTTAATAGTTACGTATGTATTCTTCAATAACCAGAAGTTGCAAACTCTTAATTAGGAGATATAACAAGTTATATGTAGAAATGCGAAAAGGTCAAAGAAGCTGATGAGAAAAATTATTTTTTTTTAAAGCAGAAGGAATAATAATTAATTTTTATTATTTGTTTTTTTTTTATTTGCTTAATTGATTATGATATACGTATCCATCTAAGTCATAATTCCTAAATCGATCGTGATTTCAATTGTTGTGTCATTATCACACCACCACCTTAAGTTTAGTAGCAATAATTAGTGGGGTCTTGTAATCATCCCTTGTCCACCTACTTTCACTTTAGGTCACCTTCTGTTCACGATATATATATATATATATATATATATATATATATATATATATATATATATATATATATATATATATATATATATATATATATATATATATATATATATATATATATATATATATATATATATATATATATATATATATATATATATATATATATATATATAGTATATATATATATATATATATATATATATATATATATATATATATATATATATATATATATATATATATATATATATATATATATATATATATATATATAAAATATATATATATATATATATATATATATATATATATATATATATATATATATATATATATATATATATATATATATATATATATATATATATATATATATATATATATATATATATATATATATATATATATATATATATATATGTTATATATATATATATATATATATATATATATATATATATATATATATATATATATATATATATATATATATATATATATATATATATATATATATATATATATATATATATATATATATATATATATATATATATATATATATATATATATATATATATATATATATATATATATATATATATATATATATATATATATATATATTTATATCAATTTTAAAATTTATTAGATTTTCTCCTCCTTCTTCAGTTAAAAAGGGAGCACCACTTACAAGAATGGGAATATTTGTAAGTATGCTGAAGGAAAACTGTCAAACACTAGTTGACCCTGGCGAAACATTCGCAATTGATGAACAACTGATCACACGGCTACATTTCAGGCAATATATAGAAACTAAAAGGAATCGAATTGGCATAGAACTATTCCCCCTGTGTCCTAGTGCACCGACATTGAGGGGTTATACGTGGAGTTTTTGTGTATATATTGGCAAAGATGTTTTTTGATGTGTCACATATCCCTGGCACAGAGAGCCTTACTGTCTCTGAGCGAATCGTTGTTCATTTGGCAAGCTGTTCAATGAGAGCCGAGATATTATTCTTGATATTTGGTACGTGTCTACGCGTTTGGACGAGTTTTTACTTACACAAAAAAACATATCTAACGGAAACTATAAAGAATAATCAAGGTGTTCCGAAACAGCTCACTGAAGTAAGTCTGGACAGATATCAATCTTGTTTTGCTAGAAAAGATATGATGCTGCTAGTTAGATTCAAGGATAAGAAGGACGTTTATGTCCTTACCACCAAACATACAGCAGGAATGTCTGAAAAGTCAAGATATGTGTGGGGAAAAATAAGTAATATTTTTTAAGCCCCAACAAATTGAATTTTACAACCAGAATATGGGAGCTCTAGACGCCATCGACTAAGATTTAGAACCTTACAATTGCCGACGTAAAAGTTATACTTGGTGTAATAAAGTCGGATTCCAACTTTTACAACAAATGCTGCTCAACGATGCTGCTGTACGACTATATGAAGATATGCTGCCATGAAGTTTTAATGAAATACAATAAGAGATATAGAAAACTCCAATCCAGAAAATGATTTTCATGCAATGACCGAATTTTCAAAAGCAGCTGTCAAAGAGCACTTAGAAAAGTTTGTGGGTTTTTTCAAACGAAATGGCATTAGAAAGTTGACCCGTATAACTTGTTTCGGATGTGAAAACAAACCAGGCTTGTGTTGAGCCGAACATTTTGTGCAATATCATGCGAAAGACTAGATAGTTGATTTTATACTTTGAGATTTTCCAATGTTATTTTTTATAGAACTTTGTCGTTTATGTTTTGCAATACCTCTGTTTTTTTTTGTTATTTTGTTGGTTTTTTGGCCAGAGGGCTTAGAATATATTTCTTTAATTAAACGTTTGAAGACATTCTTCTTGTTTTATTTTATATTTTATGTGAATAGCTCAGATATATTATATGTATCCAGATGTGGACATTATGGTATATCATATATATCCAAATGTTGATATTATGGTATACCACATATTTCGAAATGTGGATATGATGGTATACTTATAAAATTAAAATATTATTTTAAAAAATATACAAAAAGATTTTTCAAAAATGTATGACCTTTTTGTCATCTAATGATGACTATTATCATTATTTTGGAAAAATCTCAATTGCTCAGATCTGGTACAGGGGACCTGTTCAGTTCAGGTATAGCTGGTTGCGAAGGGGTTAATAGGCCTCCAATCTCCATCTAGATTATCACGGAAAAATCAGGGAAATGCGTTTAGTACAGAACTCTAAATATTAAAAATTGTGCCAGTGAATTTATCGACTAAGTAGAACCATGTGTGTACATTATTTATCTAATTTAAATTATAAAAACCTTTTTTGTCTGTCTAGTTTTCGATTTATGTTTACCATAAATAATATGTTTGGCTTTATTTCGAAACATTTATGTTGATTATAAAGTAATGATAAAAAACATTTAATTTTATGCTTATATCTTCTGATAAATTTGTTCGAGTAAGACAAGCTATTTTGTACGTAGTTAATAAAAATTGTTCGTTCTTGTCTTTATTTAGGGAATGTTTTTGTGGAGCATTTATTAATGTATCGCTTTTAAACATTGTATAATGGAAAATATAATAAACTGTAAGGAGCTTTTCGCACTTTAACGTTCGCTCATTGTATGCTACGTTCATTTTGTTTTCTGATTTTATTGAGGGAAGTGGATTGATGTCGATTGATATAGTAATGCTTTTGATATACTATCTCTTGCAACACCTTTACATAAATTAGGGTTTTATGGTTTTGGCGAGAGCTCAATTAATTTAAATGAAGCCAGCGTATTATTTCTGAATATGAGAATCCGCCCTTTCTCTCTACATAAGAGAGTGCCTCAAGGTAGTCTTTTGTGACCTCTTCTTTTCTCTTTGTACACTGCGAATTTTCCTCGATGTCTCCAATACTGTTCTTCTTACCAGTATGCGGATGACACGCAAATGTATTTATCATTCCCTCACACTGACACAAAATAAATAACGATTTGAACTCCATATTGCAAATTTCAATGGCACATGGTTTGATATTAAATAGCAACAAGACTAAGGTCCTTATTTTTGGAAAAAATATTAAGCTAGCTCTGACAAACGTTTTAGTACTTTCTTCTTTGTCTTATGGTTTGGAAGTATACTGGCCCATATTAACCGTTCCAAGCAAAAATTTCCTGCAAAAAATTCAAAATGCTTCCCTATGATATTGTTATGATTTACGAAAGTAGATAAAATATAATATATATAAAAAATATATAAAATAAAATAAAGTAACCCTGCTCAATATGTGGGATTTATTTACAATACATAAGGAGAAACTGAAAAGGAAATGGAATTCCCACTGGATAAAATATGGAAATATTAAAAAAAAAACAAATTATTTTAGTATACATCCACACCTTGCTACACAACAATGGTATCGTAAAACGAATTTACCCGCAAGTACTATTACAATAATTTCACATCTTAAGGAAGATTTCCATTACACTTGCATAAAATCAAGATCAAAGAAAATCCAAATTGCGAATGTGGTCATTTGGGGATCTAAATCATATCATTTTTAATTGTACTACTTATCTGAGAACTAGCCAATTATCAATACAATCATTGATAGAGCTAGGATATAGTGTCCCCTTTTGCTTAAATGAGCTATTGAGTTATAACGATTTATGTATTTTCAAAGTGATAAATTTGTTCTCTAAGGATTCTGGCATCGCAATTTAGCGTAGTAAATAAAGGTATGGATGAGCATATTCCAATTATTTCCTCTGTAGTATTCCTTAAATTTTGGTGGTCCTTGTTGTCACGCTGACAGACCCCTGGGTGTGAAACGTGTATCCCCGTTTTATATGTAGAATGTGTCAAAAATGTTTGGTGGAATCCTTACATTGCTGGAATAATTAACTTACAGGATTCTTATTAGCAATAAATAATGCTTTTATAATACGACGACATTACTATATAACAGTTGCTGCTCTTCTAAATTCAGGATGGCTGAACCTCTGGAAACGGTATTGTTTCTCCTTGTTAAACCTAGTTTATGCAATTAACAATTCGCAAAAACCAAAATACCTTGCTGAAAAACTCATCGAGTGTAGCGATGTCCATGCTCGGCAGACTAGACATCGCTATCTGTATAATGCACCAAAACACAGTATTACAATATTCCGACAGTCTTTCACTTTTAACGCTATAAAAACTTATTTCCCAACGATATTAAACAATGCTCGTCAATATTCAGTTTTAAAACAAATCATAAAGAACATATAGAGCTGCGCAGAGGCTAAGGCTTATTCATTATTGTTGTCATTATTGTTTTCTTTTATACTTTACTTATTCGGCTTAATAACTAATAAATAATTTTCTGAAAAATGTATTAAATATTATTTTGTAATTAAAAATGTTAAATTTTACATATTATGTATGTATCTTTAATATATTGCTTCTGGGTTAAACTAATATATATATTTATCTCAATATCTATGATTGTTATTTCTTATTATTATGTTTCTCATTGGTGGTTAGGTAGAGTAGCTTTGCTAGACCTCGCCACCGCCATGCAATATTTTGTTTTGTAAGCTAGCAACTTATCCGAATCAAGGTAACTTAACTCCAGGTTAGACAGGGTGGGTGATCCAAAAGTTTTCGTTCTAAGTTTGTTCCACCTCTCGCAGATCCCTATTAAGTGGTATGAATATATAAAATTAGGAGAGAGCTACCCCTTATTTCCTTTGAAAGTAGATGTCTATTAAATTTGTAGTAACTGGTCAGTATTCTGGCCAGATCTGCAATGGCCTAACGGATCCCTACACAGCAATTAGGCTTATGATAGCATATCCTTGGACAAAAACGATATAAAAATATAGCGCCAAAAGGGGTAAAAATATGCAAAGTAATTAGTAGTAATTACTTATCACGAGAAAGATAATAAAACACCCGTAAATTGATTTTTGAATTTTACCGGGAGTTTTCTCGAAACGAATTCCAATACACACAGATAAAATATTTTATACAAAGTGTCTCATGTTCGATGGTACATTAGACGCTTTGTGGAGCACTAAATAACGGATCGTCTTCTTGAAATATTGGATACGGAAGTATCCGACCATGGTCCATCAATTTAAAGTATTTTTTGCAATTCGCCATTCTTGCTTCTACACAAAACCGCTTACAACATCCTTATTTGAAACGGAATACCCTGCATATTTTTCAATTTTCATAATCCATAAGTATTTCAGAGCAACTTTTTTAAATATGTCCCTAGTCCTGCCTGCAGCCGTTTTGAAGTATTAATTAACATTCAATTTTTTTTTAACGAAATCGGAACTCCAAATATTGCTTGTATATTACTTGAAGAATATACAATGGCCTAGAAATAAGTGTTTGTAGGCAACTTATAAAAGTGTGTGAAACTTGTTTTTTTTAAACGGTACACCCTGTATCTAACTCTTCAATTTTTTTTATTTATAAGCATTTCTTTTTGAAACTTCGTCAAACGTGTACTTTTCAACGACTTTGGTAGTAGTGGGCCATGAAAACAATTATTACACGCCACGAAAATTAATTTGATAGAGGTTTTATTCTTTTGTTTATAATTTTGAGTTAATATTGAAATGGTAGAAAATAATAATTGCTCCAATACGGCTATAATTAAGACTATCAGCAGGACGTGCAGAAAATTTAACGAAATGTGCCCAGATTTACCACAAATGAATATCAAGAAATTTAGTTGATATTGATATTGAATACAGTAAAATTTCAGAGGTTTTGGTTCAAGTTTAAAAGAACTAAAAAATTTGCCCATGCCAGTGACTTCCAATGAAGAAAAAGAAATTAGCCTTTTGGCGCTCTTTCAACCATTTCCTCACTCTTCCATACGTAGTCCCTAGGAAGGTTTGGGCATCTATAATATAAATTTTGAAAAACATAATATGTACGTCTACTAAGTTTTTCAAGCTCTCATACCTCAAAATGCTCCGCAAAAGGTACAGTTTTGCGAAATGTTAATACCACATACACAAGATGATCTAATTTTTTTACGCAAAATTATGTGGACCGATGAGTAAAAATTTTCGAAGGAAAGTATTTTTAATCTACATAATTATAATTGTTGGGCCAATGAAAATTCCATGTTTCAAAAGATAAAGTATTTGAAGAAAAAATTAGTTTTAATATCTTTTGTTTGCTAATAGACTATCAAATAAGGTATCTGATATACGACAAAAAACACAATTCCAGAAAGTACAAAGACATTTTAAGCAACAATGGACGAAGAGTTCACAGATAACCTTTCCCTTGAAGACTACCGGAATTATTGTGGGTCTAACACATTGCAATGCAGAAGTGACTGCACAGCTAGATCGAATTTTCGATGATCATTGATTCAGACGTTTAGGACCGTGGAATTGACCGCCAAGATACCCTGATATTACTGATTTAGATTTTTGTTTATGTTATACTCTAAAAGAAACACTTTATCAGACTCCAGTAAATACTAAAGCAGAGTTAGAACATCGAGTGGATGAGGTTTTCAAAATATTAGTAGTTGTTAGAAATGCTTCATGTGATGGTGTCGAGATCTTCGTAGTGACCTTTTTTAATATTAATTTTTATTAACTGTTTAATGTCTGGTTTATTGATAATTTTCTGGCAAATTTCTTGGTCTTTTTAAAGTTGAACGAGTAACTGTAAAATTTGTGCTGGGTTTGAAAAAATATCTTGATATTCATTTGTAGTAAATCTGAATACATTTTGTTAAATTTTTAAAATCATATCACACTATCTATGTAGAATAAATATATTTATTATGACTATACTTTAGTGATCATTATTGTCTGCCATTGCAATACTAACTCAAAATCACGAATGAAACTCTGTCAAATAAATGTTCATGACGTCTAATAATTGTTTTAATGACCCACTTCTACCAATGTGGGTGAAAAGTTTGTTTACTGAAAATAAATGCTTATAAATCAAAATTTGAAAAGTTAGATATAGGCAAAATATACTTTGCTAAAAAGGTATTAAACTTTTTAAATCGATATTGATATAATACAAGGTACCCTTCCATTTAAAAAAATCGATTTTCAGTCACTTAATAAGTTATTTCTGGACCACTGTGTATGCTTGAACTAAGATATGATTAAAACATCAAATACCCTTATATCGTAACCCTAATTTCAACTTAAAATTGTTTTAAAGTCAGAAGTAATGCAAATTTATATGAGGTCCTGTTTTCATTAAAAAATTGAAAATTAATTAACACTTCAAAAAAGGCTACAAATAGGTACAGATACATTAATTTAACACTTCAAAAAAGATACAAATAGGCGCATTCAAAAAAGTTGTTCAGAAATATATATAAATTCTGAAAATTAAAAAATATGCAGGGTATTCTATTTAAAATAACGATATTGTCACCGGTTTTGTGTAGAAGTAACAAAGCGGCAACGCCGCATCGCTAAAAATATTTTGAAATGGTAGACCATGGCGCTTACCTTCGCAACCAAAATTTGAAGAAGATGCGTTAATTAGTGCTCCAGGATCGTCTAATGTACCGTCGAACATATGAGGCAATGACTTACATATAATATATTGCAATATCTTTCCCTTTTTGAATAAAACAATTTATTAGGTAAAGCCCTATTCACAAAGCATTTCCCGTAATGAAACTTTTCCTTTATCAAGAAAAATGATATCTCAACAAATATTTTAAAGCTGGAAAGTATGGGTCATTTTAAGCAAAACATTTCTTATATTACCAAAGATGAAAACTTAACTCTTTCTGAGAAAAAAAAAGTAAAGATTGAACTTACTTTGCAGTAATTTGGGCAAATTACTAATAATTTTATTCATTTTATTATTCAAAATCATTAGTTATTTTATAATTCAATAAAGAAATATATCATTAATCATTGAACTATCCTTATTTTAGAACGTACAATCCGTCAGCACGAAATAAATCCCACTTGTTGAGTAAAAAACTATTTGGCTTGTATTATCTACTTATTAGGCCATAAAGATCGTGTGCTACAACGATATTCGTATGTATTAAAAACTGTTTATAGTGGTTGAATATTCTTATTTACTATAAAGAATAATAAAACGCAGAATTATGTTGCTGCGACAGTTTATAAGGAAAGACTGCCAGAAAAAATAACGATAAAATATTATTTGTTTTAGTATTAACACATGGTAGAGACAGAAGACATAATTTCAGTGAACTAATTTTTATTTTCATGATCATAAAATATTTTAGTGTACCGTGGCGGTGAAATTGTTGCCGAAATCAATCTTCAAATTTTTGCCCCAAAAACCATTTTAATTGCTGCAAAAAATTTGATTCGTCGTTGCCGTGCTAGTTCTTTTCGTTGGTGGGTCGTAAGTGAAGCAAACTTAAAAAAATTAAGTGTTTTCATAATTTTTAATGTTAACTTTTATTTAGCTTATCATGAAATTTATTCGAGTGAAATCTTGTTTATGATTAATTACACAATCTTTATTCTCTACTTTAAGTTGTATGTGCAACGAAGTTCATGGGTTTAGCTAGAATATAATATAATTATTTTCTTTCACTGGTGCAAGGAAGTGGTATTCTCAAAAAGCACATAAGAGCGGAAAAGTTGTTATTGACGTCTGGCCGCAGAAAAGTTATTGTAAATTGTCACCAGACATACTTTAAAAACATCCAGTTAAAGGATGCAATTAGGGGACAGGGATCTACCAAATTACCCGTAAATCTTGAAATTATACCACATGTTCGTTGGTGTTTGATGTCAAATTATATCAATAAACCACAACTGTAAAGAGTCCCATTTTTTCAACCTACAAGTTTTTATAAACCGCATAAACTTTAATTTGGAAAAATCATCTAACCGAAGCAGAACAAACAACACAATTACCGCCTGTTTTTTTCAGTAAATTATTAAAGGTCGGAACAAGCTTCTAATGATGTTATTACAAAGGATAAAAATGAAATAATTGCCCCAGTCAGGCCTGCCGCAACTACTGGTCTAACCGCAAACTAGTCGTTGGAGGTCTTCATCAAGAGAAGCCGCTAATGCGAAAAAAAAAAAGAAACGTAACAAACATTTTAATTTTATTTTACATTGCAAATTTGGAGCAATGGAACATTTATTACCACCATAATGTTCGCTACATCAACGTTACAAAGCATTTTAATATAATAACTATATTTAGTATTCCTTGTTCTGAATATAGGCCAAACATTCATGCTTTTAAAAGATATTTTTAAAAATAACTTAACATAAAAGCCATTGTAGGTTAAAGAAAAATTTTAGATTTTCGCAAGAAGTTATCTACGTTTAATTGCGTAGCAGTGAGTACTACATTTTTCATGTACGTTTTTTTTGAAATATTTTTAAAATCTTACTTCACAAATAAGGGTGAAAAATATATTTTCTCCTTTAATATTTCAGCCCTGAAAAAGGTAGCAAAGATTACCGAAAGCTTGGCGTAGTTAAAAAAGCAATTCAATACCATCCCTAATCAGGACTGATACCCCATTAAAATTAATTTTTTCAAAATTAAAAACTAGCCTTCTGCTTCCTATATATATATATATATATATATATATATATATATATATATATATATATATATATAGTATTATAGTATAGTATTATATAAGTATTATATATATATATATATATATATATATATATATATATATATATATATATATATATATATATATATATACACACAATTTAGAAGTTGGTTTATTCTCTGCACATACACAAACGACGATGCTGAGTAAATTGAACTGAAAGAATGTGAAGGATTCCTATTTGACTTTATTTGCAAAGAACCCCAGAAAAACTTAAAAACGGAAAGCAGCGAATAAAAAAAGAAGATACGATTTTGGCAGTCGTGAGCAATATTTGAAATTATTATAAACTGGAAAAGTTCAACGAAAAACTCATTAAAAAAGTAGACAGTTTAAGTTTTCCAACAATATTAACGATATCATAATCTCTGGGGTTTCTATTTGCCCTTGATCATAAGTGTTTCGAAAAAGCCGGAAAAGTACAAAAAAGCATGATGATCAGAGCTAGTGATTAATTACCACAAAAACCAAAGCAGGTTTTCAATGAGAATCTATAAAGAAGGTAATGACATAAGGATAATGGGTATATACTTTATTAATTATATTATTTATAAAAGGCCCGGACACCCTGTACAGCGCGTCACTTTAGCTTGTCATCATTATAAAGACATAGCTCTTTTATTATTTGACCTATCGAAATGAACCAAAAACCAGTTATAGATACACTGATCAAGTTTGGTTTTTTATTATGAAAGCCTATCTATATACACTCCGCGAAAAAAGTTATGGGCCCAACTTGCATTTTCTTAAATGGAACGCCCTGTATATTGTTATCTACAATGAAAGGCTTCATTCCCTTGACTCCAAAAATATATAGGTTTTTGATATTTGGTTTATTAATTTTTCAATTTATTGACGATTTAATTATAATAAATATATTTTACCTGAGCTATATCTTAAACAATGACAGTATAACAGTGTTTTACGTTCAAGATACATATTGTAGATATTTAGTTTTTGAATTATATTGATATTTATATTAGAATATTGTCAATACCATATTCAAGAGAATAGCATTATGCATGATATATATTTACTGATAAATAAAAGCCCAGGAAGTTTACAAAATGCCTAAAAAGAAAACATTAATCGTCCAATGCTAACACAAGTCAATCAGATTTATATTCTGGCATATTTTAAAGCAAACCCTTTGACTTCAATTAGTCGTGTAGTTGAAGAAAATGGAATTTCTGGTGGTTCTTTTCATAAAGTTTTAAAAATAAATAACTACAAAGCTCTCGTAGAAATGTTCAAAAACTCAATGATGGTCAACGCGAAAAAAAGACTTGACTGTTCTTAGGAATTTCTTATCAATTAAAACGAAAATAATACGTTCTTTTAAAATATATTATGGATAGATCAATTCGCATTTACAACTAAAAGGGGATGTAACCGTCAAAATTTACTATTTTGATCTACAAACAATCCCCGCCAAGTAAGAGAAATTAAACAGCAGGGTTACCAGTCATTTAACATTTGATGTGAAATTACTGGAAGATATATCTTAGGTCCTATCTTCATAAATTGAAAATTAACAGGTTTACCGCTTCACCAAAATGATATAGTTAACTGTATTGATAATCTCCCAACTGATGTACTGAGATGCATAATGTAGTAGCAAGATGGAGCCCCTCCATATCAGTTTGTACCAGTGCGAGAATATTTAATTTTAGAATATCTTCAAGAATGGATTAGCAATGGAAGGACCATACCTTGGACAGAAAATAGTCCGGATCTTACAGCAATCGATTTTTTTGGGACATTTTTATTTTTATTTTATTTCTCTTCGGGATACAAACAGGAACAAAGGTTCCCAGCGAAGTATTCACAATTTACATTTATAGTGTATTACATCGTTACAGTATTTATTGCTTACACTAAACACTATTGCCTAGACAAAAAAGCAAGACAAAAAAAGCTAAATACAATAAAAAAAAACTATCAATATTAAGTTCTATTCCTACAAGTAAAAGTATCGAAAAAACAAGAAACTAAATGTGATTACCGGTTTAAAAAGTAGTCCTTTAGTTTTCTCTTTAATAAATGTACGGGCACATAGAAGATATCAAAGTTATCCGAAAAAGCGTTAGCGAGTTAACACATTCTTGACAAGGGAGAGTTCAAGAAACTATTTGTGTTAGAAAGAGTATTATGTTAAATTGATTAAAATGTTTCAGATGTCTTTGTGGCACACCAAAAGGAATTTGAGCCAATAGTTCAGGTGACTCAATTTTTGAATTAACAATTTTATATAGTGTTAACAGGTCCTTTATCAATCTTCGATCTTCTAGTGATAAAATATTAAAGTGAGCGCTGGCTGTAATTTTCAAAACGTAAATTATGTTTAAAAGCTAAACACTTCAAAAACTTATTATTCTGAATTGATTCTAGACGAGATTTATAAACGTTGTATTGCGGGTTCTATACCGATGAGGCAAAGTTTAATCTAGTAAAAAGGCATAATAAAGTAGCTTGATCCTCCCGCTTAAGAAGCCCACCCTTCAACTGATAATTATGCCTTACTCTAATACGATTTCTCGTAAAAGTTATTATAAAGCATTTATCGATATTAATAAATAAACTATTAATCTTACAAAATTTCTCAAGTCTAACAAGCTCTAATTGAAACAAAATGAAATCTTCAATCGAGCGTATTTCTTTAAAAATTTTAAGATCGTCGGCATAAAATGGATATTCTGTATGTTTAAAACAACGATCTATATTATTAATATAAATAATGAATAACAGTGGCTCCAAGTGACTACCTTGGGGCACACCTAAAGTTGCAATGAGTGATTCAGAAGCAGAGCCGGCGACTGCAACACGGTGATAATCCGAACCTCAAAAAGCCTCATCAGAAGTAAGTTGTGATCAATCTTATCAAAAGCGTTACTGAAGCCGGTGTAAACGCAGTCAATCTGCATATCATTGTTCATACTATTTAAAATATATTCGACATAAAATATTAAATTCGAGGCAATGGATCTGTCGGGGAAAAATCCATGCTGTTTAATATCGATCCTGTTTTCGACTATCATAAACAAGTACTTGCTTTTTCAAAGCATTTGGAAAAGACATTGAGTTTACAGATTGGTCGGTAATTTTGTATGTTACTTTTTATCACCTGATTTATGTATAAAAATTATTAAAGATTCCTTTCACAAATCAGGGAAGTTACCAATCCGAAGAGACTGATGGTTTTAGCAAACGCACTCTTCGCTGTATTTTAATAATATTATAAAATAATTAAGAGAAACAAAAGTCTGACCTAAAATCAGTTATTGACTACTATACTATGAACCCGTTTAATTTTTAAATATAAGTACTTTTTATTTCAAAGATGTTTTTTATCGGACGTCAAGAAGGAACCTATCAAAACATAACTCATATCCATTTCTATTTCTTTTTATCTTCGTCCCATAGACATCTTCGTGTTACAGAGGCGCTATTTCTCTGGTAAATTGTACTGCAGAAGTGACATGTCCTGAACCACGTATATCGTGCCGTGTCAGGAGATTTCAAACACATCTAGTGGCAGTTTTTATGTGTGAAAGAAACGACTATATTACTTTGATATATAATGGAAACGTGATATATCACGTTCCATCTCTTGCGTTATGTGAAATATTGATACTGGCCGGTCATACTTCAAGTTTTAGTTATATATGTATACAGGGTTGCGTTTAAGTCTAGCTTCTTTTTGTGTATATCCCCGGATGGACGTAATTATACCTGTTAACCTCATTATTTTGAATTTCAGGAGAAACATTCATGCTTTATAAAAAGTTTTGCTTGCCATGGAACTTCAAAAACGAATGTTGGAATATCACTTAGTTATTCAAGTTTTTCGAAAATGATAAAAATATAAAATGATCCCAAGAGTAATTAAACAAAATTTTATTTGGAACATAATAGAGGTTTTAAATATCTATTGTATATTTTCAGACCACCTGTAATACATTTTTAATCTACATATTCATTCCCAAGAAACGTACTGTATAAGTTGGGATATTATATTAAAGTCCACGTATTCGTCTAGACTCGGTGTTAGTTAGTTTATTCCATTCTAAATAACATTTCTTTACAAACAGTTTTATTAACTGTAAAAATGAGGTTACCTTGCAGGGGGTAATTATAGATTTCTATAATTTTTAGACAATTCAATTTAATTGCGTATTATATACACGTTTTCAACGCGATTAATGTCATCTGCTAGCTTAGATATTCAGACCCAAAACTTAAGTTCTCCCACCGTATTACTTAACTATGTAGATATCCTGGGGGTATTTAAATACACGTGCGAATGGCGGAGAGTTAAGCTTTTTAAATGTAGCATCTCTACCTATGATAGTAGGGCAAGATTATTTCTTCTCTTTAGTAACTTTTAGTGAGAGCTTTTCATTTAAATCGTTTGTTAAAATATATAGAAAGTCCGAAATAATAAAAATATTTTCAAAAGCCAACAACGTTTGAAAAAATCGTTCAGATCCATCAATTTTTGTTTTCTGTCGCGAAAGTTTTTGCATTAATTTGAAACACTACGGCCATAGGAGGCTGCGCTCTAGCTTTTAAACATAATTTCGCATTTGCAGTGTTACCAGATCTACAAGTAATTGGGGCACCATGTAGTTTAATTTATTTTTAAATTCTTCGAAACAATCTAAGTTTTTTTGTGTAGGATATTTTTTCATTTCTCTTACCGTTTCTTATATATTAATTATTTTGTCTTTTTTTGAACAAAACTATGTGAATTAAAACTTCAATATTTTCGTCTCCAGGTCTCAAACCAATGTAAAATTTTAATGTTATTTAGTCAGCATGTTGTACTTTAATTTTAGCAACATAGGATCGCCGACTTTTATCCTAAAAATTAACTGCAAATTTGATAAAAAGTGACGTTTTTTAAATGAAACGCCCTTTATATTATTGAAGCACTAAATAGAGTTGAAAAATTAATTTTTTTTCATATAAGGTATATACATATACTATATACACAGCTTACGCCAGTACCAAACGATTTTCTTTTGTTATAAATTGTGGTTCTAAAAAGAACCGATTTTGTCAGTAAATTAAAACTTTTGGAGTTCACACCTAATACGTCAGATGTTAAAATTACTGACCATTTACATATAAGCAATCGGTAATACACTTCATCACATGACAATAAGTAGCTCTTTGAATATCTGATGGATCCAATTGTTCAAAAGTGCGCCTTACCCGATTTTTTTAGATCCTCTTTTGAATTCACTGGTGTTTTATAAACCATAACTCTAATCCTAACCTACAGAAAAGTCTATTGGACTAAGATCTGGAGATCGTGGTGGCCAACTCCATGGTCGTTCACGTCTTATCCACTTATCTTCAAACATATCATACAGTTTGGCGGAAACTTCATGAGTACAATGGGCAGGAGTTCCATCCAGTTGATACCAACAATTTCTCAAATCGACAAGCGGTAGATTATCCAAAAAGTCTAGAATTTCAATATATTTTGCAGAAGTTAAATTTTCGTTACAAATGTATATTAAAAATTGCCTATCCATCAACAAACAAAATACATTAAAACTACATTTTTGTTGGTAACCTTTTTCTTTTATAAAGTGTCAATTTTTTGCAGCTAAAAAATGATTATTTTGACGGTTAAAGACTCCTTCGCATGAGAATTTTGCTTCATCAGGCCAAATAATTCTTTTCAGCCAATCTGGATCCTCCTGTATACGAATTAATAACATTTCGCAAAGATATACACGTTTTGGAGGACATCTAGTTTTAAACCTGCAATGCAATTAGTTTGTAGCCTTGCATATTATGTTTATGTAAAATTCTCCATATTGATGTTCAAGTTATTCCTAAATCATTTTTGGCACTTGTTATAGAAGCATGAAGATAGGCATGAAAATACGCCATTATTATATGAAAAAAGAATCAATTTGTCTGCACTATTCAACACTTCAATAATAGGTGTTCCATTAAAAATGTCACTTTTGAACAAATCTATAAAATCTGAATTGCAGTTAATTTTTAAGCCACTGTGTGTAAAAGTCAGCGATCCTATGCTGTTAAAATTAAAGTACCACATCTTGACTAAATAATAATAAAATTTTATATTGATTTGACCCCTTGAGACGAAAAAAATTGAAGTTTTAATTCACATAGATTAGGTTAAAAAAGAACAAAATAATTAATATTTAAGAAAGGATAAGGGAAATCAAAAATATCCTATAAAAAAAAACTTTCGCAGAATCTAAAAATAAAATAAACTACGGGGTATACCATTTAAAATTCCTTATAACGTACCATCGAGTATGGAATACATTGTATACGTAAGGAGCCATGTCGTCGGCATGACAACGTCTATGCCTTTTTAAGTTTTCCTAAATGTATCTTATAATAGGACCTTTTTGTTTAATCAGAAGTTAAGTTTCTTCTGATAGGTTGCATGAAAAAGACCATTAAATATGACAGGTTATGTTAAAATGTTAAGTCGATGTTAAAATGTCTAAAATGACGAATTCCAAATGTGAATACCTCGAAAACAATTGAACTTGCAGATGAAATCTTACATCAAAGATAATTACCTACTACATGGATCATCATGTACATTTTAAAGTGATATAAAAAGATGGGCAACTAGATCGAAAAATTGACGGTTTGGAGTGATTTCTCCAAAACTCACTGGTTTTTTGAATTATTTCTGTTGTTCCAAATTTTACCCCACCATGTTTTTTTTTTAATTAAATGCTCTACACTTTGCTTTAGTTAGCAGGTTCTATAGATTGTTTATTTAATCTTATGGAACTTTTTCTTGGGTTTGTGTATAGTGAATTATGGTGGTCTATTTATCTATTGGCCACTCATAGTATGTTTCTTTTAATACGTCTCTGTTCTATTTTTTAAGATACTTGTTTTTCAAAATACTGTTTGACCTGTTGTTACGGACTTACTTGGAGTTAGACCTAATAACCAAAAGTAGGAAGCCATTATGCTTCACTCTAAAAATCGTAGAAATTCAAATAACTCTAGGCTAGAAATACATTGTAGTTCACGGGGCGCAGTAAATCTATTTGTGCAGCGAAACAAGAATCGTCCAACGTTTCAATAAATCTATTTCAGTGTTCTAAGAAGTCGAATAAGTGCAAAAGGCCTATTACTCAAGCGTATAATATAAACTTATTGTAGAACACCGAACGTGTACATGAATAATGTCCATCGCACCATGTAATTAAAAACAAAATGCACGCATGGTACCATTGACCACGTTCGCTGATCGGTACCATTCGGTCAGTAGCGGAGCGCAAGTTACCTTTGATATGTCTACAAAAAATACTATCCAAATTTTTATTTTCACTGATTTCGCAAAGATGGACCACGACTTTCTAAGGTTCTGCTATAGCCTAATCGCCCATAATTCAGAAATATTGATTCTAAACCCATTATATAATATATTGCAGAATTCTTTTAATGTTCTATTTATATTTACGTTTTAAAAAAATGAGCAAATTATCTAAACTCAAAACGTGACAATCCTGAATCACTTGTTTCGTTTAAAAAATTGAATACTTGAAATTAGATCAATAAACACTCGAAAATGTTTCGGCACGAACAGATATCCAAAAATCATTTAAATGTCTGAGTTATATCACTTTAAATACATGTATGTGAAATTCTGAAGTTAAATACCAATATATCAGAAATAGCATCTGAGACCCTCACTCACTATATATAAATTGTTGGGCTTGTCTTTAAAATATCTACTAACATTTCTGTAAATATACAGGATATTTTATTTAAAATAAGAAAGTTGATACTCAAAGCAATAGATATTCATAAAATTAATACAATTTAAAAATTCCAAAAACCAAGAAATTTATGTATTTAACATTTTTTAAGTTATACCACTTCTGAGATATTGTAGTATGTCTAAAGACTATATTTTTAGTATTTTTTTAGTTCTTTTTTAAAATTTTCATCATAATTGAAAATACGAAGTTGAAAACGGCGTGATTATTTTGATGAGTGGGTATGATCCTATTAGCTATTTTGTTTGCAAATATTTATGTAACATAAAGCAAATTTTGGCGAGGTTAATCTAACATAATCGGTTTAGGTTAACAACATACTATAGCGTATTCGTGGAATAGAGTATGATGGGGGATATATTAAAGACGTCATGTAGATGTCGCTTTTATTTAACAAAGTATAAACTGATCGGGAGGAGTTGATGTTTGGTTATGTTGTGACAATTAAATAACAAAGTGTTTTATGACTGAATTTATACAACACGTGCAGTTTGTTCATTTATTTAATGTAATTATCATTAACAATCCATTTTGAACTGATCTATAGCAGGTTTAGTTAAAATGTACTATGATAAGAATAAAAAATTATAATTAAATTATCGGCGTTTTCGCAACGAAAACCCAGAATAACGCTTATTAAGTTGGAGGGAATAACAAGTTGACGTTAGTGAGGTCAAACGATCATAATCTTGCTTATTCTAAACCAACGTCGCAAAAATTTGCTGATAGTAACTCTATTGGCTTAGATAACTTGCTTGCTCATATGGGTTAAAATTTGAATAGGTAAATAGACTTATTAATGAGAGGGCTTTAAAAGTATTAAATTGTATTAAGTTGAAGTGAAATGAAAACTGTTCCCTTGTACAAAATGTAAAAAGCAAATTTAAGGAAAAGATAATTCGAGCAGTGTGGTTACCACCACCAAATGTGAATATTATTTAGAATTAAAACGTTAAAGACTTTAGTAACAAATATATGTATTAGTTGAAGAAGCCGAGAAGAAAAGTCTCCTATCCGTCATCATTACCAATTTTAAAACCACAGACTGGCTTATTGCCTTTTTACTTTACACATTTTCCAAGTGTAATTCAGAAAGATCAAATGTAATTCAGAGAGGATCAAATGTAATTCAGAAAAGGTCAGTTGTAATTCAGAAACTACCTATTATGTAAAAGAAATACATTAATACTCATTAATAAATATTGAGATCTATGAAAACAGTTTATTTTCAAACATTCCAAACAATATTTTTACAATATAATGAAAATTCAATCGCCTACTGGCATGTTTTCCATGGTTAATGTAGCTGCATGGTGGATTATGATGTACTATGCTGCACGACCACAATATCCCCCAACAATGGTTTTTTGCTTGGTTGATAGCTTGTTCTAAGTATATAAGTCCTTGTTTCCAGGGGTTATTACCCGGGGCACTCGGAGATGAGTCTTCTCGTGAGATTTTATTTTAAACCATATGATCTCAATAGGACTGAGCATGGGCGAATATTGTTCCAAACATCCACATCCTGCTAGCGTTGCAGCAGATCTGCAACCCAAGCATTTGGTAACTCAGCCGTGAATGATCCTTTTCTTCTGTCCATTTTCACTACGCCTGCAGCTGACATTGCCCCAATCAAGTGTACATGCGAACCTCTTGCTGATGGCAGATATTGAACAGCCCCTTCTCGTTCGGCCGTAGAACAAACAGAAATTATCTCGTTAATCCATATTATTTGTTTATACTGTGGGATATATCTATTTAAATCCTGAACATATTCGGCCCTCTTTCCCTTGTTTTCATTGGAATTCATGTTCGTTGGTTCGTGAACCTGTTTGAGTGTGAATAATATTCCTTCAAAATTATTCGTTAATGTAAATTTTGTAACTTCTTTTCGAAAATCGTGCCTGACTTTCTATTTTAATTTCTTAAGTCACAGTCCGCCTCTATCCAAGAAATAGCAGTGTCTATTTCCCTTTCAATACTAATTTTTGAGTTAACCCCTCTTTTAGCTAGCATGTTGTACAGCCCTGATCGTACCCAATAAAATGCAGTCTTATATTTCACACCTAACGTAACGGCTAAAACAGCCCAGTCATCTCCTTTGTTCGCACATTCCAAAATTCTTCTATGACGATCGTATTTTTTTTATTCAACCGGCTCTCATAACAGCTGTACTAACAGAGCATTGGTCATTGTCGCGTATACATAAACACTTTGAATGAAATAAATGACGGCGTGGTAGTATTCGCATTATGGGATGTCGTGTCATAGAAATAGAGATAATTGCGGAGTTACCTTTCAGCTCTATAATTAAATACTTCAACACTCATTACTCTCTGTTAAGCTTTTTATATAACAACCATGGTGACAACAATATTGCACTTACTCAAAATTGTTATTAACAAACAAATGAATCATTAAAGCCATTGCCACAGACACCAAACATTTCAAAGGTGTGCTAAAAAATTGAGGAACAGGATGCCTAAATGCTTTCTGAATTACAATTGATGCTTTCTGAATTATTACAAATGAAAATTTTTGAAATTCGTTTGACTAATCTGAATTACAACTGACGCTTTCTTAATTGCAATTGACTAATCTGAAATACAACTGATGCTTTCTGAATTACAGTTGACTAATTTGAAATACAACTGACGCATTCTGAATTGCAACTGGAAATGGTGTAGATACAAGAGTCTTAATGAGATTCAGATACTCTAGCGATAGAGCGATAGAATACCATTTTGATGGTAAATAATTTTATTCCAGAAAGTATTATGCACTATGTATAAGTATTTTTGATATCATATTTTTTATTAAATGTTATGGCAAAAAGGTTAATGCTTTCTATTAATATGTAATTTTGAATACTTGCTAGTTTTCTGTGTTCAATAAAACCATCATTCGACAGAAATTATATTAAACATTTCTTCAAATATAAATTACGAGGAAAACATCTGCAAATAATTCTCGCACGACAATGCAACTAATAACAGAGTAAGATCTTTATGGAGCACCGTCGATTCCCATGGACATTATATAGAAATTATGGTGTTTTTTGCTTCAGTTTTTTAACGCCACTCATAAAATTGCCGCGCTCGAAGACAATATGGGATTTCGTTCACGCAGACCTAATGTCGGATTTCGTATGAATGGCACATATAATATTTTTGTGTGGGAGCAAGTTGCCTTAAGGTCTGTCTACATCAAACGAACATTTCTTGGCAGCAGTGTCGGCCACTAAACTATGTAGAGTAACGAGTGGAGTGGTTTGCTATCTAAGTATTTGCCTGTCAAAATTTTGATCTGTACTGAAATTTTATTATTGAAATATTATTTCCAAGCGATTTTTTGATTAATGAAATATCGAGCTTCACATAAATATTTATTTAACAACTTCTAAGTGCTAATTGTTAATAATCCAGAAAATTTTCAGAAAAAAACAAAATGCTCAGTTATTGACCGTACGAACATAGTAATTAGTACATTACATTACAGTCATTGGCCGAGCTGAAAATTTTGATTTGTTACAGGTTTTTTTTCGGTTTTACAGCAAGGATTTCCACACGAAAAAATACTATCTACATATTCTGTTTCTTGAGGAGTCTCTGTACATAATATGATAACTTCTAAGACAAAACTGACATCTCACTCCAATTTTTAATTAAGTTATGTTGAATAAGCAGCAATGACTTAGTCCTTTGTATACTCTATTTTGAATATATTTATTGCGGTTTTTACTGGGATGTATCAGAATATCTGGGATAACAAGAACTTTCTTACAATCTGGATTTGAGTCTTCATCAGAAAATAATTTTCTTTTGGTAGACGTTGGTAGGGTTTTTCTGGTTGGAGCTTCATCCGCAACATTTTTTTCAGGTGAATCTATAAGCTGGTTTGAAAAAGTGTGTAAGCTTTAATTTCTGGTATATGTTCTCTGAGACCGCTTTTCAGGGTAGTACTCTTAACTTTATCATGTATCATGTTATTCTCCTTTTTTACCGAATTCGCAGACTTGCTTGGTTTTTCTTTATTTAGATCATAAATCGGTTCTGTACTCCATTTTTTTATAATTGTATTTTCAATACTGCATATGGAAGGAAATTTTCCTTTCTCACTAGAATCATTGTTTTTCTAAGTTGCTTCGTGGACTCTAGTTTTTGTTTAAGCTATTTTCTTCTTAATCATTTTTCTCTTTGTTTGCTTATTCTAGTTAGCGGCAACATTGGTCGATTTCTTTTTCAACCGTTGTTGCTTTCTTTTTTAAATTTTTCCTGATTTATCCTTTTTTCAGTTTTACGTCTTTTGGCGTTTTGATGATCGAAAAAGTAAGAACAAAGCACAGTTGGTGTTTTGCCCTTTTTTGTGCATTAGGCCAGAAAAGGAACTTGTCAATTTTAGTTTCAATCGAATTCTGAATTGGTTTGCTAGCCTTTCAAGCATTTTGAATATTCTGTCCGTTCAAGATCTCATGGATAAAATCTACAGGCCTTAAAGCCGTTGCCCACGGACTCTTTTTTAAGTTTTCTAGTTGCCCTGTATAGTATGCCCTAGTTTTCTTTGGTAACTACATCGTTTGGGTTTTCTCGCCTCAATTGTGAAACTGCCTGATTCCACTTTCAATGGTTTGAACGCCGCAACATCGGCTCGGTGCATAATTCTAGTTACATTTTGATATAGTGCGACTAGAATTATTTTCAGTCTTGAACATAACTCAATGTTTTGAATAGTTATATGAGTTTTATGTCCATCGACGAACAAAATGACGGGAAATTTTGTATTTTAACCATATAGATATTTGTAGAAGATATTTCGTATCTACTCAAAAAAATCCTCGTTTTTCATCCAATCCGTCTCTCTGCATTCTATACACCACCCTTCCGGAACTGAACTCGTAACACCAGACGGAAGCTTCTTATAGGGGTAGATAATCATGGGCGGTGTAGGTTCCCCAGAAGTTGCGAATGGGAACGTCACAGTTAAATTATCGTTTAATTGATGCTCTATCTACTAAGCATTTCTGCTTCCTCTCAAAGCTAACACTCGTTTATTCTTGGGGCATAAGTAGAAACAAATTTCGTCACGTTTGAATTGAAATATCAGCGTAGCCTTTAAGATTTAAGTAGTTTTGGACTTCAACGAACCACTTTCTAATGTCGTGTTTAGAAACAACTGAACTTGGGTGTCGTTTCAAAAACGGCCTATACTGACCCCTCCTAGGTCTATTTTCGACAAATGGATTGGCTCGAGGATTTTCATCTAAAAAGACTTTGCCTGAATCTTGACTATCATCCGCTCTAACCAGAAACCCTTTTTTTGGCACGTGAAGATCCACTCTTTGAGACGATTTTCTTCTTCCGGAGAAAGGATAGGATTTGGTTCTAGGGTAGTTTTTTAATTTCTGTCTTTTTTTGGGACTGAAATGTAGCATTTCGGACTCTAGATTGCTCGGATGCCTTTCTTTGGACCATCCCATTTTCAATCGCTTCAAATGCGAGCTGAATTACTGTATGTTTTTTATGATACGTTGTGTCTTCCTCGGACTTTGGCATTTTAATCTGAAAACGAAAAAACTTAATTTAAGTGCATGTTATAGTTAGTTAGTTATTAAAGAGGCAGTTTTTACGTAGTCTATATATTATTTACGTAGTCGAAAAATAATATATTTCCTTTTTTTTTCACTATAAAAAAAAGGTTTTATTTCAGAAATAGAATTTAGTTTTTTATAATGAATTTTTAAACATTTTATTAGGCTATTATATTTCACAATAGATGTATATAAAATGTTGTATCCCTAAATCACACACATTTTATTTTCGCGCAAATTTTGAAGTCCATTCCATAGGTAGTTCCGTAATAATGATTTATTTTACGTTTCGTAAGGCCCTTATTTTGTCCCGGCATATAGCATTCTTTCCAAAACGTAATAATTTCATTCCTATACGATCCTTTGATAAAAAATTTAAGAGGCAGAACGACAGATCAATAGACTGACGGAAATGAGAAAATAAGTCCTTGGACCCGAATTGGTAATTTCAGTGATTCAGTCAATATAGATATTAAACATTGAAAAACTTCACGTAGAACTGAAATATGGTAGAGACTTTTTAAATATTATCACAAATGAAATGTCAAAAGTTCTTATCGATTCCCGTTTTAGTCAAAGATAAAAAACAGATTTTAGCAAGTAATAGTTATTATAAAGGTTATAAACCAAATTCTCTACAAAAATGGTATATATACTTTTGCTTTTACTAGATCAGTGGACACCAACCTTTTCAAGGTGTTGAGCTACTTCGATAATTATTTAGACATAAACCGTGAGCTACCTACTTGTAACCAGCAGTTAGGCCAGCCTAAACGAAATAATGCACAGTTGTATTTGACATACATGTTTTATGTAATTAATAAATACTTAACTAATACTAATACATACCCAAAAAATAAACAAAATTTTTATGTAGCCATAATGGTATGTCACACACTATTTTCTCACTCATAGATAATTTTTTTGATATTCTCAGTGTAATTTGGTAAACATAAACTATACATCTCGAATAAATATTTTACTTGACCGTTGGAGGCATGTCTTTTTAAAACTTTCAATCGAACTTTATTATAACAACTATAACAGTGGCGCAAACTCCTTTGACTTTGCTGGAGGTGCTATGTTTAGTTTACGATTTTTCTACTATGTTGGCATGACAACGCGTATCCGATGACGTCGAGCCCAGTGCCATACAACGATCTCGGTGAATTTCAGGCGCAGTACACTACACCCAAGTGTCGTTCAGTTTGCGGTTAACTTGACTGCTTTGCGTTATATTTATTTATGGTGTTGTTCCAACTTCAAATTCGAAGTTAGTAAATGTGATTGTTCAAGACTGGAATAAATTAAAAGACGTCTTTGAATTTATTACAAACTGTGACAAATCTGGTGAAAAACCAATCCACCTTACGAAAGGATCTTTAGGTGAGATGAACGATTTTGAATTCACGTTTCTGCATTAGTGTTTAATGACATTTTCTCAATCATGGACATACTATTTGACGTTCTTCAAAAAAAAATCGATCGCTTGACATTCATTTGTGCATATCCAATATAAAACGCTGTCGTGAGGCGCTCTGTAAAAAAAGAAATGAACATTTTTTCAATACCATGTTTGATAAAGCAAATTCTATTACAGAAATAAATCATTCCAAACGTGAGTTTGCTAATTTTTCACCCGAAGAAATTATTAATTAAATTTTTTTAAATTATAGTATAGAACCATTTTTTATGAAATATTGGACCATATTTTAATGGAAATGACACTAAGATTTCAAGACTGTGACAAACTTACATTTTCATGTTTGGCAGGTTCTGCTCAATTTTCCGAATGTAGTTTAAATTTTTCGACTGGCCCGTTTGAAAATTTGTTACAGTTATATGGGGAAATATTTTCAAAAAGTCAACTACTTAAAAATGAGCTTGGTCTTATTTTTGCCAATGAGAGTAATTGGAATATATCGCTGCAAGAGGAAGTCAAAAAAATTAATAAAAATAAATATACTTTTACCGAAGCATATAAATTGTTTTCCCTTATTTCGACAATACCTTCGACAAGTGCTTCAGTGGAAAGAAGTTTTTCTTGCTCCAAATGTGTAAAAACTTAATTAAGAAATACAATATCTTTAGAAAGACTTACTTCTCTTCGCAATATTTCAATTCAAAAGGAATTTCTGGAGGAGATTAGGGCAACTCATCCATTTTATGAGGATGCTATAAATATATTTGCTGCTATGAAGGATAGGAGAATTAATTTATTATACAAAATTTAGGTAAGTCGTAAAAAAATATTCTACCCCCTCCACATGTAAAAAAATTCTGGAATAAAAATTATTGCGATATTTTCTTACTTTATTTGCACTTTTTCACTTTCACTTACTTTTTCACCCTCAAGCCGCCACTGACGCACACGGCTATTTGGGGTGTGTCAACCACATTTGTTGAATCATCCATTTCAAAAAAGAAATAAACACAAATATTTAAGTCAGTTTTTAACTGTAAAAAAATATCCTTGTTCATTACTTTCACTCATCTCATCACTGTATTTGCAGAAAGTTACATAGATATTATTGCTGAAACTATCTCGTCTTTATTTTTAAAGTTGGAAAATAAGGAATTTGTATCTTCTTAAAACGCTTGTTTTATCATTTCCCTGTCTTCATACGGTTTCTTTTTTTGTGCAATTATTTGGGATACATGGTATGATGCTTCCGTTGCAGACTTATTTTTGTCAACTGCTTTTAAAAAAATATTGACTGTTGTCCAATTAACTGGTTCTTTAATTGATTCAATTTTTCTTTTCTCCTAGCAGCATCTAATAGGAAATATTTTTCAAAATTCGGATGTACACTTTTACGATGCCTCTCAATATTTCTTATTTTTATTAACCGAAACACAGGCATTACATAACAAACATACATGTTTACCTTTAACTTCTGTAAAAAAATACTGTTCTTCCCTGAATGAAAATTGTATGTCTTTACTTTCTTACTACTGCTTTCCATAATTTTTTGTATTGCTCAATCTGTATACTAACATATCTAATGCCTTTTAGTTTTAAACTGAATGCCTTGTATCCCCGACATGCGCATTTATCGCTTACAAAGCAATCCAGATCGTTCTCGTGTTCTCAAACATTCACGCGATGCTGGCGCTCTGGTGAATTCTAGCAGCTACTGCCCAGAGCGCTCACCACACTGTTGCCGCTGCTACCTTTCATACTGTGATTTTTTTTTCTAAATTTATGAACGCTTCTATTTTACGAGATATGTTGTATGTACCAGAAATTTGTTCGCGAGCTACCGGTAGATCGCCGTTGACGGGTTGGCGACCACTGTGCTAGATGCTCGTCAATAGTATTTTGGAAAAAATTGAAACACAAATATGCTTTCATACGCGGGCTTTATGTAAGTTAAAATCTAGAAAAAATATTTAGTTAGTTTATAAAACAGTACATCAGTACAGTTGTGTGCGATCGTTCATTTTGTTCGTAGACATTTTGGTCGCAACGTTATTTTAGTATTTGATAGATATATTGAATATGATGAGAAGAAAATCAAAATTGCAGAAAAAAGTCGTCGAACTACTAAAACATCTTTATCATTTTCGAAAAGGACTTTACTTTGATTTATGACTGTTCTAATAAATTAACAACAATTTCTTTCTAATTACTAATAACAAGACCAAATTAATTTCAATGCTACGTGATAAAATAAGAGTTGCTGATATTTCAGTAAAGCAAAGTGATGATGCTGATGCCCTCGAAATTGAACCAGCTACAAAACAATACATTACAAATGCAACTAATTTTGTTGGTGTCGATTTGTTAATAATATTAGCTGCACGAATCTCCTCTGACAACATTATTTTCTTTTTAAAACTTGGGAAATATCAAGCACAAATAGAAATTATTCATCACAACTGGTTGCGACAGCACTTTTCAAAAGAAGTAAAACAAAAGTATTTACATTATTTAAAAAACGCCCTTATAGCATTGATCACGCTAGAATATTTTGGAAGATCGATTCTTCTCCAGACTTAGTTATTTAATTCGTTTTATTGTCAACATGTATAGAGCTCCAAAAAAAAAGTTGTCTATGATCTGATATAGGTAAGTTTTGTAAAAACAAACGAAACAACAAAAGTATACAGATGGATTACTAATAAATATCTGGTGCTGCTTACATTTATGTCATATCTACCATTAAGTCCAAGTATGGCTAGGGAACGAAATGGACACTGAGGAGCATGGATATTAATCATTAAGGGTTTTGATCCAACTGAGTATCTACTCCTATTTCAAAAAGAAAGGCTGCGACTTACGTAAAAAATTGTTTCTTAGTTATGTTTTTCGTTTTATACCCATCTGCATGGAGCAATCTAAATATTAAAACATACGGCCTCTCCGGATTTTGTATTTATGTTTACAAAAATTGGCAGCAAATAAAATAGATTAACTAAAACTTCAAGAAATAAAATGGCTAAATTGACATACTGGAGTGAATACTGCACTTTATTCCCTCATAACCTGGAAACTAAAGAGAAAAGACTTGTTGAAAAAAAATTGTAAATTTTATACCTCTACTACTAATAACTATTTGTCAGGTATCTCGTACCGGAATTGACACAATTGCGGAAAATTAATTCGCAGCTCTTTTATTCAAGATGACGGCGGAGCGGCATAGGCACAAACTCGAAAACTCACCACAATAATTGCCAAAGTCAGCAACTAACTTTTTACAAGGTTAAGCTTTTTATTTGTCTATTGCATAAAACAAAGTCTTTTTGAACATTGAACTCTGAATAAATGTTTAGTACAAGCAGGGTCGATAGACTCTTGCCTTTTAACATTTTATTTCTACTGATATTTTAAAGGATTCTATTAATTCCCCAATTCTATACGAATTTTTGCAAATATATAACAAAAATTTTACTTAATTTCTTATTTATAACGCAAGCAATGTGAGAAACCTTATCCTAAGATAAAAAAATCTTGATTAAAAAATAAGAGAGAAAGTTACGTCTGCAATCATAAGGTCTACCATTGCCATGTTAAGAAAAGTTCCACTAACGATATTCGATGAGCCCAATATTTGATGTACTTATGATCCACATTATATCCACCAATCCAAAATTTATATCAAATACTACCTAGGGCAACGCTACTCCTACATATATCCTTATGTCGGTGGATCGGTTTTATAATCGCAGTGTTATCTTTATTCGTCAGAACTAATGTTATTTTCGATTATAATTTACGTGTTAATGTATTTAACTGACTAATAAAATAGTTTTGACTTTGAATTTAAAAATACATAACCAAAGCAGTCATAATTGTCTATCTTGGGATGTACTTACTTAGCAAGTGAACGATGGTTTGACGCTGACTTAAGAAAGTCAAATTAAGATAATAGTTTAATATATTATTTTTCAAATTATAAAGTGTTTTATGTAGCCGAATTTATTTTTTCACAATTTTTTTTTAGCTCAATGAATCAACATTTTATAGAAGCACCGATGTTTACGACTGACCAAGAGAAATTAGGCTGCAATCTGTACAGCCCAGGAGCAAACTGTAGTTTAGTAAATATTTTTTTGTAGCCGTATAATAGCCACAAAAAGTGTTATTATTTAAGGTTTTGCGTGTCAAAATTAGAGAGACGTTCGAAATAAGACACGAATAAAGCGGGTTTATAATAAAGGCGCTAATAGTGGCAAATCACTGAGGCCGCACTCACCATTATAACACAATGAACTTGCGTGCATACACATTGAGAACGTGAGAAAATCAAATCAAATAAATGCCAGCGTTTTAAATCGAAACACTTGCTAGAGAAGAGTTGTTGCATCGTCGAACGATTCAGTATTAACTGTAACGGTTGATAGAACTCATAGCTGTTCGGTTTTCAACCCTGTATTTTTACATGATAACTCTACTTATTATGTACAGAATTAGTTGGGTTTGGATATTATTATTATTATTCATGTAGAACAGTTGATCTCTAGTATATATTGAATTCATAGGAAAACTTCTGGTAATTTCTAGTACGGGATACCATCGTCGATTTTGACGATTTTTAGTAGGTACACTAGTAGATTTTTGAAAGCTAATCCCACATCTGAAATATTTTTAGCAGCGTTTGTTTTTGTATTATCGAATAATATACCTGTAACGTGGTAGTCATGTTATGTTGTTTTTGTCATGAGCTTGTCAAGTTAGTCCTTATTTAATGTATTATATCATCTAGTTAATCAGCAACTATTTGAGCTAAATAAATTCTATTGTGTGAGTTCGTGTGTGAATTGGAACAGTTGGCGACGATGATATTGTTCAAAGATAGTTTAAAGAGACATGGTAGAAGAAAATTATCAAAAACAATATGAATCTAATGTTCAAGGCACAACAAGAGTTTCTTAGGCATATAACTAACGTTTCGGACGCCGTTTTATTAACTTGGACCAATGATGTATTTCATTACTTTAAGAAACTGTGTGTCCATTGTGATCCTGAATTTTGTTTAACGTTTGATTCGTGGTCTTCAAGATTTTAAAGTTTTTTTAAAAAAGATGCAAAAAAGCTTGCAGATGATGCAAAAGTAACGTTATTATTAAGAAAAATATATACTACATATCATGAGCAATATAATAATTTTATATTACCAGAAAAATTCAGAGATATATGCTTTGGTGAAACGATGGAAATACTTACCAAAATGTTTGGGAAAAAAACTTTTTTATTTTATTAAAGATTTCAGTGCGTGCAACTTTTCAGATCTGACCGTGTCGATTTTGCGGCTTTCGCGGCCCAAGTAAATAAGCACAGTGAGGAATTTTGCACTCAAAAAGTTATCCTGGATATGCTGAAATATCTCATGTTTATTTGCGGACTTCATCTTTCTAAATCTGCTTCTGTTAGAGCAAGATTACTTTTAAGAATGAACAACAACGTATATCTTAGACTACAGGATGTAATACCAGAATACTTGAACAAGACACACCTTTATTGAAAATAAACATGATGATGTCAACTTAGTATCAAATCAGTTATTGCCAAAATTACCAAACAGACATTTAGAACACAGATATGACAATCAGCGAGGGCCAGGCATTGAGTTCGAGGGGGGTCCAAACCAGAAATTAATTTCTGTGAATAATTCGGTTTTCCAAACGATCAAACTTCAAGAAAATTAGTAACAAGCATGCCTACACCATGCAGACCCCCCAGGATCCTGAGCGAGGATACGTTCGCAATCAGTACAGAAATAAAAATATACAGGGCTAATAGTTGATGCCAAAAACCTTGTGTTGGAACTATAGGGGAGTTAATGTTTTAAAAAATTGTCTTTAAAAATCACAACCGTTTATATTGCAATAGCGTGGCAACTACCTCACATTAATTAAGCCAGACTTGTTAATGTTATTAGCTTCTATTTGTTGATGTATCCACAAAATTGTCAGAAGTATTTTGAACAAGAAATTATACTTCTCATTTTACCATTGTAATGTGATGTTTCAGAAACTATAGTCTCATATAATGGATTACAATTTATTGTAGAAATATTTAGACGTTTTAACTTAAGTCAAGGGATTAAATATGTACGAATAACTCCTTATTGCTCCCAGTCTATATAATATATATAAATAAATATATAAACCAGTTTTTAGTAGTTCACAGGTCCGATCCAAATCGTAGCACATCTGAAGTGAAATCACCTGCTCAGCATTTAATAGGAAGAGGAATGCGAACAATTTTTGACCTTGTAATAACAGCAGATAAGTATACAGCTTCTAATGATCCGATAAACCAAGAAAACACAAATATTCGTAAAAAATTTTATAATATATGAAATAATAGTTTTTACTGGATACCTGATATTATAATTGAAATAATTGGAAATGTCATGTATAATGTGCATATACCCGCAGATTGTAGAAAATAACAAAGGTTATTCAGAATAGACCTAGTTAACATGTTCCAAATAAGTGAAGTAGTAAGTCCAGAGTTTCGCTAGATATACTAATGACAAACTTTTGGACAGCATAGAATTCAAGAGAACCAACCAGAAATAAGACATCAAGAGTCACATTTACAACTCGACAATCATTTTGTCGGCACCTTTTAAGACACCTTAATAAGTAATCACAATTCAAAAATTGGTTTTTGTGAAGATGATTCTTTAAGTGATAGAAATACTACTGATCAACAAAGGAACTGAAGAGTTACAACCACAGGTTTTCCGTCCTTGACGAGAATAAAAATTCTGAAAAGAGGAGAAATGTTGGGTTCACCTAGAATATTGACCACAAGATGCCTGTAACGTGGTAGACATATTATGTACTTTTTATCATGAGCTTGTCAAATTTAAGGCTATATTTTAGTCTATTATTTAATATAATTATACAGTGACTATTTGGGCTAAATAGTTTCCATTGTGAGAGTTCGAGTGCGAATCAGAACAAGTACCATCGCCGTTACTGAAAATATTTTTTTAGGCTAATCATGAATCTGAAGTTTTCCTTTCGGCAGCTTTTTGTTTTCAAATTATCCATCATCAAATAATACGGTGTACCATGGCCGATTTTGATAATTCTTGGTACCCTGGTTGATTTTTGAACGTTGATCACGTATACCTTCGTTTTGTTTCTAGATGAATCGATAACGGGTTAGCACCAGGTTAGGTGCCAGAGCGTGACAGCGCGAAGACATCATAATTAAAGTATTGAAACAAAAAGTATCTCAGTCTTATAATAAATCTCTCTAATCATAATTAAAGCTATACTACCTAAGTTGCCTTCACGGTTTGGTGCCTAACCTGGTACTAGTCCGATACTGATCCACCTAGAGCGCCGCACACCGATATCCGTCCATCTGGTCACCTGGTACCGATCTACCTATGTAACAATATCCATTTGTCAAAAACTGCTTGTTTGATAAACCTCACCTAACGTGCTGCTAACGCGCTGTCCAGCGCCTGACTATCTGCTAAGTTGGCATCGGTCCACCTATCTAACAAAATATCCACAATAAATTATCAAAAAGTGAAACTTTGATAAAATTTGTGAAATTTTAATTGTGAAAAGGTATTTGCTGCCTTTTCTTTTCGAATGACAATAGTGGACAGTATCAAACTCAAAAATAAGATAAATTAAAAATAGCGGTTCTTTGAAACAATTTTTTTAATATGATTTTTGAGGTTAATGGAGTTTTAAATTGTATGAATGTATAAAATTGTGATTGTGATTCGTGATCAGCGGTCCAAAATCTACCAGTCTAACAAAAATCGTCAAACCTGGCAATGGTAACACGTAATAGAAAATTGCCAAAATGTGTTTAGACAATAATAATCAGAATTTTAAAATAGCTATAGAATGAAGATCTTTAACTAAATTAATTTTATTTAAAATTTTAATTAAAATATATAAACTTGAAAATTCTATCAGCTTTTGACAGCCCTATAGTTTTGACGTTTTTCCTATTTGTCTTGTTGGTGTGTTGTATGATTAATTGAATGGATCCGCCGTATAATATTGTAAGCGACACATTTTGCAAAACGGAGATTATGCTATACAAAACGTTGTAATCGATATTCTCTACCATAGGGCATATTCACTATACCGATGTTTAATGTTGAAAGTACTGAGTTGTAAAAAGCGTGAAAACAGTCCGTCCGCCAGCAAAATAACGTTGTATGTGCCAATATGGCTAGCTATTACCACGTAAATTTTTCACCAGGTGACCAAAATCGTTTAAACAAGAATAAAAATGAATATTTGTAACTGGCAAGAGAAAAAAAGAATACTTCAAATCAAAAAATAAAGAAACTTCTTTCTGGAAAATGACCATCAAAAAAGGTATTGTAATAACGTTGTAACCAACGGCTCTTGCTGTACATTACGGCATACTGGAATTTTGACCTCAGTTTTTACCCCTAAAATTGAAATAACGTTGTCGCTTCAACTTTGTTACTTAAATAACGCGTGTCAACAGTTTCGCTTTTTCACTCCTAGGCCATAGATCATTTTTTGTTTTTTATATTAGATTTATGTCTTTAAAAACTGTAACATTTGACTGAAAAAAGTGATAAATTAAGCAATATTTGTACAGGAAAAAGTTTTTTTTGTTTTCTATTTCTGAAAAAAACGTAATTTGTCTGCCCATTCAATTGTAAAGTTGTGAGCAGTATTTTTTTTATTTTTATTTTTATTTTTTAAGGTTCTTTTATTATAACGCTGAAGAACTAATTATATGGTCGTTATCATATGAATGTTGACAGATATTAGATTTTTTTAAACTGTGTTTAATGTAGTGTTGGTGTATTTTAATTCTTCTGGCTAATGGCCTAATGAGGTTTCATCTATATGAATTTTATTAGATTATATGCGTTAGTCTTTGTTAGTGTATAAATATTTCTTTAAAAACTTGTTTTGTGATCTAAAGGTAATTATAATGCTAAATCTTGTTACTATTCTAATAAGGTTTAAAGAGTAATATAATAGGTCTAATTTAATTTGGTCTTAAACATAGTTGTTTGATAACTTAATTAATAAAACCGATAGGGTTATTGTTTAGGATTGAAAATTCGTATTCATTAATAAAATTTTGATCAGTATACATTTTTGATTCTATTATACAGATTTTTATAGCACCTTTTTTATTAAATAATTACGAAATTATAGTGGCGGATTCATGATTTTAAAACTATGGGTATTTCGCCTTAAACAAAATTTTAAAATTAAAAGAAAGTATTTACCTGACAAAATCAATAGGCAGTCTTAAGTTCTGGGTCCACTATGAAGGTACCCGAGGAACGACACTGACAAATGTTTGTTTCCTGGACGTTTCGGGGGAAAGTCTACCCACGTCTTCAGCAAATCTACAAATAAAAAACTAAAAGCAGAATATTTCTTATGTTTAGTATCAGAAATATAACTAGAATTGCTTGTCTCTGACAAAATGTCAATGAATATCAATTTAAAGGTGTCATTTTTAATTGTTAGAATAAGGTGGGAAGTATTTGTACCTAGAGTATGTTCATTTTAATTTCAAGGACACCTCAAAATACAATAATTAATTACTCTAGCAATTAAAAATAACACCATTAAATTGACATTCCTTGACATTTTGTCAGAGATTAGCCGTTCTGGTTATATTTCTGATACTAAACGTAAGAAATATTCTGCTTTCAGTTTTTTATTTATAGATTTGGTGACGACGGGGGTAGTCGTTTCTCGGCTACCTTAATAGTGGATCCAGAACTTAAGACTGCCTATTGATTTTATCAGGTAAATAAAATGTTCTAATTTTAAATTTTTTTTAAGGCGAAATACCCAAAAAATAGTTTTAAACCTCTTTTATTAATAAAACCGATGGGGTAATTATTTAGAATTAAAAATTTCTTTTCAGTAAAAAAAATGTATCAGTATAAATACTTTTGATTCTATCATACAGATTTTTATAGCACCTTTTTTTATCAATACTGGATAGCTAGAATTAAAACTTAAATATCTGTTTGAGTAAGTTTTCTGCATATTTTAGTCTGAAAATTGTGTAATTTTTTTTAAATGGTATGCTAAGAAATGAAAATTGTTTATTTCGATATTTTTTTGTCAGTTTTATAGCAGTTTTATTGGTATTAAGCACTAATGATTTAAAAAAAAATTGAAAACTTTCGTCATATATATGCATCATCATATTTCTGATTGAAAATGTTCTATAAGAACATTACAAAACGAGATAAAAATGCCAAAATCTTATTGGTAATTGTCATTACAGTATTGAAAATTTGGAAGTTTATTGCAGATAATGTACAATATTTTACCTACAGATATATATATATATATATATATATATATATATATATATATATATATATATATATATATATATATATATATATGTATATATATATATATATATAATAACTAATAAAACTGACAACAATATTATGTGTGTAATTTGGGGTCATGTTAATATTTCTGAAAGTTTTTCTGAAAAATATTGTAAATATTCAATATAATAGTCTTTAGTTCTTACTAGTGGACAATAAAAAAATAATAATATCAATAACCTAACAACTTGAACAATATCTGTTACACTTTGACGTATTGACTTGTTCTTTCGGTGTTGTAAGAGGGTCTATGGTACATCGCGACAATCTTGAGCGATGAATACATTATCAACTAAATGTCACTTACGTAGCACAATGGAACAAATAACGCTACCACGTCATCTGCCAAAAGGAGAACAAGAAAATAGGCCAACAGATTTTAAAATTTCGTCTATACTCTTTTAGGCAGGCTGAGCAGTATATTACATGGAACAATGTGTAAAGTAGACGATTTTTTTTAGCACAATGGAACTCGAAAACTGAAAAAAATATAACACAAAAAGTCATACAAGTTTGTGAACAATGTGTAAAGTAGACGAGTCAAATTCTATGGGATCGAAGATACAAAGTCTGAGCATCCAGTACTAGATAGACACAAAAAAACCTCCAATATTAGGTGCAGAAGGCCCCACACTAACGAGCTGGCTCAGGCACATGTTGACAAGATGTCGTCGAACTATTGGGTGATCTCGGGACAGATGTTCCTGAATACCGAAGGCTTTCTAGTAGTTATTCACGGTCAGTTGATACTAACGATAATCTACCTGAAATACATCATAGGAGATCGATTAGTTCAGAACGATAAATCTAGATAATGACAGGTGTCAAGAATTTGCTCCGATGGGCGACAAAGAACGGTAAATCCCGGTGACCAAAATTCTGCAGCGAGAACTAGTAGCTAAGGTTGCGTTACAAAACTCTCAAAAAATTCATTTCTACAAATATAGTAGAGTCTCTATCCTATCTCTGAAGTAAGGATGGTACAGACGACTTTACTAATGTCAAAACCCAACCCCTCCTTTAATCCAGCTCTGCTAGGATAAGTAATGTTCCGACAGGAAGGATGTACAAGAGCCCTTTTTAATAACTTAGAATAAAAGATATAAAAAAACGTATAATAACTGTTACAATACAACAATTAAAAAAAAAATCAACCAATATAAAGATTTAATACGTACATCCAGACACAGAGCAGTATTCTGTTTTGTAATGGGGAGCGGCTTAGCTAGAGTCACAGCACATCGAGCCCATTGGACTTGAGAATATATATGAACACTAGTGTGCGTTCTTTAGAACTTTATAGAAAAACCCTAACGTGTTAATTTTTTTTTTCATGCTTAACCAACTAGCTATTCTACATGTATATATATAGTTTTTTTCAATTTTTGAATATGTTAAATATCTATACTAAACAATAATGAGCATTTCACCAAAGTGTCACAATATAACAATTTAATCTTTCTAGTTTAGGAATGTCTGCTTAAGTGTGTGCTTTTAAATTCAAGTGTTTTTTACCAAAATTATTATAATGCAAATTCGTTTATTTCCCTCGTAAGAGATTTTAACAGATTATCGCGTTTTAGGGTACCTGGATGCCGAAGAACATATCTTCCCAATTTTGTCGATCTGTCTGTGTCTTCGCCGTATAGCTAGAAAATGGGAACTTCAAGTTAAAGTACTCTACAGATCGGTTTTAGCCAATTACCCGAAATTTATCTCTTAATGAATCCTTCCAATTATTACTGGGATGAAAAATTAGGTAATTTATGTGGAATGTACAGTAAATAACTATGTACCAAACTATACCGGGTCTTGCTTAACTTTCCTTGAAAAAAGAAAGGATTTATAAGAAAGAAAGTTCCGGGTAAAGTTGATAATTTTTTTAGTTTGGTATAATACGCAAATAATATCACTGAGCACCTTATGAACTTGAGTTCTTCAGTTATTATGAGTTGTTTGTTCTCCATTTAACTGATTCTCTTACAAACTATACTATATATACTTGCCCAATTATGGGGTTTATATTTGTCAGATGACATGGTTTTGCGAAACTTCTCTAGCAGCAGCCAATTAAAAAAGACAGACAGACGCGGAAAACTGACTTATTCAATTTGATTTTGATTCGTCATGATCGTTTCTTAGCTCGCTATATATCACAAAAAGAGTTTGACTTTCAGGTTTCGCAAACTTTCTGTGATTTAGCCAAAATGCACATAATTTATATATTATATTATTAGTCCACTATCGCTGATTGATAAATAAATAAATTTCTATATAATTTAAAGAATTTAACTTCCTATTAAAAGTATAGAACATGATTTTCTTAGGGTCTGTATATTTACTCCAATAAAATTAACAAAAATGTGTTTTGCCTGTCAGTACGTGAATTTATCTTTAAATTTGATTTTTAAAAAACAAAACTTAAAAAAAAATTGCACGAGATAAAAAAGAAAGCAGAAATGTCTTTTACCACGACTAACGTAATTTGCAGTCATGTCCCAACATTGAGCAACAAATATTATACCAAGTAATATAAAAAATGGTAGCATATAATATTTATTAATTTAGTATTTGTGGAGGTGTTTTTTGCAACTAATATAAGAAATGATCAGAATGCTTTATAAATCTATTGTTTATATTGCGACAAAAACTAATTACTTTCGGTCGAGTTCGTTTAGAAGAGATCTTTAAGGGTTTTTTAATAAGTTAATCTATGTCAAAAAATCCTATACCATACCTGGCTATGATACTGCGCGTGGTCTCAATGTTCATAGAACTTAGTGGTAACTATATGCTTTCGCATGCTAGAAAAACACAAAAAGTGTAATAGAAGTCATTTTACAACCCAAAAAAGGCCTAATCTTTTAATTTAAAGGATGCCTGTCAGGACGTGCAATTTCGTATGTCGCATTTAAATGCCGAATAAATAATTATGTCAAATAAAATAAATCGACCTAAAACAAAAAAGAAATCTAAAAAAAATATGTACTTTTTTCTCTGCAACAAATAATAATTGAGAAAAAAATTATATATAAAAGTTGTTTGCTACATCGCGAAGAAACTTATTATTTTTAATTGCCAGTGTAAAAAACATTGTACTATATTCAAGTGTACGAACGTATTTCAGGTTTTAAATAGAATGAGTTCCTCTAAAGATATATTATATTTTAAAATATTTTCGAAACGTTTAAAGATTAGATTAAGAAATTTGGATAATTTTGATAACTTTTTATAAAAATATCAACATTAAAACAGAGGCGTCCCGAATGGGAGGTGAAGACGGAAAAGTCCCCTTAACTATTTTCTGAGCAGATTTTTCAATTTATAATTCTAAATTATAAAGTTTTAGAGTTTCCTAGAAAATAAAGGTATTCTTGGTTTAATTCGTTAGGACACATCGTTTTCGAGAAAAATTGACTTAAAAGTTGTCTTAGATTATATAGATTTAAATGCCATGACACAATTTATCTATCCGCATTTTGGATCCAGTAAAATAATTAAGTCATTTTGTTTCTACTTTCAACTGACAATTATGCGTTTAATGCCATGTAAGATAATTTTCAAATAATTTTTGCTCAAAAACTGTGTATCCTAACGAATTAAACCAAGAATACCTTTTTTCCTACAAAATCTTAAATTTTTATAATTTGGAATTTGATGATGGGTTTCACAGCACTATAAGCAGCCATACTATTTACGTTTTTACCAATAATCTTGAGGTATTATCTACAAATAGTAGTCGTCTAAAAATTAATTAAACTTGCGATTACACCATAGTTTACCAAAAATAAAAAATTTTTATCTCCAATTCAAGAAAACATGAAAATGATCCTAAAAGTATGCATAATAACCCAAAAAACTTATGATTTATAATTTGTTTGTGTTTCTGTTAGAAGATGGCATTTCATATAATAAGTGAAAGCACTGTGTCCAGGTTTCAAGAGTAGATATAATGTAAGTCTTGCATATTCTGTGTCAAATAATGTTATTTTTTTCAATTTGTTGTTTAATATAGTGTTTCTTTTTTTTTAATAGAAAATATGTCAGTTTTTGTATTGTATTATATACCCTAATGTATCCTCTTTTGTTAAGTTAGTTTTTGTTTTATATATGATAATTACTGACTTTTTGATAATTAATACATTTGTTATATTTTATTAATCCCCGTTCAGGCAGATAACTTTTTTAACAAAACTTATAATTAATAAAAATGCTGTTTAGGTTAGGTTAGGAATGATTAGATTCGATGTAAAGAAACGCCAACAAAATTCAGAGTCTCTATTAAAACAAGGATTTTTTTAACAAAACATACTGTTAGGTGGATCTGTCTAGTTAGCGTTAGGTTAGCCCAAGTTTGTCGATCAAATTATCGTTAAAGCTATAAATTATCATTAACGCCATAAAATCGCATTTTAAATCATTGCAAATGAAATCTGAAATACGCGCGCTTTCTAAAATGGTTTAATTGGTGGGAGTCGAAGTGGATTTAAGGTCTTGTTTTAATAATTTGTTTTTATAATAAAGCAAAGATAAATCCAAGGTTATGCAATCAACTATCCATCTATGTTGTGGTTTGTTAAATCTAAATTTTTAAGAAAATTGGAAGGCATTGGCAACAGTGTAGGGAAATTGTGTTCTCAGCGACATTCTAACGTAATAAAAGAGAGCTCTCACAGTGTATTATTTGAATATTTATGATTTTCAAAATGCATTTTCTAAAAAACTACTGGATCCTTCACACTTTTTAAATCTGGAAATTACTACTAAAAATGAACACTTATTAATGGTTTATTTAATATCGATTTATTTTAATGTTCCGAGAAGTGGATTTTTGTCATAATTATTAATTCGTCATTTCAAGGTTATTTGTGAAGGAACGGTGCTGTTGCGAGATATTTTGAAGGCTTTGCAAGGCTGGGGAGATACCCTCCTCGTAATGTCTAGAACTCGATGACAATTTTTATCATGTATGAGAGTTAGATCGATGACATATAGAAATGCTGCAGTATGTGGCCCAATTATGCTGCTTTTCTTCTTTTTATTGTGGTTAGCAGTTCCTGTTCTTTCCTCATTCTATTAAGCACTTCAGCATTTGTTATTCGATCTGCTTACGGTATTTTCAGAGTTCTTCGATATAGCCACATTTCAAATGAATTCGGTGGTGATATGGTTCGTGCTTTTAAGGCCAATCATTCGACGCCATAGAGCAGTGTATTATCCTTATGTACATAGCATTTAGTTGCTCTCCATCGAGTATTTCGATTCAGGCCTCTGTTATATAACATGGACATTATTTTGAAGAAAGCCCTACTGGTTATTTCAATTCTACTTTTTATTTCTTGATCAAAATCTCACCGTTCGTTCAACAATTTCATTTTTCGACGTTTTTTATATTTTGGTTTCCCACATAAATTCTTGCTTCTCAATTTTTAGTTTGCTGGTGACCGTGAATTTGGTTTTTTCCACATTTATTTTAAGCCCGTATTCATGACTGCCCACATTTGCTTTGTCTAATATGTGTTGCAATTCATTTTCATTATTTGCAAGCTAAATTGTGTCATCTGCATGCGGATGTTGCTTATCGGTCTACCATTTACCTTTATGCTCATTTCGCTCTTATTTAGTACCTTTTGAAATATTGCTTCTGAGTATGAATTAAAAAGGAGTGGCAACAAGACGCATTCCTGTCTAACGCCTTTGCATATTTGTATGTCTGATGATGTCAGGTTTCCGATTTTTATGTGTGCTGTTTCGCTCTAGTAAATATTCTTGATTATCCTTATGTCTTTGCCGTCCAATCCGATTTGTGTTAGCAGGTCTAAGAGCTTAGCATGTTTGACATTATCAAATTTGTCATAATCTATGAAACAAGCAAAGACATTGTTGTGTTGGTCTAGACACTTCTGTATGAGGAATTTTATTGTATTGAGAATAGGCTTCTCTTGAATCTGTTTCTGAAACTAAACTGATTTTCGCGTACATATTCATTAATCTTCCTCCAGAGTCTTAATGTACTTTAATTCTGTCGATATTCATTGCAATTTTTGTTTTCTTAGGCAGACTGATGAAAGGTAGATTTCATCCATTCCAGTGTTGTATATTTGAATGAATAATTTATGCTTAATAGTGACACTATCGTCATCAAATAATTTTTGAATCTCGACTTTAAGATCGTCAGGTCTTGCAGCTTTACCACTTTCTGTCACTTTTAATGGTTTGACTATTTGCTCCTTAAGAATCTCTGGCCCGTCTAAATCCTCCTCCGGATTATCCAATAGTCCTCATTTATCGCTAAAGCACTCCATGATGTAGTTCTTCCAGGTGTTTAGCTCTTCTTCCTTGCCCACGATTAGTTTGTTGTTTTTGGTCTGTTTTACTTTTGTTGATATGTATTATCTCCGTGATATTTTTGCGTAGATGGAAGTTGCCGAAATGTTTCCTGATTCTTCGATTTCCCGGCATTTTTCATTCGACTACCTAACCTTGGCATCTTTGATCTTCCTCTTGGTTAGTTTATTGATGTTAATGTATTCTGTTTTGTTGTCTTTTTGTATTCTCCTTTTTTCCTTCAGTTTCTTCTGTCATCCATTCTTTCCTTTTCTGCCTGTTATCCTCTCCCAAACCTTCTTTTGCAATATTCTTAGCCGTATCTCTGATTTTCATCCATATTTGATACGTTTCGCAATTACTAACAGGTTGGCTTAGGATTTGTATCTCAGTATTAATCCGTCGATAAGGTATTTTTATCTGTATCCTTTAGTGCATTGAGGTTAATTCTTGGCCTTTAAGATGATTTTTGGTATTTTTGAATCTAATTCTGATTTGTACTACTACAGGATTATGTCAAAGTCGATATCGGCTCCAGAATATGTTTTAATTGATTTTATTGCATCTTGGAATCTGCTATTGATTAAGATATAATCATTCTGGTTTTTCACCATAATATCTGGTGCATCTTGTAGAGATCTCCAAGTGCATAGCTTTCTTGGAGGCAATTTCAACCATGTATTTGTTACTACTAGTGACTTTCCTTGACAAAATTGTAGAAGTCGGTCTCCTCCTTCGTTTCTCTCTCCAAGTCCCTGTTTTTCGACTAAGTTTTCGAATCTTTTAGATCCCGTTTTTGCATTAAAATCTCTCATTATAATAGTGATATCATTAATTTTTATATTTTGTATAAATTCGAAGATTTGTTGGTAGAATTTTTCTACCTCTCTCAATCATTCTTATCTGCTGTTGATGCGTATTATATTAGTATAGAATTGGGTTTCTTTTAGTTGTAGGAGAGCCCATCGTTCAGAGTATAGGACGAAGTTATTAATATGTGATTGCAAGTCCATGTCGATCATTTGGATCCTGTTCGACATATGCCGTTACCCGGCCATCTTATCTCGCTCGTACCCAGCTCCCCAATGTTCATCCTTTTTGCCTCCTTTGCTGCTTTCTTCATTTTACCAGCCTGATGCAATGTTCGGACATTCCATGTTGCAATCTTTATTATGTTATTTTTCTTCTTTTCGATCAGTCGCATAGTTTCCGCGCTAGACCTGAATGTTATCTTGACCCATTTCTCACTTTCAAGTCCTTAAACTCGAGGGCGCCATTTGCTTGTTGGGTCACATAGCAACTTCCTGTTTATCTTCCCTAATGCTTTTCATAGGGCAAAATAACGTCGTGGTGTCCCAGTTCCTTCTGCGTGGTCTTCAGAATTGCATTTTCTCAATTCTAGTTTTAACGGTTATACCGCCGTGTCTCAGTCGCCAGAGCTTCGTGCAGGTGATGTTGACGATTGGGTTGCCTTTCTTAGACGTTTCATGATGCAACCCCTTGCCTCCCTGATTTTTTTTGCTAAAACTAAAACATTACGGAGATGGTCAAAAATTACCTGAAAAATGAGCAATCGTCATGTGTTTTAGAAAATAAGTTATGACAAATAAGAATTACCAATATTTAGTTATTATTTAAAAAAATAACTTGATTATGATTTCACTACTTACAAATCAGCTAAATACTTAAGTATTTAGTATTAAGTATAATAGATACATTTAAGTATTTAATAAATACTGAACACGTTACTTAAGTATTCAGATATATTTTAAGTACTTAGGAAATGTACTTAAAACTAAATAGGGCATATGCTTAATATTTATAACTTAAATTTTCATTTTTAAGTAAACTACCGGATATTTTAAGTACTTAATACTGGTTACTTTAAATACTTTGGCTAAGTACTTATCACAGCTCTGGACCCGAAGGCATTTATTTTTGGATTTGTTAAGAGGCCTTTTGAAATAATATTGAAATATTTTAAGTGGTTAATCAACCGAGACTTTTCGTGAAGAAAGAACTTCTCCTCGGGTCTTTCTGTATGAACGTGTTGGTGTCATTACACACGGAGGGAATATTTTTGATTTGTTAAAAGATGACGCTTATGACAATTTTTACAAAAGCACTACTATTGAGCTGATCGGATAAAAAAACGGTCTCTTCACCTTTAAATTTCCGATAAAACTGCACTTGTTTTAGATAACACATAACCCACAAAACAGCAAAAATCGCATGACATGAACTTTATTTACAAATGTTCTGTTAAAAACTCGGGATAGGTGTTAGAAAATTAAATCGTGTTTGGTTTGTATGTAAACCGGATAAATTGAATGTTTTGTTTTTAAAATAGTAAGTTTTTATAATCTTATTTCTTAATAATATTAACATTTTGATTTAATTTTCGTAAAAAAACTAATGTTACTTCATTTATATATATTTAATAATCCTTTTTATTGGAAGCAATATTTAAAAATAAACAAGTAGTAATTTAACAAAAAAGATATTGATATTAACTATACTTTAGTTTTGTTTTGTTTAAAAAACACCTGTCTTAATTATTTGGCTTTTCTTTTGAATATATTTGCTATACAAAAAAAATGTTAAAATTTCGATTTTTTAATTAAGAAATTATAAACAATTTAGTCATTCTATTAGATATAAATACTTAAAATTGGTTATGCCTATTAATAGCTACTAGAAAAATCTTTTCAAAAGTTTTTATCTAAATGTATTAAATCCAAGTAAATTATAAAAACAGTCTTTAAAGAAATTTTGGTTCAGATCGGACCGACATGCTTTTGTCAAAAAGACATATTAAAAGAGTCAAAAAATAAATGTCTCTGGAAAAAACTCATGATCCCTTTACTCTGTGAGGTTACCAAATATTCATACAAAAAATATACGAGCGGAAAAGCGGTTCCTTTTTCATGAAAAGTTTTGGAAAACTGATAATTTGAAATTACATGGACACAAAAATTAATAAACGTGCATCTAAAGTGTCGTTTTTCACACAGGTACCGTTTATATAGGAAGCACAATACCATGCAATATTTTCATCTCGCAAGGGTACCCTTACCCTACCATCAATATCCAACCGAAAAATAAATCAAGAGCTTTATAAATCGATTTAAAAGAACAGGACGTCTATTGTAATCGTTACAAAACCTTATTATACCTCGTACTGATTTGTGCAAAATCGAGTCAATGCCGTAAATTCTTCCCGCTTTTCTGCAGTCATACCCTTTTGAATGTATGCTCTGTTCTGATATCATAATTTTATTGAGAAGTGCGGCTCACCACTGAGATGTAATTGCATCTCTAATTGGGAATCGGATTTATGCTTAATCGTTCAGACTGTGAACGATGATTGTGATAATTTTACGGGTAATGGAAGGTGAGAAGGACTGTGTTCATCATAGGAATTTGAAACGAAAAACACATAGAATTTTTGAGCAGTTGAGACTATTTAATGCTACTTTTTATTACATACTAACATTTTGACGCTAGCAAATAAAAGCATCGTAACTCGAGTTTTTACTAAATTTATTTGGTAATATTTAAACATTTTATTATACCACCATTTTGTTTTTCTTTGAATTCGCATTAAATAAAACAGTATATATCCTTGTTTCACACTTGGTTTTTATACAAAACTTCACGTTAATTGGTTAAGTAGTTTTTTTATACTGAATTTTTAAGCATTTTATGATGCGGCAATTTTATGCAACCGCCTATTTTTCCACCATATTGGATTATTATTGGACTAGAAGAACATATTTACATTCGGAATCTAGAGAACCTTAATGCTGCAAAAATCTAGGAGGATGATTTTTTCCCGATATCAAGAACTATTATTATAGTATTGATATCATGATAAAATCAATTTGTTGATTTATTATCTTTTTTTTGATCTTGGAGTTATTTTATTTCATTTTCATCTCTTCTTTTTTTAAATTTTATGGTACTTAAAATTAACTTGAATTGCACACAGAGATGAGAAGTAGTTGATTAAGGTGATTTTTCGTGGGATGTTGTTATTTACAATGGTATGTACAGGGTGGCCCGTTTAACATGGGACGCTACTTTATCTCTACCTGTAACAAGTAGCAAAAAAGTTAAATACAAAAGTTTTTTGGATTCACATAAACTTTTAATATATTACATTTTTATATATACATAGTGTTTGAATTTTCGTGGAGTTGATACTTCCTTATTTTAAATACAATACCCTATACACTATTTCAGATTCAGATAGTTCTTTAAGACAAATTCAACGATATATAATAATATGTGTCTCTGATTTACCGTTTCGGACTTATTTCCTGTTAACCTCAGAAACGGACTGATATACAAGCGCTGTTTTCTCAGTTGCTTAAACACTTATGAATACTCCGTGAGCGCTAAGGAATGAACAGCTTTACCCTTTTCGCCATGTAGTAGGTCATTTTTTATTACAAATACATAATTGCTAGTGTTGCCAAATTGTCCGTATCCTAATTTTTCTCAATTTTTAAAATGGAACGCCCTATATGTAAACATAGGTCTGAATAAAACTCTTTAAGACGAGGTTAATGATACATAATAATAGGGGGTTGTGATTCACTGTTTCGAAATTATCGGTGGTTATCTTCAGCTAATAGCCTATTTATGTCTTATCGTTTAACTTTTTACACACATTGTTTAAAATTTCAGTATTTCATGTATAATAAGTAATAATGAGGCAATTATAAATAATTTTTTTAGATTTTTTTACAGTGATGCCAGTTTTTAATGTCACTATATTATAAGTCAACGATACAAGAAATTTGGGAATCTAGAAATAAAGAGTTTTACCCTTTTGGCCACGTAAGCTCAAAATATAACAAAAATAAATAATTCACAGTGTTGCCAAATTTTTGTCAACTTCCTTAAAAGGAACACTTATATATTATCATAGATCTAAATAGAACTCCCCAAGACGAATTCAACAATATATAGCAATGGGCTGTGCTAATCTAAAAGAGAAAAAAATCCTAAATCAGAAAATTTATTTTATTTCTATTCCCTTTAGTGCTCTATTATTAAACATTTTTTCGGGAGGGGGGGGTTCTGACCCCCTGAACCCTATACATTGTTTTGGAATTAATTGTCATTGTATTTAAGTAACAGCCTATTTACTAATTAATTTAATTATTTTAATTGAAACATTATATGAAAATTCAGCATTTTATCTTATGCAATAATGAGTCCATTGCTGAAACACTATTTTTATATGTTTTTACAGTGATACTTCGTATCATATGTTACTATATTGTAAGCCGATGACATTTTATTATGTATTTATAACAAAGGTTAGGTTATGTGTTAATTAAAAACAATATTACTAGCATCGTTCTGATAAGAATTAATTACCTGATTTATTTATTTTTGGTCATATATAGCAAATAATAAAGCAACTACTTTTCATTAATATTCAGATCTTAATTATTTATTTATCTTTAAGAAAACTCTTAAAACTACGAAAACATTTTTTTTAATAGCACATATAAACACATATTATCGTAAGTAATGCTTATTAAGACAACAACTAACACCATTTTGCGCAATATACGTTGTGTAAATAATTGTTTGTAAGTATGAAAAATTTTTCTTCACAATATATACTTAAGTTCATAATGTAAAGGGTAGAAGTAATACAAGGATAAGAATAGTACACCACGTGATTACGCGGATTTTTTAAACTCGAAATTTTGTTGCTGTGGATGGACTCAGTGATCTCTACTGAGGTAAATAGTGACATATTACAGTAGATTGATTAAGGATGATTGGATAAATGTTCCTTCTAAAAAATTTGACAAAAATAGGGATACGTAAAATTTGGCAACACTGCGAATTATTTATTTTTATTATATTTTAAGCTCACATGGCCAAAAGGGTAAAACTCTTTATTTCTCTCCTAATTCCTAAATTTCTTGTATCGTCGACTTACAATATAGTGACATTAAAAACTGACATCATTGTAAAAAAATGATTAATAATTGCCTCATTATTACCTCTTATACATGAAATACTCAAATTTTAAACAATGTATGCAAAAAATTAATACATAAATAGGCTATTAGCTGAAGATAATCACCGATAATTTCAAAACAGTGAATCACAACCCCCTATTATTATATATCATTGAACTCGTCTTGAAGAGCTCTATTCAGACCTATGTTAATATACAGGGTGTTTCATTTAAAAAAACTGAGAAAATTTAGGATACTTAAAATTTGGCAATTATTTATTTGTAACAAAAAATGAGCTACTACATGGTGAAATGGGTAAAGCTGTTTATTCCTAAGCGTTCACAGAGTATTCATAAGTGTTTAAGCAACTGAGAAAACAGCGTTTGCATATCAGTCCATTTCTGAGGTTAACAGGGAATAAGTCCGAAACGGTGAATCAGAGACACATGTTACTATATATCGTTGAATTTGTCTTAAAGAGTCCTATCCGAATCTGCAATAATATATAGGGCGTTGTATTTAAAATAAGGAAGTTGATACTTGTCCACGAAAATCCAAACACTCTGTATGTATAAAATGTAATATTTTAAAAGTTTATGTGAATCCAAAAAACGTTTGTATTAAACTTTTTTGCTACCTATTACAAGTTTCGAGATAAGGTACATATAATTATTTACAATCATAGATAGTTTGTTAGTAATTCTATGACTAAATATTTATATATAATGGGTTAGTATATATTAGTGATATTATACAGATGTTTATGACTATGTGTATGATTTTGTATATATGTATGTACAGTAGTTGTTTTTGTTTTATTCAAATTGATAAGTTTATGTATGTCTAAAAGGTAGATTATTTTTATTGATATTGTCTATTTCTCTGGTTAATTCTGAATTTTCGATTTTAAATTCATAGAATTTTCTAGTTTTGTTTTAAATATCCTCCCATATGGAGATTGTTGTGTTTGTATGTTATTATACACCTTAAAGTTGATGTTTCGACAGTTCTTATTTTATTTAAATGAGTGCAGACGCCCAAACGGATGCAGGATATATGCATATAGTTTTTATATATGCCTTATATAAATGTTTTTCCATGTGTTTTTAAAGGACAATTTGTGGTCTAAGGTTACACCTAGATATTTTATATATTTTGTTTATTCGATAATATTATTATTAATTATTAGCATTATTTGATTTCTGACCGAGGCTATTTTTTATGTAAACGTTATTGCTTGTGATTTATGGGGATTTATTTTTAATTTCCATCTATGGAAGTAACGAAATATAATATCTCGATGCCAGATGCCTTTATACGTATGTTTAACTTTGGTTGATTTTAGTTGATCTAGCCATGAAAACAGTTTCATCGGCGTACAATGCTACTGTAGTTTCATTGGATTTTGGAATATCATTGATTAAAACGTTAAATAGTGTGGGGGATAACACACTATTTAAGGGAGACCCTCTTGTAGCATTGTATGTCAACTTTTTTTATTATTAAATTTTACGACCATATTACAGTGTGATAATTTAATTAATTATAGTGGGGTGTTGTAATTGCTTAACTTCCACAGAAGTCTATCTCACCAGACTGTGTCGTATGCTTTCTCGCAATCTTACAAAACCATTGTCGTATTGTTTTTAATATTGTTATTTAGCATTATTTTGTTCGGCCGATCTGGCAAGTTGAAATTCTGTTGATACTCGACTTCTAAAAACAAATTGTTCGTTTAAAATTAAGTTGTTATTTTGAAAATGTTGTATTCATTTGTGATTTGTTATTCTTTCTAATATCTTGTCCATAGTGTTTGTTAGTGATATGGGTCTGTAGCTATATGGAATGTTTTTATTTTTTCCAGGTTTTGTAATGGTGTATTTCCAGGTGTTCGAAAAATATTGGAACTTTAAGGCATCTTTTAATTATATAAAAAAATGCATAACTCATTTTTTTGTGAATTTTCTTTAAAACTTTTAGAATAATGTTGTCCTCGCCAGGGGCTTTATAAGTTCTCATGCTGGAGACTATTTTACTGACTTTGTGTGGAGAGAGATTCTTTATACATGGTGTTTTAACTTGGCCATTCATCGTCATAAATTTAAAATTATTAAGGGAATTTATTGGCTCTAAATTTGATACGTTTTGAGATTGGATATTTATACTAGCCCATGCATATGCTAATAATTTGCTTTTTCAGAATTATTATTAATTTTTATATTATTGTTTAATAGAGGGGGGTTCTATTATGGAATAAGCCTTTATTTTCCATGGCTTTTATTAATATCTATGCGTTTTCTTTATTATTTTCAATTTTATTGCACCAAATATTGTGTCTTTTAAATCTGTTCTTAATATAGCTTATATTTTTTAACAGGGTATCAATTGGAATTAATTATCATTTGTTTTTTGATATGGAATATGTGTATTGATTTATGATTTTTGTTAATTTGTTCATTTCAGAATTTATTTATAGTTTGGATTTAGGTTAGAATTTAATATAATTACATTTTAAATGTTTAAATTCTCTTGCATATTTCCTATTTTCTTATATAAGGTTATTAAGTATTTCGAAGGATAACGGCAAGATATTACTGAGAGTTATTACTTACATAGGAAATCATTTAGACGCAAAGAAGTGCACACCGTCGAGCCCGATATTAGAGTAAATCAAACTAAATTTATGAATATACATATATGATCTCACTGTGTATCATTAAATACAAATGGTTATATAGGTAAGTCGGGATATCTGCCTCTAACAACCGGTGTTCCCAAGAGCTCTATATTGGGTCCCTCGCGGTTTTCTCTATGTTGCGGATATTAATAATTGCCTAAATAATTCCAAATTACGACAATACGCAGATGATTCTCAAACATACATGCCTATTCCTATATCTCAAGTAGACCAATCTCAGGAACAGTTTAATAGTGACATCAGAAATATGTACGATTTTGGAAGAGATTTTTTTTTAAATAAAAATAAATAACATTTATCTTCCGGTCGTCAAAGAGGCAAATATTTTAGGTTAATTTTCGACTCGAATCTTTCATTTGAATCTCACATTAAAAATATCACATGTACAATCTTATTTATAAGATCTTGAAAACTGGACAACCTCTATATTTTAATGTTGTGTTCTCCACTTGTTTACACTTTCACAATACAAGATATGTAAACCGTTTTATAATGCCACAACACAAAACAGCTGGGTTCCAAAAATCATTTTCTTGTGTTGGAATTAAATTGTGGAATGCTTTGTCAAACTGTGTAAAAGAATTATCAATTTACAAATTTTCTAAACACATAAAGGAATATCTGCAGCGTGTTTAATATTATAGTTATGTTTTTTTTAGATATTTTGTTTTTCTGCTCTCATATCGTTTATAATATATTTATAAATCCAAATATGTCTAAGTAAACTGGACTAACCGAAATGATTATGTTGTTTATACATTTCAAAAAGTTTAAACCTTCTTTTTTCTTCGGACCTCTTTCTGCCTCTCTGCCCTGCTTCGGACTGCGTCTCTGCTCAATTAGCAATTTGTAAATTGGAAACGGGAATTATGTAGGTATAGTGTATAAGCTCTGAATCGAAATTATTTATTACAGTTTGTTCATTTTAACGGTTCCACACTACACATGCGTGCTACGTACGCTGTGCTATCGGTTATAAAATCGAGCTGTAGCCCGCATTACCACCATAAAATTATTAATATGTTTTCTTACTATTGTAATTTTGTATAAATTGGTTGGTAATAAAATGATTTTGAATTTGAATTTGAATTTGAGCAGACTGCCAAGGAATATTATAGGTTTCATTGTTTATGCTAGGTTTTTCAAAACTCTTAAGTATGCTTAAGCTAAAAAAAAATCTATAAATAAAAAAATTTAGTAGCTATTTGTATAATATATAATAGGTATATAAATAACTTTATATACCTAGTCCATAAAAAATAAATAATTTCATTGTCATCAAAAGTAGGTTTTTATTCTAAAAAACTAAATTTTACCGAATATATAAACATTTTATAATATATAAACATTTTACTATGCCGTCATTTTGTTTCTCTATTATCCCTAAATCACACTTAATTTTTATGCGAAATGTGAGGTCCATTCGCTAAGTAGCTTGTATTTTCACCGAAATGAAAGCACATTCTTTTCGGGATCTAGGAACCTTAAAACGCAAAGATATGCAAAAACCTTGGAGAATGATTTTCTCACGATATCAATACTTATTACTATAGTATTGTTATCGTGAAAGAATCAAATCAAAATATATTTTGAAATGTTTATATTAAACGTACTTGTAATTAAGAGTCCTCTATCGAGATATACCGGTAGTATACCTTTTATAAAGTCATCTAAGAGATCTGAACTTATTTTTCAATTATGTTAAAATTTGATAACTACCTGAAAAACAGAACCAGACAAACGCGAAGGAGTGCATACCCTGGAGACTGATATAAAAAAAAATAAATCAAAAAGAATCTATGCAAAGTATCTTAATGCTAAAAAATCTATAAGTGAAAAATACAATAAAAATAGTATCATAAATAATATATGAATAAGTCACAGATTTATTTTACAATGTAGAAACATATGGGTGCCCCCTGATGATTGGACCATAAGATAAGCCACGTTTTTATTCAACACAATACACCCAACTATAATACATGCGTAATTTTTAAAGCATTGTTAGGCCTTGTTCCCGAAATTTCGTACCTAAGTGTTATAAATTAGCTAAAATGTTGGCATTGGTGGTTGAAATATTTGTTTGTTCACGCGGCTACCCCTAGATCGCTCTTCTAGATTGTAAAAGATTTGTGTACAGTTTTCTTATCGTGGTTTGCCGTTTGCTACCTACGTTTGTGATTTGAATTCAAATATTAATGTTCCGTTATAGTTACTGGTCTGAACCACTGTTTATTCATACGCAAAAGCACAACAGCTTTTTTTATCAGATAATGTTTTGCGAGAACTAGACTGACAAACAGCGCCATTCTGTTAGGTCATGTTGAATTCGTACCAGATAATACCTACTTCTTATCTTGCATCTCTGCAAATTTTGTCAATTGAATAAGATTTTTTTACGTTGATTTTGAAAAATTTTATTTGGCCGTCATTTTGTTCCATCATCTTAAATTCGTACCACAATTTTACCAGTATATCTCTATATCACACATAATCTTGCATAAAATGAAATTAATCTAAAAAGCAGTTTTTTGCAAAATTTGAGGTAAATCCTATAATTAGTTTTTTCAGTAATATTTTTTAAACGTTTCACTTGGCCGCCATCCTGTTCAGGCATACTGTATTTTTACTAAAATATTAACAGGTTATCCCCAAATGACCCTTAATGTTTGACTAAAATTTAAAGTAAATCTGATAAGTAGCTTTTAGGTTATGCCGTGAACTGATAGGCAGACTGATAGAACGGCGGAGTTGATTAAACATATTTTTTGACATTTAGGCACGCTAAAATGTGAGGATGTGTAAAACCTGAAAGAGTGATTTTTTCACGCTTACAAAAATTTTCTTTGGCCGCCATTTTGTTCGGCCATCTTGAGTTATTACCAGAATTTTACTATAGTCGAATGCGGTCTTATCGTGCGGGTCCAAAGGTTACCAACATTATGAATCAAATCAGAAAACATAGTGAATACCAAAATGTTGTGTGATTCTTTTATCGAGATATTAAATCTCGATGGGCTATTTACAAATATACAGGGAGAAAGAAAATAGTTTTTTTATTTTAATACACAACATTATTAAGATAGCCACATAATATTATTTTACATATTAAATGCTGAGGGACTAAATAAGAAAATTCGCTAAATATGTATTCGGTTAAAATTTTTTGGTTGGCAAAAAAAAAATACACAAAATGGCAAGCGCCTTAATAAAGTCGGAAGGTGGTTCGAATCAGTAGAATAATCAGGATATGCTCTGTTTATACAGCCACTTAATAAAAGGGAGATTTTTTTATAAATCACCAAAAATTATGAGCCCCGCTTAACCTAAAAATCTAACCACTTATACAGTGTCATTTATTTAAATGCGGGCCACCCCTGTACAAAGAAAACTTCTTTTTTTTGTATTGTGATAACAAAAAAAATTTATTTTACAAAAATATTATACACTTTTGTGAAAAACACAGGATAAATAGTTATTACTTCCCTTGTGAGATTTTTTCAGATCTTTACGTGTAAGAGTCCCTAGATGCCGGAAAACATATTTTCTCAATTCCGTCTGTCTGTAGGTATGTCTGTCCGTCAGTCTGTCTGGTCGCGGCACAGCTGAAAAACTGCTTATCCGATTTCTTCAAATTTCAGTCTAAAATTAAAGGTCATACATGCGAAAAATACAGGCTATATATATATATATATATATATATATATATATATATATATATATATATATATAGACTGTATTTTTAGTTAGCCCCGAGTTTCTGGTCAAGCGATTTTACCGATTTTTGTATATCAAATTATGTCTTATAATTAATAAAAAAATTTACTTATTTTAAACACGCTTTAAAACTGGAACAAGTATTCTATAATTATTTATTTATTACCTACAAAATTACAAATGTATTAAAAAAGTAAGCAAAAAAATAGTGTCAAGTCTAAAAAAAATTTTTAAATTAAAATTCACTGGCTAATATCCAGGAGCCAGTGTCAAAAGCTCTGAGAATCGGTATAAGGATTGTACAGAAACACGTGCATGAAAAAAAACATAATTTACTTCCGAAGAAGATTAAGAAATGTACACGAAAAAATCCAAATGCAAAAGACTTAAGTTACAATGCAAAAATGGATATTCATAATGCACTTTATGATTTATACACGTTAAAGACTAATATAATCCTTCAGAAACGTTTTAATATTATAGACTAAAAGATATCATCATCAATTAAAAAGTCCTCATTTTCTGAGTCGTCCTCAAATGGCGCAATGATCATTGGTGCCATTTCGACATCTAGAACTCGTTCTCGATTCCACCAATCCCATATTAATTTCTCCGTATGCTCCACAGATTTCTTCCAGTACTCCGGCGTATTATAATTTAATGAATCTTGCCAAACAATTTGCACTTCAGTCGTAAAACCTCATGTCCATTTTCCCGTAATATTTCATCTACGGCATATATTGTTGGTTTTTTAATAGATTTTGCCATTAAAAGAAGTTTTAGTTTCAACATATTGGGTAAAGGATTTTGTTTTTGTTTTATTAGCCAGTCATAAATATTACTTTTCTTCCAGGATAAAGTAGGTTGTTTATTTAAGATTCTTGAATGATAAGATGCATTGTCCAGAATGATTAAAGATGGACCATCTAAATTTGGAATCAGTTGTTCTTTTAGCCACTTTTCAAACAGTTCACAGTTCATATTATCATGGTAGTCCATACTTTTGGATGTTGAAGAAAACAGTAAACTTGCACCTGCAAGAAATCCTGTTGAAGAACCTGCATGCAAAATGATGAACCGTTTTCCCGTCCCACATCCTTTTTTTCTCTTGATACTTTTTACAGACTCGTCCTGCCAAGATTTCGAACCACTTCCGTTAGAAAATGTCCAAGTCTCGTCTAAAAATACCACTTTTGAATTAACATTTTCCGTGTATTTCTTTAAAAACTGGAAACGCTGACTTGCTATATGTGCAACTCGCATAAAAATCTTCGATTTCAATCCTTTTTATATCGAAAACCCAACATTTTTAATAATTTTGACAACGATTTTAGTCCAATTTCCAATATGTCTCGATTTTTTAAAGCCTCTTTTAAAACTTGAAGGTTTATATTAGTTTTTAATGTGTATAAATCGTAAATTGCATTACGAACATCCATTTTTACATTGTCTTTGAAGTCTTCTGTCTTTGGCTTTTTTCGTGTACATTTCTTAATCTTCTTCGGTAGTAAATTATGCTTTTTTTCATGCACAATTTTCTGCACAGTCCTTATACCGATTCCCAAAGCCTTTGCTACTGTCTCCTGGATATTGGCTGGTGAATTTTTATTTTCGTAATATTTTATTAGATTTAATAACATTTTTTTCGCTTGTGGATGGAAAAAACCCTTTGAATTGACATCGCTCAAAGATTTTTGCAACTGCTGGTATTTATATGTTTATCCTTTTTTTTCATATGAAAATGTCATAGGTCTATCTAATTCATTTTATGCGGAGGATATGATTACACGTAATAAAAGAAAAACAAACTTAAAAAGTTTGTCGGTGATAAATCATATGACCCGCACGATAACACTGCTTTTGACTATAGTATATCTCTATAACACAATTAGTTATGGCACACATTTGAAATCAGTCCATTAAATGGTTTATTCGGCTGCATTTTTAAATAATTTAGCAAAGCGCCATTTTGTTTCGCCATCCTGGATTCGTACCAAAATTTTACCAGTTGATTCCTAGATAATACTTGATGTTTGTGGCAAATATAAGATAAATTGGATAAGTAGTTTTTTAGTAATAATTGTTTTGACATATCAGTAGGTCATTTTGTTTTGCCATATTGGATATTTACCACAATATTACCAGGTTTTCCTCATATGAACCTTAATCTTTGACCAAAATTTGAAGTTAATGGGATAAATAGTTTCTCAGCTATGCCGCGAACAGGCAGACAGACGGACGGAATGAGAACACATTTTTTTCACCATCTAGGGACCTTGAAACGTAAATATCTGAAAAAATCTCGGAGTGCAATTTTTTCACGATTACAATATTGAGATTTTCATAGCATTGCCCTAAACACGTGTAAAATGTCTATAAATTCCAAAAAAATAAAAATATTTGTAGTCAGTTTAACTTAATTTTAGTCACAATATTTATGCATGTTACTAATAATTCTGAAAAATGTCTCAAAAATTATTCTTAACATAGAACGAGCTGAATTTTGTAATAGTCTCTAAAGAGAACATATACGTTTTTACTTCCCTCGTAAAAAGGAAGTATTTTAATTACCCTCCGAGATTTTTTCAGATCTTCACGTTTCAGGGTCCCTAGATACCGAAAAACATGTTTTCTTAATTCTGCGGCTCTGTCTGTCGGTCTGTCTGTTCGCCGCATAGTTAAAAATCTACTTATACGATTGACCTGAAATGTTGGTCAAAATTGAAGGGTCACCTCGTAATATTTTGGAAAAAATCCTATATGGCGAAATAAAATGGCGGCCTAACGAAATATTAAAAAAATTATTACTAAAAAAAGGCTTATCCAATTTCCTTAAAATTTTGCACAAAAATCAAGTGCTATGTAGGGATTAACTGGTGAAATTTTGGTACGAATCCAAGATGGCGGCTTATCAAATATTTAAAAATTCTGCCTGAAAAAAACTATTTAATGGATTGAATTCAAATTTTGTGCAATAATTATTTGTGGTATAGTGATAAACTGGTATAATTGTGGTACCAAATAAAATGTTTGTAATAGTGAAAAAATCACAAAATTTATCTTCATGTTTTAGCGTTTCTGTCTGTCTGCCTGTCAGTTCGCAGCATAACTTACACTATTAAATTCAAATTTTGGTCAAAAATTGGGATCACCTGGTAATATTTTGATAAATATCCAATATGGCATAACGAGATGGCTGCATAATGAGACGTTAAACATTACTGCTGAAAAAACTAGTTATCCACTTTACCTCAAATTTTGGATGCAAAAATTGTGTTATAGGTATAAACTGGTAACATCTTGGTATGAATCCAAAATAGCAAAACGAACTGGCGGCCCATTACAATATTTAATAAATCAGCTTGAAAAAAACTAGTTACGGGACTAATTTCAATTTTTGTGCAAGCATTCAGTGTAATATAGAGATAAACTAGTACATTTGTGGTACGAATTCAAAATGGCCACAAAAATGACGGCCAAATAAAATGTCTAAAAAATCAATGTAAAAAAACTACTTATTCAATCGTTTAAGTTTTGCAGAAAAATGTGATATAGAGTTAAACTGGTACGAATTTAACATGACCGAACAAAATGCCGATGTGTTGCTGTAAAAACTACTTATTCAATTTATTACTTCCCTCATAAAAGAGAAGTTTACAGTCGCGAAAAAATCACCCTCCAAAATTTTTGTAGATCTTTAGGTTTCAGGGTCTCTGTAGACGCCGAAAACAAATTTTCCCAATTCCGTCGGTCTGTCTGTCTGTTTGGAGCATAGCTAAAAAACTACTTACCCGGTTGATTTCAAATTTTGTTCAAATATCCAATATGGCGAAACAAAATGGCAGCCTAAAGAAATGTTAAATGTATTATCAAAAAATTGCTTATCTAATTTGCTTCAAACTTTGCACAAATATCAAATGCTATGTAGGAATTAATTGGTAAAATTTTGGTAAAAATCCAACTTGGCAAAAAAAACTACTTAATGGATTCATTTAAAAATTTGTGCAATAATTAATTGTTGTTTACAGATGATCTAATATAATTGTGGTACGAATTCAAGATGGCGAAACAAAATGATAAAATGTTTATCTTCATGTTTTAACGTTACTTAATGCCAGATATTATGTTTTATCAATTCATAGTCTGCCTGTCTATCTGTCAGTTTGCGGAATCGCTAAAAACTACTTAACCCATCGATTTAAAATATTAGTCAAAAATGAATGATCACATGGGGATGATCTGCTAATATTTTGGTAAAATGCAATGTGGCGCAACAAGATATCGGCCTAGTGAAACGTTAAAAATTATTACTGAAAAACTATTTATCCAATTTAGCTCAAATTTTGCACGAAAATCAAATGTTATATAGCAAAGAACTGGTAACATTTTGTTACGAATCGAAGATGGCGGCCTAATATAAGTCTACTTACTAGATTAATTTCATATTTTGTACAAGCATTCAGTGTGGTATAGAGATAAACTAGTAAATTTCTGGTACGATGTCTAAATGAAAGAAAAAATGTTAAAATTTTTATTTTAATTTAAGTTTTGGACAGAAATTTAATGTGATATAGAGATAAACTGGTACGAGTTCAATATCACGAAGCAAAATAGAGATGTGTCGTAAAAACTAGTTATTCAATTTATTTTATTTGTTATTATTTTAACGTCTCCTTTCCTTCAGTGACCAATCTGGACGGGACTACAGCTTAACGTGAGTTCCGAATCACGGTCTTTGGTGACTTTTGATCCCCGGCCCTCACCCCACCCTCGAGCTGTCAACTCTTGGGTTACGGTGTAGACTTTGATCATTATCAAGTGACCTACCGACTAACAAGTGCGTATTTGTATCAACAACCCCTATCCACCCACATTCGACATTAATCAGCGTGAATGGGGTGGCGCATGAAGTAGATATATTTTGCACTTGCTGTGTTAGATTTTATTACCACTAATATTGGCTGCAGACTTGAAAAGCCTTGCACCTACCTAGGATTCGAACTCAGGCATGCCAGGCCAACTCCGATGTAAACAATTTATTTTAAATTATGCCCAAAAATCAAATGTGGCATAGGTAGAAACTTATAAAATTTTGGTAGGAATACAAAATGGTGGAACAAAATGCGCCCAATAAAAAATATGTTTTACTAAATAACTATTTTCCGAACTAAATTGAGTCACACTTCTCTATTGGTAATAAAGGGAGATATTCATAACTAGGGAAGTACAGGGTGAAAGAAATTAACCGATTTTTTCGGTTTATTTACCTCTTTGACCCAAGACCAATCGTTTAGCCGATACAGTGATGAGCGTGAAATACTTGCTTATACTGGGGATGCCTTGTATACTATAACAGCATATATGTATATATTTCGAAACGTCTTAGTGAATGAGCTAAAAACCTGTAATTGATAACAAACGATGGATACATACATACAATTACTGTTAAAGACATTACCCTCTTTTGCATGCGCCGCCCGTCGCGGTTAAAAATGTTGCACCCCCTAAAGTATTCTAGTTGAAACTCGGTATAGTTTGCCATTAAAAACCTTCTCCTCTGAAATCGGTTGAAAGAAGTTATGACATTAAAAAACAGAAAATAAATTAATTTAGTATATAGAGATAATATCACGATTAGTTTGTAATATCCATTTGATGTAGAATGAAAAATCGTATTTTCAATCAGAGCAACATAAAACATATATTGCAAAATGTTATATTTTACATTAACTAGTACTTACAGTCTATTCTGAGAATGCCCTCACAAAATAAGCAATTACGAAAACGAGAGATACAATGATAAATATATCAGATGATATAAATCATTCCTAATAAATTGTTTATACAGGGAGTATACATTATTGGTTAGGTAAAGACGAGGTACACCTCACAGAATTGTAAAATTATATAGACTCCACAATTGCAACCCTAAGATCAAACTATAAAATTTTCAAAAGACAATGACATGATAGCTATTTTGCTTTCATTGAATATCTTATTACCCATAGTTTTTGTTATTCCGTTTATTTAAAAAAGACACCTTTATCTGCTGAAGCATTTAACGACTCGAAATATCAACCAATTTTTTTCTCGGAATCGATTTTCTAGTGGTCCGTGTTATATCTAAATATTATTTGTCCTTGCCTCCAGTTCCGTCAGACTTTAAACTATTTAAACCATTGGATTTTTTCAAGGAGTTATGTCGGGGTAAGAAAAATAAAGTCAGATTAATGAATTCAAGCTAATGATTTGTCTGTTAGACACTGTCAAAATAAAATCCTGCACATAAAAGCTAGTTCACAAATTCAAAATGCTGTTAATTCTTGCTACTGCTAGTAAAAATATGTGTAAGTGCTCATTGGATCTAGAAAAAATGCAAAAATGTTAGACCTGCACATAAACACTTTTAAAAATTGTTACCAATTAATGAAGATTTAAAAAAAAGGTTGAGTTTTTTGCAAATAACTTAGAAAGTATTAATATTTTAAAAATGAAAAAAGTTCTTAAAGAGGAAGAACAATAAAAACCCGACGCTCGGAATTTATTTCTATTATTAACATAAACATAACAACAGGGAGAGGGAATTGTTTTGCAACGAGATTATACTTTTGTCACAGACTTTTTGGTCTATTGTATCCAGTGACGGCTCCTCAGAGGCGGCAGGGTCGGCCGGGCCGTACCAGAAAATATGCAGGGACATTTCTCTTTTTAAAAAATTAGGTAAATATTTTTAAAAAACAATTTAACAAATATCCTAAAAACGCATGAAACCAAAATGTAGTTTATTATTTACTGGGCACGTAACAAAATAGGTAGGTATTCCTATTACCGTTGCTCGACTAACATACAAATAACACCATTAACAGCAGTCCGTGGGCCACCGTCCACAGATATTCTAATATATTTATTATGACGGTGGCTCGGCCAGCCCATTTAGTCATCTCACATGTTAGATTTCAGCTACTAATTCACGCGGTACGTAGTACGTTCGCATGTGTCCCCATGCTATAACGTTCGTCGTAGCTTATATCACCCAACACCGGCCCGACTTGATGTGGCCGTATCCCCGGATGATTTTTTTCCAGTTGAATACTACCATTTTTCAGGTACTAATTGTAACTATTATAAAATGATACTACTTATTTTTAATATAATTTGTTAGTTCTTTACTTTAGCCATGACTAATCATGGTTAATATATTATATTAGTAATTTTCACTCGATGTTAGATGTTTAAATGTGGCGAAGAAAGGTGAAATGAATATTTTAAAATATCATTTGCAATTTGTTTTATCAAGTCGGCTCGGCCGTCCGCATCGTGGTTCTTACTGGACAATATCATTTTTTGGTTGTGTATTTAGCTGTGACTAGTCTAGTATTTGACGCGGCACCAATCAACACTACATTGGCCTTAAGGGCGATTTTAGGAAACCTTTCTGGGGGGGGTTAATTTAAAAAAAAAGTTTGTTAATATATTTTATTTAAATGGTATAATAAGAACAACATAAATACCTATATTAAGTGAAAAAAAAACAGCTCTAATAAATATTTATAGAATAACGTTTAAATTTTTTCCTGCAGCAAATTTATTACTTACATTGTTTATATTTACATCAATACTCTATCTATGGATATGCAAGAGGCCCAATCCTATAGGTCGCTCTTGTGCTACAGTTCCTTGCCAAGTTTTTAATCGTAATTTTCACGTAAAAATATGTAAATTACACATGATGTTTAACCGGTCTGGGGGAGAGGTAGGATTATCATTATCCCCTCACCGTAAAACTGCCCTTGATTGGCCTTACGCCTCGCCCGACACTAAATTTTAGAGTACGAGCCGTCACTGATTGTATCATAATGAATTCTTTCGAAAGGGTGTTTGTTGTTATCAACTATCTTCCGTAGAACAAAATAATAGACATAATAAAAGTCTATGAACAAAATGTATACTTGCTAATATAATGAAAATAAATATTTAGGTGGTTTTAATACTGTGATAATAACCTCTGCAATATTTCATTAGCCATATATAATTATTATCAACAATTATTCAAATAACCTATTTCTTATTTAAATACAATAACATTGCTTAAAAACCGGCAACACCGTCGCATTTTTGTGAATCACACTAGTAAAATCTGATTCAAACTAGGTGGTGTTGCTTTGCATAAGAGAGTCGTTTTGGACAATTTTTGGGTTATTTTTAATAATTTTTGTACGAGTTTTTGAGAATATTCATGAATTTCGAGGCAAAACCGATGTATGTAGATACAAGAAACACAGGTACACATATCCATAAACATTTGACATAAAAGTATTCATTTTCTACAATAAAATGTTTTAACATGTGGTAGTGGTACATTATTTTGCATTCAAAACAAAGGAAACAAAAATAAAGGAGCTTAGGAATACGTTTTTATGAATAATGTAAAAAGGGTAGATTAGGTATATTATTAAATATGACCGCTGTAATAATAGATTTTAATTTTGATTGGCAGTTAAACGATTTGTACATAAGTAGGTATAAAGATATTGCTATTACTAAATATTACGCTCATGGCCATTTACATATTATATGTCAACGGCAAGAAGCAAGAAGAAAAGAAGTCTGTCATAACTTTACAGCGTTGCCATTTGTAGGATCCGACAAGGTAGATATTTTTTCTTTGTCAATTACTTGCAGTACGATCGATACGTACGAGTTGTTACGATGGCCCAAAAAGATAACAATTAAAAAATATATATTATTAAATATTAATGTTTTAATATTATAGTATTATCAAGACACCTGAAGTATCAATATCCCACTGAAAGAATATTTTTTACTGGTTTTTTTATAGAATAACCCTATTGTTAATAACATTTTTTTTAGAGTTGTCATTTATACTTAAAGTCCGATAATTGTCAAATAAAACTATACTATATGAGAATATATTTGCGATGTTTTCTATTTTTATGATCTATTAGTTATTAATTATTGAAGCTGACAAAAACCTAAAAAATTGAAGTTTTTTTTGGATTCAATAATTTATAACTAATAGATTATAATAATTAAAAACATCGCAATGTCATTATTGCATATAGTATAGTTGTGATAAAGTCTCCACGAAGCGAAATAACTTTAGTGGCTTTTGTCTTTCAATAAATTATCCGACTTGAAATATAAACTAAAAAAAAATGTCAACTAACAATAAGATCATTTTATGAAAAATCAGTGAAACAATTTTTTTCTGCGGGACATTATTCCTTTAAGTGTCTAGATTTAAAAATAAATTAAATAAATTTTGTATAGTACAAATTTTCTTTATATCTTACGGCCGGTTTTGAGGCATCTAACGGTATAGGGCACGCTACGCAGAGCTCTATTTTTATCGTCACACTAAAATTATTGATACTGGAGATAGAGTTTAGGTGGTATGATGGCTATGTTCCTATCGTTGCATTTCTTATTACAAACAGTTTTTGTTGTTTCGTTTATTTAAATTTTTTCACTTTTTTTTTTAATTTTAATCACCTTTACCTACTGAAGCGTTGACAAACTTGAAATCTCAACCAATTTATTTTTCGGAATCGTTTTTCTAGTGCGTTGGTCATATTTAAATATTATGCAGTAGCGTCAGACTATAAACTATTTAAACCATTGCATTTTCTCAAGGAGTTAAGTCAGGACAAGAAACACTTAAGTCACAGTAATGACTTCAAGCAAATGATTTATCTGTTCAAAACTGTCAAAATAAAATTCTGCACATAGAGTCTAGTTCATGAACTCAAAACGGTGTTAATTCTTGCTACTGCTAGCAAAAATATGAAGGAGGACTCATTGGATTCAGAATGACGTCTATCAAAATTGCAGAGTGTCAAACTCCAACATAAACCCTTTCAAAAGTTATTAACAAATGCAGATTTAAAAAAAGTTTTTGTTGCAAATAAGAAACTCATAAAGAATTAAAAAACAAAAAACTTAACTCCTGGAACTTTATTTCTATTATTAAAATAGACATAATAACGGGGAGATAGAATTGTTTTGATTTGAACGTAATCATACAATGTCGAAGTTATAACTTGTTTGGTCTATGGTATCATCATAAGTTGGCTCGAAAGGTTTTTCTCAACTATTTTTCATAGAACAAAATCATATGCATAATAATAGTTTATGAACAAAATCTATACTTGCTAATAATATTAAAATTAAATTTTAGAGTAGTTTTAATACTGTGGTAATAACCTCTGTAATATTTCATTAGCTATATATAATTATTATTATCAACAAATAATTATTCAAATAACTTGTTTTTTTATTTAAACATGATACCACTGTTTACAAACCAGCAACGCCGTCGCATTTGTTTTCGGGTAATTTTTGTGAATTTTTTGGGTTAATTTTGATATTTCTTTTGCGAATCTTGAGCATTATAATACGTATGTGTGAAGTATGCAAAAAATTAGACTCTTTAACTCCTAACGTCCCTTCTGTTGGGTAAGTCAAAATTTTGTTGTTTTGTTGTATTAAATGACGATATAAAATTCTTCCTGTTTTATTAATTTGTAAGTACGATTGGTTTCCTTAAGGGTTAACATGGCTTGTAATTGATATTTTATCGTTCTTTGTAAAACAAAATTACAAATCAGCACTTTTACCCAAAACTATATATTTTTAAATTCCGAGACAAAACCGATGTACGTAGGCACAAGAAACACAGGTATACATATCCCTTTATGACATTAAATATACGTTTTCTAGAATAAATTGTTTTAAAATACTGAAGGTGGTACATTGTTTTGCCTTTAAAACAAAGTAAACAAAAGTAAAGGCGCTTAGGTATACGTTTTATGTATAATGTAAAAAGAGTAGATTAGGTATGATAATAAATATGAACGCTGTGATAATAGATTTTAATTTTGATTGGCAGATTAACGATTTTTATATAAGTAGGAATAAATAATTGCTATTACTAAATATTACGCTCATAGCCATCGACATATTATATATCAACGGCAAGAAGCAAAATATTTATTCAAAAATTTTAAAAGAACGTAATATAATCTAGACATTTGAAGGAACAACATTCCGCTGAAAATATATTTTCTACTGATTTTTTATAAAATCAGCCTATTGTTCTTAGAGTTTCGTTTATATTTCAAGTCAGATAATTATTAAACAAAACTATACTATATGAGAATATAATTGCGATGTTTTATTTTTAAGATCTATTAGTTACTAATTATTCGAGCTAATAAAAAACTAAAAAAATTGAAGCTTTATGTTAGCGTTAATAATTTATAACTAATAGATTAAAACAACTAAAAAGTTGGTTCGAAAGAGTGCTGTCAACTGTCTTTCAAAGAACAAAATCACAGACATAACAAAATCTATATTGGCTAATAATATTACAGTTAAATTTTAGGGTGGTTTTAATACTGTGATAATAACCTCTGTAATATTTCATTAGCTATATATAATTATTATTATCAACATATAATTATTCAAATAACCGGTTTTTTATTTAAACTTGCTTAAGACCAGCAACGCCGTCGGATTTGTTTTGGGCAATTTTCGTGAGTTTTTGGGGTATTTTTGGCCATTTTTTTTTGCAAATCTTGGGCATTATAATACGTATGTGCGAAATATGCAAAAAATTAGACTGTTTAACTCCTAAGGTCCTTTCTATCGAGTAAGTCAAAATGTTGTTTCGCTGTATTAAATGATGATATAAAAATCTTACTGTTTTATTAATTTGCAGGTACGATTAGTTTCTTTAAGGGTTGACATGACTTGTAATTGATACTTTATCGTTCTTTAGAAAACAAAATTACAAATCAGCACTTTTTCCTTAAGCTATATGTTTTTTGAATTCCGAGGCAAAACCGATATACGTAGATACAAAAAACACAGGTATACTAATTATTCGAACTGATAAAAAACTAAAAAAATTGAAGCTTTTTGTTAGCGTCAATAATTTATAACTAATAGATTATAACAACTAAAAACATCGCAATATCATTATTGCCTATAATATAGTTAACTTTTGGCTTTTGTTTATCAATTAATTATCCGACTTAAAATATAAACGAAACCTCTAAAAAAAATGTTAACTAACAATAAGCTTATTTTACGAAAAATCAGTGAAACAATTTTTTTTCTAGCGGGATATTGTTCCTTTCAAGTGTCTAGAATTAAAAAAAAGTAGAATAAATATTTAATAATACAAATTTACAAATTTTGTTTACATCTTACGGCAGGGTTTTGGGGCATCTAACGGCATAGGCTACGCTACGCCGAGCTCTATTTTTTCAAACTAAAATTGTTGATACCGGAGATAGAGTTTAGGTTTTTATTGAAAAATTCTTCCTCTTTAAAACACATTTTTAAATTTTTTTAAGTGTTAATAGTTTCCGACTTATTTGCAAAAAACTAAACTTCTTTTTTTTTATCTTAATTTGCTTATAACTTTTGAAATTGTTTATCTGCTGGTTTGAAACTTGCATATTTTTTAGACGTCATTCGTCAATGGGACGTCACTCATATTTTTACTGCCAGTAGTAAGAATTAACATCATTAAGTTTATGAACTAGACTAATAAGAAAAGAATTACGGCTATTTCGGGTTCCGGGTGCCTACTCCGTCTAGTGCATACGGCCCGCAGTGTCACGTGGTGGCAATATAAGGCGTTTGTTGTCTTTGGCATTTTAATTTCTGGCGTGTATTTCTGTTTGTTAGATTTCTTCGCGAATAATGCAATAATGCACTGTAATGATAATGCTATTAGAGGATAATATTAATGTATTATTCAAAAGCTATTAGAACTCTGGAAACTAGCAAAAAAAATTACCACTTTTGATTTAATACGAAATATTAATTTCTGATTTAAACCTCAAAAAGGAAAAACTAAATTCACTTAAATCTTAAGACAATAAAATACATTAAATCAATAAAAAAACAAAAAAAAGTAATTTTCTTGTTTGACTTATCTTTACACATAACCTATCTTCAACTTAGATTTCCATGTCACATTGAAGTAAGACTTTAAAATTAAGTCTTCTATCATTTAAAGAATGACTTTATTTAAAAAAATAAATCTTTTTTATTTTAAAAATGACTTGTGACTTAAGACTTAAATCTTTTTCAAATTGACTTGAAGCTTGGAAGTATGGACATTGATATAACTTGCTGCAGCTTGGTTACCTTCGAATTCATTAAAACAGTTACAGTAGTTTTCAAAAACCAATTTCAAAACTACAGCATTCAATAATTGATCCGCCTAAGCAAAATAATCAAAAATTAATTTTATCGGCCTTTTTGAACAGAGGTATCTTTCTTGTACATTTTAAATTTCGGAGTTGACTGAATTATTAGCTGTTAATTATACGGATGTTGCATGTTGCTCAATGTTTGCGCAAGAAATACAGTTCAACTACGACTTTTTTTCTTCTTTAAAGTTTATCATACATAACAGCTGCACTCTAAAATTAATAAAACAAAAAATATTAACCATTATTAGCCAGGGGCATACTAAAAATTGTGTTTAAACATACAAAAGGATTCTTTGATTCTTTGACCTGATCTCTTGACCAATCTTTGATTATAGTAATCAAAGATTGATCAAGAACGACAGCTCAACTGTTTCGCAATTTCTTTTTCTCGTCCCTTTTTAGTCACTAATTTCAGGTCCCTGGATATTTTTGAAATTCGAGTGTCTTCTATTTCTTCTAGAAAGCGTAATTTATTATTCTTTCATATTAGTCGGGAGTATACTCAAGGTATATCAAAAAGAAAAAATGGTATTTTGCTTAAAATCCAAAAATCTATAAGGGGGTGACCGCAGTGATTAGAAAGGCACCCCAATTAGTTTAATGATGGATTAATTGAACTGTAAGTTTTAAGGACCTCAGTCGGACTTCCTATGACCGATGCGAATGCGATTTCAAACCAACTTAATTATTTTGTTTGGGGGTTCCATTGTTGAGCACTTTATAACCCTATTAGTATTACTAGTCTGTTACCTAAATTGTTTGAAAGTTGTGCAGTGTAAAATATATTATTTAAAGGCAGTTTATTGACTAACAATATGGTTTCAAATCCTCAGGGTTGAATTTAAGTTAATGAATCAAAAAACGAATAAAATTACAGTTATAAACAAGCACATGGTTCCGTCATGGCGCAGTCGGTAGGACAATTTTGCCTTTGAATATAGAACACGTTAAAGATATACTATTATAGCGTAGCTAAAAAAATTATATAAGGAACAAAATATTTTTTCAACCAATAATTATTTAGCAGGAAAAAGAAAATTCCTTATGAATAGGGAAATTATTGCCACAACCAAAGAAAATGTGATATTGAATTTAATTCTGTCATAATTATTTAAAAAAGAATATTCATTTTCTCTCCTCAGATCCATAGAACCACAAATATAAAATATTACTAATGATGTTTTATAATCAGACTTCTTTCATCTGTACAGAATCACCCTATACATTTCTCAAAGCCACGCCATAAATTGATCCTGACTAAACATTAACCATTAAACAATATCGGGCGATCCTAATTACTTTTGACATTTAATATCGATTTCTTCGTGTCGATCCCGATCTGATTAGATTGATAAAAATCAAGATTTATCGATCTGTGAGAGAACAAGTTGGTGATTTCCTTCAGACATTCGTTTGAGTTCAGCGAATATTTTGATGTGTCATGATTTCGAACAACACATTTACGGTATATAGGGTGAATAGGTTAAGAGCCTGAATTGAAAAATAAATTACCTAAGGCGTGTGTTGTTGGTTTTTGTTATTCAGATAATTTTTTATTTAGTTGTTAACTCTATAGTCTGGGGCACAATCGGACAAACAATAAGTCGATGAGTAGCATTTTTAAGGTAAAATTGAAATCAAATATTTCAAAAACCAAAAGCGATATCGTGATATGCCTGCTAGCATGTAATAGAATTATTTCTTGTGAATGAACAAATAAATGTTATACCTTTTTCCATATAAATAGGTGAGATTTGTATCTTTGTATGAATTATTTAAAAAATTAAATACAGTAAATTCTTAAATACATATGTACTTTTAATATAATATGTTATATTTTATGTACAGGTTTATCAGGATAAGGTCGGAATTTTTATCAATTTGAAAAGCACCGAGTATATTATATCTAAAAGTCCTCTTTAGGGTAAAATCAACAAATATCTAACAACATGAATCTGAAGTATGTTGCCAAAACAATTTCCTCAATTACCTAAAGTTTTATAAAACTCTCACGACCTGTTGCGATGAAATACCTTAAATTCTAATATTAATTATAAATGATACACATGGTTTTCAGATTAACATTTTATTGTTATCATATTTTTATTTTATTGTATTTAAAAAATAGACAGTCAATCAGTCTGGCAACACTATGTACTATTTGTTATGATAAAACTAGATCTTTCGTAACAAAAAAGATTTAAAATTTCTATTTCTGACCGATCCGAGAATTGAAAGTTGAAAAACATTGCTTCCAACTCATTCGAGATCTGAATATGAATAACCCTTTAAAACGGGTTTTACAAATAAACTTTTTTGGTAAAATGAAGATAACTCAAAAAATAAAAGATAAATCTAAATACTGAAAAACACAAAAAATGTCTCAAAGAAAACCAAAGGTCATACATATTGAAGAAAAAATCGTGCTCCTGTTATATAGCCTGTGTAAAACATATACCTATTGATTCGTAAAAAATTATAATACTGGTTCATTTACACAATGCTTTTACTAAATGCTAAACATGCCAACCGACCCGGCACTTTTCCTGTGAAAAATGGCCTTCGGTTAATTTTACAGGGTGTTAAAGTTAGAAATTTGGTGTTATTACTAATGTCACTGTAGTGACAAATTGTTTTAACTACGGTTAAAATTAGCAAAAAAAAGTTACACAATTTTAGTAGTTCTTCTCTATACCACAATCAGTTATGACACACAATTTGAAAATGAAATTAAGTATTTTTTTCATGCTGAATTTTTAAATATTTTAATAAGCCGCCATTTTGTTCCGCCATCTAGGATTCGTACCAAAATTTTATCAGTTATTTTCTATATAATACTTGTGCAAAATTTTAGGCAAATTGGGTAAGTAGTTTTTTAATAATAATTTTTTTTTAACATTTCACTACGCCGCCATTTTGTTTTGCCATATTCGATTTTTACCAATATGTTACCAGGTCATCCCGTCATAATTCTTAATTTTTGACTAAAATTTGAAGTCAATCGGTTAAGTAGTTTTTTAACTATGCCGCGAAGAGACAGTTCGACAGACAGACCGACGCAATTGAGAAAAAATGTTTATGTAGGGACCCTGAAACCTAAAGATCAGAAAAAATCTCGAAGGGTAATTTTTTCAAGATTACAATACTTGCCGTTTATAAGGTAAGTAAAAAGATTGAATAGAATAAAAAGAAATTTTTATTTCTACGGCATTGACACTGGCCCGAGATCTCTGAATAAGTGCAGGCGACGCAAATATTTTAAAATATATCTTTTTTGGGCTTTTTTTGTTGAATCAACGTCTACAAAAATCTAACCAATTGAATTACGGATATAACCAATCAAAGTGCTTAACTCTAATACTCCGCCCACAAATTTTATAATGTGTCCACGTTGACTGCGTCGCGAAGGTCCGCTGTTTGTACGGGGACCTGTCAACTGAATAAAAATAAATTTATTTGATATAAGTGGTGTAGTAAATTGAGCGTACCCCAAATTTTCTGTCTCAATTGACTTTATGTACACTATACATACCTATTTAAAACATTAAAAATCAGCAAAAAATCTAGCACCAAGCGAAAATATTTCAAATGTTTGCCAATATTAATGTCCATCTTATTTTTATTCACTAGCCCGATAAGAGTAATTTACGTAACTAGTGCTCTAACAAGTTTGGAAATTTTGAGCCGCAATCAGGAGGGAAAAAAATACCTTCTTAAGTTACATGAAATATGTTTTCTACAAACATGTTATTTTACCAAAGAAATGTGTAATAACTTGCGATAATTTTTATCCAGGACGATACCATCGCCGGCCACCTCCAGTGTCGCACACTGGTTGATTTTTTAGGTATACATCTCGTCTCGTCTCGATAAAAATTTCGAGATTAGCCAAAGTCGAGATGAGACGAGATGAACCTCTTGTTTTGTCTCGAAGCATCACTAGGTCTAATAAAAATTGAGCCTAAAAACTTCTTATTCGGAGGATGTTGCTCAAAAATCAGATGTGATAGGGATAAACTGGTAAAATTTCGAAGTCAACATGACGGTACAAAATGGAGGCTATAAGGAAATTTTTAAATATCAATATATAATATTACGTATCCAATTTTAAATTTTGCCCAAAAATAGTTCTTCCGAAAACAGTGGTTACATACGTTTTCTAAATTTACCCGTAACCTATCACGTATTTCACATCAAGTAAAAGAGCGACCAAAAAAGTAATTTTCTTTCGTAAGAGCTGTTTAAGGGGCCACAAGTGATAGATCATTTAATATAAGAAATTAAACAAACAGAGGGCAGGCACAGATAGAGAGATAAACCGTTCGGAAATTGGAGAACGAATTTGCCCACCCATGAAACCGATACGAAATTATTTATTGAAGACGGCGTATACCAATTATGTTGTCCAGTTCAGCGATTTACTGTACTGTACAGGTTCGATATTGAGCATATAGATACAGGCTTTGTTTTCTTTAGACGATTTTTAATTATAAACATATTTATTAAATTGTCAGTTGCGGTTTACTTGAGAGATAAACGGTTTCGCAGATTGGAGCAATTGAATTTATATCGTGAAAGAAATAGGACTGGTGCAGTCCGATACTTTGAAAGCCGAAGGCCTCCATACGATACCTCGTTTGAGCACTGCAACCAAGATACAGGAAAGAGTTGTACCTAGTCTGTTTTTATAGCAATGTTTAATTGGTTTATAGTATTCAGAGTGCTTAGTATATTCGGGGATATCCTCGTAATATCGAAATTGAAACACAAGATATACACGATGATTTAGTAGTAAGTACCGAAAATACAGGATGAGAATATTTGACTAATTCTAAGTTCTAAATATATAATATACCTTGAAAAATAATAGTAGTGGCTTTGTGTACGTAGAAGTAATACGGAAAATGTAGAACTTCGTATTTCGTGCAACTTCAATTAAAGTCATAACAAAGCCCGTTCAGCCTTTGCCATGATCGGTGCTACCTGTAAGCAAGAAAATAATTTTCTTTAAGAGACGGGACAATATTTGTAGTTTCGGCTCGTCTCCTCCTAATCTCGTCTCGTCTTGGCACCATTCAATCTCGACACTCGAGACGAGAATATCGTCTCGTCTCGAGTGTCGATTTTTGATAAAGGAAACCCTCACCTTATAGATATAAATACATACGTGTTTCCATTTCTATCAAAGGATATTATTGCATTAATAAAATTCTTCGGATTTATTTTATTAAAACATTGCATTGCAAAAATTTACCAAATTTTGTCTTTTTTAGAAAATGAAATTTTTTAAAAGGTGAATATAAGAAATGTCTTTTTTATATCCTTTATTGATTTTAAATTTACATTTTGGTTCTGTACCCTTAAATATATTTTAATTTTAATAATAAGCATAATAATACAAATTTTTTGATTACACGATGTACAGGCGAATGACAAATAATTATCACTTAATTTTTGGCGTATTAATGCTTCTGTGTGAAGGGATTTAAAAAAAAACATAAAGAACAAAAATTCAAATAGATAAATATTCTTCGATTTAGAGCTGGTGAAATTTAAGATTTAAATAATACTCCATCAAATATTAATAGTTTGTCATAGCCTTGTACATTTAATGATCTAAAATTCTCTTGATGAAATCCTAGAATTGTCTGTTTTTAATTTTCTTCTCTTGAAGCAGAAATTCAGAAAGTCGTAGCTCCTTAAAATTACAATAACTCTTATGTCTATATAAGATTCATTTTGTAATTGAAAATAAAAAGAAATTAAACATTTCTAAGAAATTTAGGTATTTACCTATTTAAAATATTAAATATGCAAAAATTACAAAATAATCTATCACCAATCGGAAAGATTTCAGACGTTTGACAATATTAATATCCATTTTACTTTTTTTAACTAGCCCGATAATAGCAATTTATGTAACCACGTTCACTAAGAAGTTTGAAAGTTTTGAAAGGCAATCACAGAGTGAAAAAAAAACTTAATGCATGAGTTACAAGTATTTTTGTATACGATCATGTTATTTTACAAAAAAATTTAGCAACTTGATAATTTGGATTCATGATGATACCATCGCTGCTGCCAGCGCCACACAGTGGTTTATTTTATACGGAAACATGGCAATAAATCAAAAGTATAAAAAATAAGCTAGATCTTCTTAGTTTTCAAATAGTGGTCTCTACCCACGCGTTTTTCTTGTAACAAGTTCGCAATATAAGCAAAATTTCACAGATACAATTTAAAATTTATATTTTAAGTGTATATTTAATTTTAAATATTTCCCGCAAAACCTATTGCATATTAACATTGTATGTTTTAGAGAGTGTTGTTTAGTATAATAATAATTTGATACAATCTGCTTACGCGATGCGATTAAGTGGATAGTGGTTTTTAAACTTATATGATTTCAGCTATGTAATAATTTTAATTAATTTTCATATAATAATAACCCGCCAATGAACCAAATAGGAGTGTACTTTATTGTGACCTCCTTAGGTCATTTTATTTAATAATTTTTTATTTTCACACTTTTCAAAAAAAGATATTTTATGCCTGGAAATGAATGAAATCTTGTATACTTTATATAACGACTCACATCGACAATCATAATTTAACCGAAGAACACTTAAAAATAAAAATCTATATTCAACTTACTATTTATTCTTTTTACAACACACAACATACGAAAACCTAATAACATGTAACAGAAACAAATTACTAATCGCTTTAAGCTCTTCCCTGCAAAAAGTCTATTTACTGAGTTATTACTTTCTAACACAATTGAAGGGATCGATACAAAAATAGGTACATTATTCTTATGGTATCAGTACATACCTGCTCTTTAGTATCAGCGTATTTTGGTCAAGATTACCTAGAGAAAAGTTAGAAAAAAAAAAGAAACAAAAATGTCTTTTTTTTTAATATTAAAAATAACACCACACTGTTACAACAGGTAACCTCGGAAGAGTTCAAACTTGTAGCAAAAATAAATGTCAAAAAAGCATTTTATCAATTCATTAGCAATTTATTTAATAACATGTTGAAGTACATACTCAGCATGTTTGATAGAAAGTCTACAGTCAATAACGTCAAAAAATTACGATTATTTTATAAAGACTGAAATTGTATGTAGTGATAAATTACGTACTAGGACTGTTCAAACTTATCAAACAAAGGGTTTAAACAAATGGTTAGAACTGGATAAGCATCCAGGCAGGTGCGACAGAGTACCAATTTGAAAACGCTGGGGGTTCAATGATACAATACGAGTGTGTAAACAAACACTAAAATTTCTTCTTCAGTGAACATATTTATTTAACTCTTAACCGAATAGGCTAGTATAGTCGAGACGAAATTTTTCGAGACGAGATGAGACTGATTCGACCAAAATTTTGGATTGAAAACGAGAGTAGACGAGAAAGGCGCTTGTACTGCATCCTAATTCCCACACAGAAATTGGTGAATTTAAATAAAAAATAAAAAGCAAGAAATAAAGTTAATAAAAGGAATATAGATATTGATAATGAAATGCATGCAAGTCATAGAAAATTGAATTTATTCAAGTTCTCTCTAATTCGCGTACACTTCATATAAGTGATTTATCAATATCTATATTTGTTGATTAACATTGGTTTTTCTTTTTTATTTTTATTTAAATGAGTAAATTTAATATATCCACCAATCTCTGCATTGAAATGCTTAAAGAAAGTTATTTCTTGCATACAGGTAGCACTGATTATGGTGAAAACCGAAAGCGCTTGACTGTCCTAAACCGCATATTTTTCATGTTAGTGGTATGTTAGTTTTTCTAATATTGATCCTTTATTTTTATAGATAAATAAATGTAAATAGATACACACATTATTTTTTACAGGATATATAAAACCGTATTATTGGAATATGGAGCAATCTTCCGTGTATTTTTGTTTGCGATCATGACCCTTCTTAATGCCTTAACACTGAGGTTACTCGATAGCTTCGTCTAATTATCGAAAATTTTCTTAGGGAACTTATTTATGCAACACTTTTTTATATGTGGGATTATTTCGGAGGATTTGGCAAAAATAGCATATGAAATTCGAGCTCAAAAACTTTTAAAATATGAACAAAATCTAAAATTCTAAAGTTTAGGCAGTTTTATCTTCAATTGCCCATGGACGGAGAGATATTTCACTAAATAACATCCAAAGGGAATATCGAAAAAGAGCAAAAAACAAAAACGTGTCTAAATAGAGCGGGAAATTTGACGCAGTTACTAAGGTGGGTCGAGGCCGTTTCATAAAAGAGTTTGAAGCTCTAAAATGGGTCATGGCTAGGGACGAGTGAATAGATTTTTACCTATCGATAGGCGTAGTTGTCGATTGTTTTTGGTATATATCGATAGTTTATTGCTACCTATGATTGATTGTGTTAAAGGCGGATTTAGGAGATGATCCTAGGGTGCCCAGCAAATAAGTCAGCTAGGAAAAGGGCAAAAAAAGTTCTCACCCTCATAAACACGTAACCCATTTTAAAACTTCACTCGGAAATAAATCAGCAATAAAAAAAAGATCCTCAGTCTATATGTAGCATATTTATTAATTTTATTTAATAACTGTCGATAGTTATCGGATAGCATCGGAAATATTGGATGCCTATCGGTACTTATTTGATAAATATCGATATGTTTTTATTTAATTTAATATTAAAATGCCCATCCCTAGTTCATGACTTCAAAAAAATGTTCACAATGAATATAAAAATATTTTGAAAATGTGTTTTTAGGCAAAATATATATAAATTTCCTTGTATAGATTATACATAATGACTATGTAAAGATCGGATAATATTTTGTACCTAGCGTAGTTACTCAAAGACGCAAAATTTCTCTATAAAATCTTTAACGTCTTTGACTTTTGGATTGGGAGTTTTATTAAAATAGTGGAATGTTTTTCCCATTTATATGTTGGTGGAAATCTTTCAGTTTTGTTGTTTAAAACTATTGACAGTCTGCGATCAGATATTTGAAGAGTTATTTTAATTCGCACCCCCACTCTTTTTATTAAAGAAGTCAGTGTAAAAAAATATTTACAGTAAAAAATTGTATCAAGCTCCAGAGTTTCCAAATTATAACTGAATCGAAATATTTTATAAACAAGGTATGAATAAAAAATATGTAGGCATGAAAATACAAAGATAAAATTAAATTACAGATAAGTGTACCTACTCTAAATATTTAATAAAATAGTATTTGAAAGAAAACCTGAAATCTGCAAATCAAATTATTATAAAAATAAGAATTAAGTAATATATAAATCTGGTCTATATGTAGAATGGAAAATACTAATTATTAAAAAAAATCGACAAATTTGTTTTACACGGAACTTCTCACGTTAGGAACCTTTCCTTTTTTTAGGAACAGTGAAGTGTAACCCATTTTTATTGGGCACCGTTTTGTTCCACCATATTGGATTCGTACCAATGTTTAATCAGTTGATAATTGGCCATAATTTAAAATAAATTGTATTAAGTACTTTTTACACCGATTTCTTAAAAACCGCCAACTCATTATTTTGCTCCGTGATGTTAAAATCGTATCAGTTTATTCGTATATCACATTTCATTTTTGTGCAAAATTAAAAGAATAAGAATATTTTTTTAAGTTGATTTTTTAAACATTTTATTTGGTAATTTATTTTGTCGCAATTTTGTTCCGCCATCTTGAATTCGTACCACAATTTTACCAGTTAATTTTTGTAAGTAATTTGGATAATCAGTTTTATAGTCAGAATTTGTTTAACATTTCACCAAATCGCCATTTTGTTCCGCCAGACTGGGTATTCGTCAAAATGTTGTACAACTTGCAGGTATGTTTATTTTTCACGATTACAAACATTATATTTTTTCGCCATTTTGTTCCGCCATCTTGAGTTCGTGCCACAATATTACCAGTTCATCTCTACATCACATTTAATTCTTGTACAAAATTTAAAATTAATCTAATAAACAGTTGTCAGGTCGATTTTTCAAGCCGCTATTTTGTTTGCTATCGTAGATTTTCAAATTATAAAAATGGAAACCGATAATTTTCTAATTATAAAAATAAAATTCTGGACCGATATTGATATATGATCTATCACTTGGTTACCTTACATTTATAATATGTCCAGTAGTATGATGGTGTTCAGCTACAGCAGATTGAAAAAATGTGTTTCTTTTTAATACATCGTTCATGTTCGTTAAGTGTAGTTGATATTGAGCGTTCTGTTTCTCCCTCATACACTTCTCTACAGGAGCAAGGAATTTTATATAGTCCTTCTGTTTGAAAAGGTACAATATCTTTCGGGGATAGCAAGCATTGTCCAATCTTCTTATGAATATTGCATGTGATTGTAAGTAAGTTGAACCGCCGAAGTAACCATCCTATTCTGGTAAATTGGATAAATAAGTTTTTCAACGAAATGTGCAGAGTTTTTTTATAAAAGAATCTCGTTTTCCATTAAATAGATTAAGACAATTGGAAGATATTTACCTAGTTAGTATGTGGGCGAGTCTGTTGCGCTAACGATCCGTCAAAGTGTTGTTCTTGTGTATCTTGGGAAGACCGTAGAACTTGGGAATCTTGGACCTACTTGGTATTAATGATTTCTTCTCCGCTGGTGGTAGGCTGGATGCATTAATCAGACTGGTGATGAATTTTTCTATTCCAGTTGTAGGATCTGCCTGCAAAACGATATAGGTGTTGTTGTCCAAAAGTTGAGTTATCCGTCCACAACAGCTGTAGCGTTGTCTTTAACTGCTGGAAGGATCAGAATATTTGCCTCTTCATTTAAGGTCTTCATCGCTGTTTTTTCGGTTGCTGAGAGATTCAACTTCGGTGGTTTTGAATTTTTAATAATCTTCGCTGTGTCATATCTGACTTCATCGGCTTGCTACACTAGTAATCTTCTGATTGCTACTTCAACAGTGGACACTATGTCTTCTACGGGATTGCTACTCGGTGCTATTGCAAAATTTTGGCCTTTGGAAAGGGCGTAATGTTCTGCTTCGGTTAAAGGAGAATGATAAGGAGCCACTGTTACGTAGTGTTGTTCTTACCTGCATACATGGCACCACAGACAAAATAAGACGATTACTTCAGGGGTCTAACATATGTACAACCTTCAATATACATAAGAAAATTGGAATTTCTTGCGATCCCCGAAAGATATTGTAACTTTTCAAATAGAAGGCGTATATAAAATTCCTTGCTCCTGTGGAGAAGCGTATGTGGATGAAACAGGCGCTCAATATCAACTAAACTTAAGGATCATGTATTAAAAAGAAACAAAGTGTTCAATCTGCTCTTGCTGAACACCAGTATACCACTGGCCATATTGTAAATCTAACGGAAATCAAGGTTCTAGCATCGGTTCCAGGATTTTATGAACAAATTTTGACAAAGGGTCACGGTTCGGCTAACACAAGTCGGGTATAAAAGTCCGCCTAAACCTCTTCAAGATCATTCAGTGTTAAGATATTTTCTGAAGGGAGGCATCCTCAGAGAATATCTTAACACGTTGGTCAATTAAGAAATCATGGTTCGTGGGATTAGACCGTGTCAAATTGGAATTTCTATCCAACGTTCTGCCTTCGATTACAGGAGGTATCCTCAGAGAAGATCTTAAGACTGAATGATCCCGAAGAGGTTTAGGCGGACTTTTATACCCGACTTGTTTTAGCTGAACCTTGACCCTTTGTCAAGATTGATTCATAAAATCCTGGATGCTAGATACTTGATTTCCGTTACATTTATAATATGGCCAGTGCTATACTGGTGTTCAGCAAGAGCAGATTGAATACTTTGTTTATTCTTAATACATAGTTCATGATCCTTAAGTTTAGTTGATATTGAGCGCCTGTTTCTACCACATACGCTTCTCTACAGGAGCAAGGAATTTTATATACTCCTTCTGTTTGAAAAGTTACAATATCTTTTGGGGATCGCAAGCAATTCCAATTTTCTTATGTGTATTGAAGATTGTACATATATTGGATTCCCGAAATAATCGTCTTATTTTGTCTGTGGTGCCATGTATGTAGGTTAGAACAACACTTCGTAACGGTGGCTCCTTATCATTCTTCTTTAGCGGAGTTAAATTACTGCACTCCTGCTCCGAACAAAATCAGTGTAATCTCCGCAGAATACAGTTATCAATTTGTCATCGAAATCGTTAACCGAAGCAGAACATTGCGTCCTTTCCAAAGGCCAAAATTTTGCAATAGCAGCGAGTAGCAATCCCGTAGAAGACATAGTGTCCACTGTTGAAGTAGCAATCAGAAGATTACCAGTGTAGCAAGCCGATGAAGTTGGATATGACACAGCGAAGATTATTAAAAATTCAAAACCATCGAAGTTGAATCGCTCCGCAGCCGAAAAAACAGCGATGAATACCTTAAATGAAGAGGCAAATATTCTGATCCTTCCAGCAGTTAAAGACAACGCTACAGCTGTTGTGGACAGATAACTCAACTTTTGGACAACAACACCTATATCGTTTTGCAGGCAGATCCTACAACTGGAATAGAAAAACTCATCACCAGTCTGATTAAAGCATCCAGCCTACCACCAGGGGAGAAGAAATCATTAAAACCAAGTAACTCCAAGATTCCCAAGTTCTACGGTCTTCACAAGATACACAAGAACAACACTTTGACGGATCGTTAGCGCAACAGACTCGCCCACATACTAACCAGGTAAATATCTTCCAATTTTCTTAATCTATTTAGTGGAAAACGAGATTCTTTTATAAAAAAACTCTGCACATTTTGTTGAAAAACTTACTTATCCAATTTACCAACATAAGATGATTACTTCGGCGGTTCAACTTACTTACAATCACATGCAATATTTATTAGAAGATTGGACAATGCTTGCTATCCCGAAAGATATTGTACCTTTTCAAACAGAAGGAGTATATAAAATTCCTTACTCCTGTGGAGAAGTGTATGAGGGAGAAACCGAACGTTCAATATCAACTACACTTAAGGAACATGAACGATGTATTAAGAAGAAACACATTTTTTCAATCTGCTCTAGCTGAACACCAGCATACTACTGGACATATTATAAATGTAAGGTAACCAAGTGATAGATTCATATATCATTATCGGTTCCAGGATTTTATTTTTATAATTAGAAAAATATCGGTTTCCATTTTTGTAATTAAAAAATCTACGATAGCGAAACAAAATGGCGGCTTGAAAAAATCGGCCTGAAAACTACTTATTAGATTGATTTTAAATTTTGTACAAGAATTAAGTGTGATGTACAGATGAACTGGTAATATTGTGGCACGAATTCAAGATAGCGGAACAAAATGGCGAGAAAATGTAATGTTTGTAATCGTGAAAAATAAACATATTCATAATTTGTAGATACTGCTTTACTGGTCAAATTGAACAGAGATTTAATTATGACATAATTATATAATATATATATATATATATATATATATATATATATATATATATATATATATATATATATATTAACCGGAAAGTTAAGATAAGGACCCGCTAGTCATTTTGTTCTAACTTTAACCGTTTGGTCAAGAAGGGGGCTCAAAAATCCAAAAATGGCATTAAAAAGAAGCTATTTACTCCAAATCAGTTGAAGTTAGGTACAGGATATGTCACAAAATGTGTGTGTGATTTCAAAAAAAAAATTAATTTACGATGATTTTATGATGAAATTGGTATTATCAAAAGATCTGCAGTCAATAAATCAATTTAAAAAGTAACATAATTGAGTAAATTGAATTTATCTGAAATGTCTTATGTCTTTATGAGTTTTTTTTATCAAGGAAAGTAAAGCAAAACTTAGTTTAGTCCTGCATGTAGCATATACAATACGTATACAGATTAGATTATCTGTTATACCTTTAATAAATGGAAGGATTATTACGGTGGAACTCCTGGTTATAGTGAACAGTACAGAACGATTTTATGAAATTACCTAGACTTTCCCACTTAATGAATCCTTTCATTTATTAAGGAAATGTACGACAAAACAATTTGTATATATATTGTCCATATTACAAACTCTGTGTCGAATTAAATTGGATTATGCTTCACTTCTCCTGATAAGAGAAAGGACTCATAATGCCTCATAAATGGGATCGTGAAAAAGTCACCTTCCGAAATTTTTTCAGATCTATACTTTTCAAGGTCCCTAGATGCCGAAAAATATGCTTCCTCGACTGTATATCTGCCTGTTCGCGGCATAGCACATGGGGATGACCTAATAATATTTTGATAAAAAACCAACACGTCGAAACAAAATAGCGCCCTAATGAAAAAAATTATTACTGAAAACTATTTATCCAATTTACCTCATCGTTGCACAAAAATCAAATATTAAGTAGGAATCTACTGGTAAAATTTTGGTACAAATCCAAGATGAGGAAACAAAATGGAGGCTTAATTTTAGCCTAAAACAACTTTCTAATAGATTGATTTCAAATCAATTAATTGTGGTATAGAAATGTATTGGTAAAACTGTGGTACGATATTCAAAATGGCGGAACAAAAAAGCGACCAAACAAAATTTTTGTATCGTGAAAAAATCACCCTTGCAGGCTTTAGCGTCCCTACGTGCTTAAAATAAGTTTTTTGAATTTGGTCTGCCTGTCTGTCAGTTCGCGACGTAGATAAAAAACTACTTATCCGATTGACTTTAAATTTTTCTCAAAAATTAAGGGACATATTTTGTGGACGACCTGCACCTGACCTGGTAATATTTTGGTAAAAATGCGATATGGCGGAGCAAAATGAGGGCTTAGTAAAATATTAAATAAATTATTATTAAAAAACTAATTATCCAATGTACCTCAAATTTTGCACAAAAGTCAAGTGTTACGTAGGATTAAACTGGTAACCGTTTGGAAGGAATCCAAGACATCAAAACAAAAAGATTGTCTAATAAAATGTTTATAGAATCAGCCTTAAAAACTACATGTTATATTAATTTCAATTATTGAGCAAGTGTAACATAAAGTTAAAATGGTAAAATTGTGGTAAGAATTCAAGATGACGACGACATCAATCAACAAATCGACGTAAAAAATCAATTTATTTTAAATTATGTGCTAAAAGCAAGTGCAGCATAGATACAAACTTGTAAGATATTAGTACCAATACAAAATTTTGGAACAAATTGACGCCCAGTATCGGACAAGTTCAATCACGACGAAGGAACCCGTAATTATTTTCACAACCGCTCCTTTTTAATGAAAAATCTAAAAAATCTACTAAGCAAAGTATCTTACAGTTTGCCCTATCTAATAACGTTGCGATGTTATGGTCAGCAAAATAGGCATACTAGTTTCTTTTTCATTAAAATTTGTTATTTATATTATTTTAGTGTTAAGCTGAGATACTCTAAAGAAATTAGATAAACATAGTGTTCTTTAGTCCCTTGAAGTAATCTTCTTTTAGTTACCTTGGAAATATGGGCCTTATTCCACAAATGACACGGCGTTTAATCAAAGCACACTTCTAACGCGAGCTTTAAGCGTATCGTGCGGACGTTATCGTGTCGCTTGTCCAGGCGGCCTGTCGGGTGGGTGTAAAATATGGTCCTGGTGCAAACACAGGTCAGCGTCGTACGTCGATAATACACCGTAAGACACACACATAAGAAAATAAAAGGTTCGCACAATTATTTATTATTTTATCTAACAACCAGAATGTTCACGGACCCTTGAAATAGAAAGAATATTTGTATTTCCTTCAGCAATTATTTAGTCTCAGAAGGGAACTGGAGCCTAGAGCAATAGTTTTCAAGCTCTTATTTTGCTCTAATTCTACCTATGTGTAGTAAATCTTGTAAGTAGATTTTGAGCTACTTTATACTTACCCATTTAAAATTAGTATTCCATTATAAGTTTGAAAAAATATAATGTCATTAACAGTTTGAAAATTAAAGTTTTACGAATGCATAAACCCGTACTGTGTCTGCCATGTCTAAGCTAGTACCTTTACGTTTAACTGGGTAAGCGACCTATTGTTCTGTAGTAGTTTTAACAAATCACCAGACATTTTATAGTATTAATAAATCTATTCCTGGAGAATAATTTCCTTGCAAATTAAGTAGCGTAACATAATAACTTTCGATAGTTATCGGACACCTATTTGTTTTATTGAATGCCTATCGGTACTTATCGGATACCCATCGATATAAACCTATTTTTCCTTTTACCTATTGTTATTCCATATATTAGTTACTAATAACTATCGATAAGTATCGATATATCGAAAAAAATTTCCATCTCTACTTCTTTGGTCGAGAAGCTTTAGTTGTTTTTGAGAGCGCTGCAAGCCGGAGAATTGAAAGAGGTCATTCAGTGCCTGGAATTAGGATGGTTTTTGCCGGTTTTCATAGCTATTGAATTGATCCCTTGATGGGTGGAGCTAGGAATAGCTTAACGTACATCCTTGAACTACGGGGATGGAAGTACTGCCTTAATTAACGCAGAAACTTTATAACTACTCATTCTAAAGCTAGAGAGATCAAAATAAGCAGCTTCCAAATCTCATCTTCTATATTACATGGTTTACATTGGTGATTCTATAGTTGAACAAGATTCAAAGATTTGCCAGCTTGGCCATCACTAGGGCGGCGAAGTCATGGAGTTTATTCTCGGGCTGCCACATCAGCTTGAAAATAACCTATTAATTGGTTTCACTACAAGAACATATCATCTCAAAATCGGAGACCTAATTAACAGACTAGGATTGTAAATGAGACCAGACTACAGACTCCCAGCTATCACTATGATCCTCCCTTTGAGGTGGCAATCCACGATCAAAAACTGTGGTAAGGTAAAGGATTATTCTGGTTTAGAGGCGAATCAAAGACCGACGAAGAAATCAAGGCTGGGGTCTATGAAGAGTTGCCGAGAAGAAGTATGTTTTTCTCATTAGGCCCTCTCCCCACACTGTCTTTCAAGCACATATCTAAATGGGTAAATAGAAGGACGGCTTATGTATATCAGCGCACGGACATCTGTTTAGACAGACAGGAAGCCTTAAATGCACTTCAGTGTCAAAGGTAATATTTGAACTGGTTTTATAATGCCTAGATGAAGTATGTGCGTTGGCGGCTCGGAACACAGTGAAATTGTTCTGGGTTCCAGGCCTCATTAGCATCGACGGTAATGAGAAAGCCGATGAGCTTGCTAGAATAGTAAAATAGTGTAAGTATATAGTACGATGCTGGGTAAACCAATGGCTGAGGGATAATCAGAAGGCCCACTGGCAAAGTAGTCATGGATATAGACACCTTAAAGAATCCAATCTGATGTTGCTGAAAATATGTTCCTTCTCAGCAGAAATCAGTTAAGGACTATTTCACGCATCCTTACAGGACACATGGATTTCAAGAGCACCACACTGTGTGTTAGTGTGAGGCACTAAGTCACAAAAAGCATTTGTTCCTCGGGTAACGGAAGGTCGACCTCTCTGTCAAAATAAGCAGTATAGGGCCAATGGCGTTTGTCAAAGGATTTTCCACTTCTACCGAGAAATAAAAACAGGGGTGGTATTCCCCCCTTAAGAGATGGAGTTGAAGGCTTTAGTTTCGGTATTATAATGGTCAACATTATCACCAAAACTTTGTATGTGTTCAAATTTCTAGGTATCTAGGTCCTCTGGCGATGCACGCTTCATTTTCACCCCAAAGAGTAATGGTCGTAGCTAAGGGAGGTTGGAGGGAGCTTAACCCCCCCTGTTTTAAAAATAGACCTCCCTGGAAAATTATCTATCTTTTATTTTTTTAATGTCTTTGAATCAACATTATTGTTTTACCTTTTACTTAAATCAAAAACACTATTACTACACTGGAAGCAATAGATACATATATATATATATATATATATATATATATATATATATATATATATATATATATATATATATATATATATATATATATATATATATATATATATATATATATATATATATATATATAATGTGTTTTCGTTCCGGGTGTACATCCGTTCACTACTGTCGTTCTGAAAAGAACAGTTTTGCTGACGTTTCGCCAAAATCACATTTGGCATTTTCGAAGCTTTCTTTCTCGCGTCCGAATAGAGACTGAAGTGTTGGTGACTGCGACTCTTCCTTTTATACCCCCACTCGGGGCCGAAGGTTATATCTGCGCAGGCGTTGGTCGTTATTTATGTTTTCCGGATGGAGCTGTTGTTGCGCTAATTGCGCTTGAGTTTTTGCGATTTTAGATTTGTCGATTATTGTCTTCCATACTGTTGGTAGTTTTAATGATTCGTCCCTTTTGTTTAAATCACCTTGCTTTTCAATTTCTATGGCTTCTCGGATTATTCTGGTCTTATAATGTTCTATATTGGCAATCTCCCTACACCCATCGAAATTTATTTTATGGCCGGTTTCCTGATGATGTAGGAATAAAGCTGAGGTTGTTTGTTTAATTCTGATGCTGAGTTTATGCTCTTCCACCCTTGCTGATATTCGCCTGTTAGTTTGCCCTACGTACAACTTTTCACAGTCCTGGCACGGAATACTGTACACTCCGTGGTTTTCCAGTTTGATTTTATCTTTTGGGTTTCCGAGTAGTTTACCGATAGTTGTTTGTGGCTTGTGTATTGTTTGTATGTTGTGTTTTCTCAGAATTCTTCCGATTCTGTCTGTTGTGCCTTTTACATATGGTAAGACTACTCGTTGCTTTCCTGGTTCATATTTTTTGTTGTTCGTTGTTCGGGAAACTTGTGCATTAATAGCTTTCTCTATGGTGCGATTTGTGTAGCCATTTTTCTTTAAATTTTATAAATAATATATATATATATATATATATATATATATATATATATATATATATATATATATATATATATATATATATATATATATATATATATATATATATATATATATATATATATATATATATATATATATATATATATATATATATATATATATATATATATATATATATATATATATATATATATATATTTTTTTTTTTTCGAATCCATCGTATCATAAAACTTACTGATATACAAGATAAATTAGGAATAAAACGAACCGAAATAACGCGGTTTTCAGATACTAGGTGGAACTGCAGAAGTGCCAATTGTCAAGCAGTTAATCATTAGCCCTAATTGAAGCCTTGAGACTTGAAATTGAGGAAAACTCAAGTAGAAATTCAGTTGGAGCAGTTGGACTTTTTTCCAATGTCAAAAAGCACTTTTATTATTAGCTTGTTTATTCATAATGATGTTCTTCTTATAAATATTCTTAAATAATGTACATTGAGGTTATAAATGGGACGAATTTATCATTGGAACAAAACGGAAGTCATTTTTATATTTATTATTAGATAGATTAGAACATTAGCAAACAAGCATGAAATTAGTCTAGAATCACTACAATCATCTAAAACAAAAAAAATGTCTGAAAAGGCTTTGCTGTTTTGTCAATGATTGGCATCAAGGAAGATGAACTTGCCATTGAAACAAAAACGCCAAAGTCAAGTTTGGATAGAACAAGAGATTTTTAGTTATCAGGTGTTCATTATTATGTTATTATTCATAATTAACTATATGAAAATTCGTTGTTCATCAGAGAGCCATCGGTTTACATTGTCTGTTGATAGTCTTTTAATATTGGATTTCGAAGGAAGTGATCTATTCATTGGTCATTATTCAGAGGCATTTCTCATAAAAAAGATGTTAAAAGCAGAAATGTTAGTAGCAAGAAACTGTTTAAAATCTGAATTTGAGAATTAAGTCTTTAGAAATTTAATTGATGAGGAATTTGAATTTAGATGAAATTCTTAAACAGTTTGTCAAGTAGAAAAGTCGCAAGTTAGGGTTTAGTGTTTAGTCTTAATTCTATATTAGGCTGTAGTTTTATAAAGTAATAATTATTTTTGCTAGAAATAGCTTCTTATAACCAATAGTAGTTTTTTTTTATATTTTTTCGAATTTAATGGTCTTATTATTTTTTTACCGACGGCTATGTTTTTAATACTTATAGGCTGTTTTAATAAGTAGAATTTACTAACATTATATAACTAATTATATAATATGTATTACCTCATCAGATTGAAAGTATATGTTTTTTTCTGATGGCTATCAGTTTTTTCAATAAAGGTGTTTTGTGGAAAAAAGCTTTATTTTCGGTATCTAATAGGTATTTGTTTAATACTTAGTACTAATACTATTTAGACGAGTTGCAACTATGTAGTAATGGACATTTTTTAATTGTTATTTTACTTTTTACATATATTACAAAGCATCCTCAATGTGCAATACGAGATGTTATAAGTGGTCTGCATAAAATATTTTTACTTACTTTGTTGGTAAACGTTTTCAACTTATATAATTTTAAAGAAAGGTTAGTGAAACAAATTTGGCTTAAAAGAATTCCCCTGCGGCTTGTTTTTCCTTGCCGGTTTTTTTTGGTCTTGGGCTTAAACCCCCCTGGAGAAAATGGGATAGCTATGCCTATGCAATGGGCAGACCTAGGTGGAGAAAGAGTCATTTTCATAATTTGCATTATGTCCAGCTATTTGGAATTAATAAAAGCTAATTTAAGTGATTTTTACCTTTAGGGTTCTAGGTGTGATATTTTAATGCATCCTATTAACACCAAGGTCTTATTATATGAGTACCGATTTTAAGCTGTCAAGGAAGGATCGGAAGTGAATGGGATGAATTCACACCGAATAATTAGAATTGGAGGGCTTCATTTTTAATGGCCATAAAAGCTTTGTATATTTCAGAATTGTTAGCAGGTGATAATTTTTATCCATAATTATTGAGCTATAGATTTTAAGAAATTTTTAAATAAGAAAGTTAATTTTAACAACTGTCTCAAAATTAAAATATATATCTCATATCTCAAAAACTAGCTTTAAAATTGTATAATTTCCAACTTGCTACATAAAATTTTTAAGCACCTGGTGTTATTATATTTACACACCTTATACAAATTAGGCAAGTAATTACAAGTAATTTTGTATTAATGATAACTTACTAACTTAATATTGTGACATTCTTAAAAAGTAACTGCAGTGTCGTTGCCAGAATGAGCGTCGAAAGGCACACACTAAAATTAAACAATAGATTTTTGATCTCGAGTAATATTCAATCAATTATATATTAGCTTCTGTTTTGAATAACACATTTTTACTTTTTTCTCGAAAATCAATTTTGGATTCAACTTCTCCCTTTGAAATAGCTTTTCCCACTTATTTGATATAAACAACGCACTGAATATTACTGGAACAGCGGATAAGCTCTACTGAAAATAACAAATAATTAATTATAATTTAGTTCCGTATCACTTAAAGTTTACAACGTGTGCCCATACAATATGTGCTCATGCAACTCTGCGTATAATGGCCTGTATTTTGTGTTGCCGATTTTCCTTGCCTTCGATTCTCGAGGTATCTGAAGAAGATACTGGCCATGTTTTATAGCACTAGCGAGGTTCTCCACGCATGAGGATAAAGAAATGGAAGAGTTAGGCCGGCTTTACATGAATACCACTGCTTGAAAGTTGCGGCATACATTTCTCATTCAAGTATCAAATAGTATCATTTTTGTGAAATCTACAAAATCTCGTTATGTATTTAAGGTGAGGGGTTGTTAAAGAAAGTACTTTAAAATTAGTAATATTACCTTCGTATTATAACTACCAGTTCATTCAAAAAATGACAAAATTCTAAATATTAACTAAGGTATTTGAAGAATTTTAACTCAAAATAATTTCGAAATAAACTGAAAAATATTCACCATGAGAAATGGTGAAATATTCGACTTTGGACAATTTGTATAGTTGAACATTTGAATACTCGAATAATTAGTTTGAATGGCGAAATTTTATCGAAATGCAAGTGAAAAATCTAGTTGACATGGAACCTCCGGTTTTTACATATTCACATCACCACATGAAAAAGTAATTTGACATACTCCTCCTTCAGAAGGTATAATACCAACATGTGTTGCTACCAAAAGTCTTAGCAGCAATAAAATAAAAACAGTTTCTATTCAGTTGCAGTTGTGTTGCCTCGATATGATACAATATTATAATTTATGTAATAAATAAATTCCTAGAAACGTCTCATTATTTTAAATTTGGTAACACGTCCATAATTTAGTCATTCTTAAGGCAAACTAACCTACCGAGTATTCTCGTTTTAGATCAGTAACCATATTGTCAGTATTTTCAAAAGTTTTAGAAAAAAAAGGTAAATTTCTTGTTTCTTGAATATTTTGCCTCTCAAACAATAGGATTTTCAGTTGGGCTGTTGTGATACACGCACGTCTGATGATACTGATGATATTTTACATGCAACTGATCATATCAAACTGAGTACATCTAGATTTTACAAAAGACTTTTAGAATACTCTTAGATTGTACAAAAACCTGCAATATTCGTAGCCACTTTATTTTGATGTGTATTTTGCATAGTTCTATCTATGGCTATTAAGCTTGTTAAATATGATGATATAATATTATAATTTATGTAATAAATAAATTTCTAACAACGTCTCACTATTTTAAATTTGAAAACACGTCCATTATTTAATCTCTAAATTCCTTGTTTCTTGAATATTTTGCCCCTTAAACAATAGGATTTTCAGTTAGGCTTTGGTTGTGATAGAGCCATGTCTGATCATTGATGATATTTTACAGGCCATCATAACAAAGTGAGTGCTCCTAGATTTTACAAAAGACTTCTAGAATACTCCTAGATTTTACAAAATCCTTCAATATTCTTATCCACCTATTTTATGTGTATTTTGTATAATTCTATTTATGCAAAATGGCTATTAAGCTTATCAAATCAATTTTAACCGACAGAATTCAAAGCGCGGTGTTTCACAGAGAAGCCTACTATGGTCATTGTTTACCACAATGCATATAAAAATGTTGCGAGTAATTAAAATAGCTGTAACTATTTGTGTAAAGATGATATCTAAATCTACTACTAAAAAAAGAAATAAAAAAATTCTAGGTGACGCTTAAGTGTTCTCTCACTTTTATCATCGTGACGTTGTTAATGGTCCTTATATTGGGGATTTAAAAGCACGCAAAACATAAAGGTTTTAAAATTCTTGTTTGCATGTAGTCCATAGTGCAAGATAGAGACAAAAAATCTCTTTACCTGCATGATGCGGAATAGCTTAATATGTTAAATTGTTATAAATTGCATTTGGCGGCTTTTTGTTTCCACCATATTTATTTAATAAAGTTGCTTCTACCAAATTTACGAAAGAATATGTCGATGTTATTCCTCGATATCGGAAAGGATTCTAAAACGGAGCATTTTCATACATTTTTACTTGTATTTTTTTTTAGCTGGCAGTGACGTATAAATTTTGGCTAATATTTTTTCACAGGTATAGACACGGCTTGATCTCGGATTTTGCCTGTCTTTGGTGCTTGTCTAAAGTACTCTTTCCTTTTTCTTTCTTCTATATTACTTTTTCCTTCTCGTTAGTTTTAGGTCTATTTTACCTTTTGTCTGACTAGCTCCTAGTTCTAGAACTATTATTCAATAAATTAATGTCATGTAGATGGTTACTAAGTATAATGCAGTGGTCTAAACAATATCTGATATTGTTACTCCGTTACTGTTTCGATGTATTAAAAAAGGACTTTTATTAACCCTTATATATTATTTAACTGTTATTGACAATTTTCGTGGCATAATTCCCTATTAATTAAATTACTTATTATATTAAAAAAAATTTATATTTTTAATCTTAACACCACTCTTGTATAATAATATATCATTGTATAAACCAATTGAACAAATAAATTATCTAATTATCACAGTTAAAGATAGTGCTGTAAGCAAAACATAACTGGTAAACTAACAGTTTCAGTTGCCATCACAATTAGATCTGGTCTAACTCTTAAATCTTTTTGGTGAAAAGGGGTCTAAATGTTTTGGTCTTGTAGACTGAAAGTCACTGATGATGTCTAGAATTCGTATGCGAAATGCCGAAATGTAGTTCCACTTTGAGATTTTCAAATTACATATTATTAATAGATTTAATATTGCATTTTCGACTATTTAAATAGTCGACTGCTCGCACACGATGTAATAAATTATTACAAAATTTCAAGAAAAGGATCTAAACATAAAAACTTAATGTTTCAGCCGTTATAGTTTTTCTGCAGAATGAAAAGAAAAATACATTCATAGTTTTAATAATTTAAATTTCAGATTGACAATAGAAAAAGTTTGGTAGTTTCACTATTAATTTAATTAGCATTATTGGAAAGAACAAAGCACTTGTGAACGCGCCTTAAGCACAAACGGCTATCAATCAGGAAGAAGAGCCGACCGTTCGGCCGGTGCGGTACCGTCGGTCGCAGCAGAACCATCGAAGCGTCGCACACGAAAGTACCAGACGGTGGGCGCGTTGCCCGAACCGCACGGCACAGGTTACTGTGATATTCGTACCGGCCTGCAGGTCAGTTAGTTCTCGCGACCTAAGACCTGCACGCGTTGCTGCAACGAAGAAGAAAAGGGAGCGCGAGACTATGAAGACCTATTTATTTGACCGTACGCTTCTCTATGCATTTTCTCTTGATGCAGACTTTTTGCCGCGCTTTTATTAGCTTCACTTTTCTGTGTGTTTGTTAATTTGTCTGGTTTAAATGTTGTAATATATTTTTCACTCATGTGTGGACATTTTATTTATACCTGAGTGAGAAGCGAGTAATGTCTTTCACATGCATGAATGTATTTATTAATTAACTATATATGAGCAACCAAAATATTTCATCTGAAATATGCAGGTATCGAAAGGAAAATTTAATTTTCAATTTAAAAAATTGTCGATTTAATAAAGGTAATTGCGTAACCTCCCAAAAAATTTTAGATGTATTTAAATTCCATTACCAAGAACCGAACAATCGATATTTTTAGTGAGATAATTGTGTTAGAAGGCAATTTTTTTTTTATATAAAATTGAGTTCTTCAGATACGAATGATACTTTTTTAATGATTGATAACGATAATAAAATCGCAGATGGGACAATAGTCCTCATCGTTACGATATTTAAAAAAGTCAATTTGTCGATGTCGCCAGAATGTAATAATACATCAATACAATCCAATGTTTACGGAGCGAGACCAAGAAACACCAATTTAAAAACGTATAATATATGCGATATGAAATAAAATGTTATCATGTAGCTCCTCAGAAAATGTTTGATTCATTAAAATACCATTGCCATGAACCGAGAATTCAAGATTGTTTCTGAGCTAACGGAGTTACAAGACGCGTGGCATAGTTCCACCATTATATTTTCAGTATGCTTGTTATGGAATTACTCTGGCATTATCCTGAAAACTTCCTGTAAATTTCACCCAAATTATTTAAACTATCTTGAAGAAATCCGTGTACATACATAAAAAATATATAAGGTTGAATTTGTAACCTCGTTTTTTGAAGTCGGTTAAAAATTTCGAACTTAAATATCCAATTCCTTAGAGCATTAGCTCGACATTTAATTTCAAAATTATATTTTTGTTAGGGTTGCATAATTTATTAAATCTTCTATTCAAAATTATTTTGTTTACCCGAAACCTAAACCGCTTTTGCTTTGCGCGGCAAATTTGCTCGGCTTTGAATGTTTATATTTCAGTTTATTATTAAAGTATGCGGATAAAACTCATTTAAAACATTTTTCGTTACAATTAAAAAAAAAACAAACTATTGATCAATTGCAACAAAAAAGTTTTAATTGAGTTTTAATCGTATATAACATCTCAGTAACAGATTTAAATATAAACTGCCAAAGAACAGCAACTTTGCCGGGCAAACAAAAAATGGTTTAACTTTAGGGCAGCATATAGTGATATAATTTTTCAACCTAAATGTCGAGTTCAGGATAGCCTAGAGTCTCCCGAAAATCGGACATCTGTTCAGCCGACTTCAAAAAAGGGGAAAATTACCAATTCGACTTTTATATATGTACCCCGATTACTCCAAAATAGTTTGAACAATTTAGATGAATTGGTGCCGGAGAGGTATCATATAAACATAATATAAACAAAATTGGTTTATAAGCGGATTTTGTATAATATATCTGTTCAAGCTTTTTCTACACTAAAATATCTTGTGTACAGATACAATTTTTATTTCTTAATTAAAAGTGAAATTTTAAAAAGCGCATTTCCTACTAAAGAGGCTTATAACTTTTGAGCAAGTTATAGCAAATATAAACGACGGTGGAGCTAAACTGATCTAAGTGACATTTTCTGTGAACTTGGACTTTTCACATGCACAACAAGAAAAAAAGTATTGTATCTCTTTATGTTAATTGGTCTGTATGTGATAAAACTATCATAAACTCATCATAATTTAGTCTTACCACTTTAGCTTTGGTCTTAAATAGGAAAAAGATTTGGAGGTAAACAGGTATAACTAACGGTATACCTTTTAGATCACTATGATTGTAAAAAAAGTAAACTCCCAAGTGGTCTATATAATATATGCTTCTGAAAGGCACGTCACATATATATATATATATATATATATATATATATATATATATATATATATGAAATCGATTCTATTTTTGTATAGTCACCATTTATGTTCAGATTAAATATAAATACATACCAACTATAACGAATTATAAATAAATATTATAGTTCGATGTTTCAAGTTTTTTAAATTTTCAAAGTTCTACCGAGTTTCTATATCTGACATCGAATACGAAAAATTTTATTTTTATATTCATTAAACTGTAACAATATATTATTAAAATTAATGCGAAATGGATCATTCTTCTTACCGCCTCAGTGACTCAGGATCTTCGGAAAACGATTCGGTTGAGGATACAGGTATGTAATTCTTAGACAGTTTAAAAGTTTTTTGAATAATTTACCATGGTATGCTTACATGTATAACAGAACATGGTATCTTCTCTTTACAGATAATTTTCAAGAAGAGATTTTTAGACCAGGACCTTTAAATAGTTCTATACAAAATTTAAGAAATGTTGACGACCAGGATATTGTTGCTCCAAGTAAATGAAAAAAGAAAAGAAGTTATGAGAAATGAAGAATAAATGATAGGAAGCAAAGAAAAGCAGCAGGAGAAGAATATATAAGTACCAGAAAGTTACCAAAATTCTAGATCTCACTTCTGCAGATGCTGCTTTAACTGCAGTGACAGGTTTTCAGATATCATCGGAAATATTTTTGAGAGACTGCCCTGATGACAACCTTGTACATTGATACAACCGTAGTTATAATTTGACCAGAAATAAATTTTTTTAAACAAGCAACAAAAACGTTTTAGTTATTGGTCGGAGACTCCCTAAAACATGCACATTGCTCTGTAAAAATATTATTAATATATCCGGAACATAAATAAACTTTTCTTTTTTTTTAAATTTTTTCTCTGGATTCTTTATTTGTCATCTCATCAAAAGGAGCTCATTTTTAGTAAATTAACTGGTTTACAATCTTTAGTTTAGATTTAGAGAAACAAAACTCGTCAAAACAAACATCAACTCTAAGGAACAAATAAATACACTTGCTTGAATTTGATTTCCGAATTTGACTGCCTTCCCGACTGACTTTTACTCTCTCTCTCAATGTATTACATACTATTGATTAGGACTCGAAGTGAATACATTTTTTGTTGTGTAATATGTACAGGTTTTAGTTATTCTTAATAATGTTATGTATGTTATATATGTATGTTTGGGTTAAATCTTGCAAGTAACTTTTGAAGCAGTCGCCATATTCAGAATCGACTGAGATTTGGTATACATACGTAAACCCGATGACAATACAATGCCATTGTGTCCAAGCGTGAATGTCTTATACAGGGTGCTTAAAATATAATGCTAAGCAGTAAAAAACAGTTCATATTATCGGAATTGCCTGATATTTCATATACATGCATAAACCCGATTATTATGGTGTCAAATCGTGAATGTTGTATTAAATTGTTATCATGTTCAGAAATTATCCGGCGGATACTACTTGTTTCCCATGCACTGGGTACAGGGCCTAGCATGACATAAGTAAATTAAGTTTCAATGATAGGTAAGTTGTACCCGAAGCCTAACAGGTAGACCATGCTTTGAGCCGGGAATTTTTTTACTGTAGAATTTAAATCAAAATATTAATGTAATAAAAATGCGGAATATTTATAGATTAGATTAGAATTGGTCATTGGTCAGGTTAGTTGTAAAGAATGCCCTCGGTAGTGCGCCAATCTTATAAGTATTAAACAAAATTCCGGGTCTATGTTAAAGCAAGAATTTTTTTAACAAAACTTATAGTGTTAGGTGGATCTTTCCCGTTAGCGTAAGCTTAACCCAGATTCGTCGATAAAACCATCATTAAAGCTATAAACCCTCATTAAAGGCCTAATTTGACTTAATTATTAAATTGTCTCCAAATCGTCAGACAAATTACCTATGCTTATTTTAGAACTCTTAATATAAAATGGCCATTCAGAGAAAACTCGGTTGCGCCCAAGTTATCACTCTTAGGAAGCACTACGAATACAATAAACACTATTCGAAAGTTACCATTTTGATATGCACATCTTAACCTTTTATTTGAATGACATCTGATTAAAACTAGTGCTTATCTTATAAATACTGTTTATGATACATTTACCGTGATATTTTCCGATATTTCGTAACTTAAAGTTATATAATCTAATTAGCATTATTTCACAACGGCTAAAATAAAGATAAATACGCTGTATATATTTGGAATGGAAAATGTGGTTTACTAAAAGCCAAATTATTTAGAACGAAAAAGGAGAAACTGCACGATCCATATCGACTAGGCTTAAGGAACATGAACGATGTATCAGAAAGAAACAAACTGTACAATCTGCTGTATTGAACACCAACATTCTACTGGGCATGTCATAAATGTAAAAGAAACCAAAGTTCTTGCATCGGTTTCGGGACTCTATAAACGCAAAATTAGAGAATCTATTGAAATTTATAAGCATCCTAACAATTTTAATAGAGATACGGGCTTCAGTCTACATCATACGTGGTAACCGATCGTTACACCGAGTCACGCTTCGGTAAACACAGGTCGACTAGAAATAGCCGGCCTGGGTCTCTCCGAGCTCATTCAGTGTTTCGATCTCGTGAAGTGAAGATCCCTGAAGATGCCTCGTGTAATCGAAAACGAAACGTCGGAAAATGATTCCATTTTGACACGGTCTAATCCCAAGAACCATGATTTCTTAGCCAAATTATTATTTAAATATCCGTAAATTTCCTTTTCCCGGAACTTCCCTTCTTATTAATATTTCCTTTTATTAGGATTACTGAAGTGTGACCTAATTTAGTTCGGTACATAGTTATTTATAAAACATATATACTATCTTTTAAAATATACTAACTGAGCGCCATTTTGAACCATCATATTGGATTCCTACTAATATATAATCAGTTTTTTACCTATGAAACACTTGATTTTTGGGAATAATTTTAAATAAATTCAATAACTAGTTTTTACATTGACACACAACGCCATTTTGTTACATCATGTTGAATTCGTACCAGTTTATTCCTATATCACAATTAATTCTTTGCAAAATTTAAAGTCAATTAAATAGAACTTTTTTACGTTGATCTAAAACTACTACTTCATCTCTATATCACGTTTAATGCTTGCACAAAATTTGAAATTAATCAAATGAGTAGCTTTTTTAGACCAATTTTTTAAATATTTTATTTATTAGATCGTTATTTTGTTTTGCTATCTTAGATTCATACCAAAATAATACCAGTTCATTCCTATGTAATACTTGATTTTTGCGTCAAAATTGAGAAAATTGGATAATTAGTTTTTTTCGTAATAATTTTTTAACGTTTCACTAGGCCGCCATTTTGTTCCGGCATATTGGATATTTATTAAATTATTACCGTCAAGTATGTATATGACCTTTAATTTTTGACTAAAATCTGAAGTCATTGTGTCAGTAACGGCTCGCGGGTGAAAAAGTAAGTGAAGTGCAAATGAAGCAAGAAAATATCGCAATAATTTTTTTCTAGAATTTTTTTATATGTGGAGCACATAGCACCTCCAGCAAAATCAAAGCGGTTTGCAGCACTGTTATAGTTTTTATAATAAAGTTCGATTGAAAGTTTTAAAAAGACATGCCGCCAACGGTCAAGTAAAATATTTATTCAAGATGTACAGTTTATTTTTTACCAATTAGGTAAATAGATGAATGTAAAAACCAAAATTTTAAGATATATATATATATATATATAATAAATAGAGTTAGATGTTTGTTTGTTTATTTTTTCTGGTAGCACTTCACCTACTTCACCTGAATAGCCGCCACTGCATTGTGTGAAACCTGAGAGGGTGATTTTTTCACGATTAAAAATAATTTATTTGGCCGCTATTTTATTCCACTATCTTGAATTACTACTACAGTTTTACTAGTTCATCTCTATACCACAATTAGGTAAAGCACACAATTTGAAATCAGTCCCTTAAGTAGTTTTTTTAGGCTGAATTTTTAAATTTTTAATTAAGCCGCCATTTTGCCACGCCATCTTGGATTCATACCATAATTTTACCAGTTGAGACCTATATGATACTAAATATTTCTGCGAAATTTGAGATAAATTGGATATGTAGTTTTCTGATAATACTTTTTTTAACATTTCAATAGGCCGCCATGTTGTTTTGCCATATTGGATTTTTACCAAAATGTGACCATGTTCCCAGTCCCCATACGATCCTTAATTTTTAGCCAGATTTGAAGTCAATCAGTTAAGTAGTTTTTTTTAGCTATGCCACGAACAGGCAGACTGACAGACAGGTAGATTGACGGAACTGAGAAAACATGATTTTCGGCATTTAGTGACCCTGAAACGTAAAAATCCGAAATAATCTCGGAGGGTGATTTTTTAACGATTGCAATACTTCCTTCCCTTTTACGAGTGAAGTAAAATTTTCAAATTTTTCAGAAAAGATACAAAGAATAACTAACCTGATATTTAAAAAAAATAGTTGTTTAAAGTGTAAAAGTGGGGTGTTTAGTTCATGCTGGATGACCAAGTTACCTGTACGTACAATAAACCAAATTCTATTAATCCACAAGAAGCGCTTGAAATATTTTTCGATGTTTGCAAAATAAATGTTTCCGCATTGCACAATAGTATGGATGTGACATTGATTGTTCTACTAACCTTTTAGTTATGCCAGTTTCACAATTTAATAAACTCTTAACATTTGTAAAATGAAAAACTCAGTGATGTTGCTTAAATGCGAAAAGAATATAATTTATAATAAGTACACACATGTAAAAATTATAGCGGTATAGGCCAAACTTTAAAATCGTAGATTAAAACTCGAAAAAGATGAATTTTAGCCCATTGTTAATGAAAATGTATAATCTTTTTAAAATTAGAAAAAGTTGAAATTTAATATGTTAATATTTTATGTCAATAAATAAATATTTTATTGGCAATTCAAAATTTGTTGGCTAACATGTTATAATCTCTTCTATTCAATAACTACTCTTAAGGTGGGTTATACTGGAAATAAAATAAGATATAAGGATTCGGAGGTAGTTGATATAGAAAATAAATGCTGTCAAACCCTCTAACAAGCAGTTTTTACTAGCTTTTCAATTCCGCTATACCTATTGGATTTTTTTAACACTTTTTTTAAATACACAGAACTCATCCAAATGCAAAAATATTGAAATTGTTAATATTATATGTTCTAAGACGCAACGTACAGGCATATTTTCGAAGTAAAATAAAACAAAATAAGAAGACATTTCTTATTTTGTTTTATTTCGCTGTATACACGCCTTATGGGGGTTGCATGATTTGATCTTCTTATTTTATTTTCTGTATAAACCCACTTTTAGATCCATCTTTATCTGATGTGACAGTTACCGTGTTTCTTAGGGACAATCCTGATCCGATCGAACGTATCCAATCTGTCCAAAATTGGCCATATAAACAATTTGCTTCAGCATTAAATGTCAATTCTTAAATTTTTGTAGTTTAACTTAAACCGGTCGGATGCAATTATTACAGACAGAAAACAAATTCAATTTGCGTCGTTTTTTTTCTCATAACCTAGAAATTTGCCACATAAATTCATCTTAACAAGTTTTTGTTTGTTTTGGTTTTATTAGTTAGTTCTTAGTTTGGAGTTCTCTTTCTTTTGTTAGACAGACAAAAAGACGCCAAAGCCCTTTTTCTTTAGTGTTGGGATCCATTAAAAACAAAAACTACGTCTATCCCTTTCTATTTGATGTGCTATATCTGTTTCGTTTTAGTCAATTGAAAATTGAATAATTAGTGAATATGGTCTGAAAATAGACGATAAAAACGGGATTGATTCGAAGCCAAATACATCCAATCTGTTGGATCCAATATACAGTTTAGGTTAAAAAAATACAAAGGTTGCTAACTAACTAACTACTCTAGTCCTAACACTGGAACTACTCTGATTTTCCTGGAGCCTCATTGATCATTTTGGAGTAACAGTGACATGCTAGCACCGCAGTTTTAAACACGGCGACATTTTGAGAGGAAAGTAGGGAACATAAGTGAGAATTCAAATACTAACCTAGTATCTAAAAAAGAATTATCCATATTTTGTCAAATTAAACTGGTAAAAATCCACGTTAAAATCGTTTCTGTAGCCCGAAATTAACCTGATCTAACACCAGTCTTAGAAAAATAGTATCCACACAAAATCAGATATTGAATTTGGAATAATCACACCAAAGCCAAAATATATACTCTCTAAGCAAACTCAACGACCTGAAAATTGATTTTATAAAGAATTACCAAAAATGCATGAGAATTTGGGCGAAAATTGGACCAATTTAGTCAATTTTATTTCGGCGCAATTTTCTTGAACGTTATTGAGATGTATGCAAACTGGTCCATTTTTTTAAAGAAATCTGCCAGTTCTACTAACTGATGTATAAGAATTCCAAGTTATCGAATATGTTGCAGTAAAGAAAATAAATTTTCCTTTATCGTAGAAGGAATGCCAGTAAATAGATTTGACCAAAAATTACACAGGCCAACACACATTTTGGTGCCTGCGATTTTTTATTCCTCCTATTTTGTTCCTGGGTAATTTTTGGATGCAGAATGTAAAAATGTTCTCAGATTTTGTCTATCAGAAGTCTTTTAAAAAAAAAAATTGTGTATATATTTTACGTTATAACTGTTATAATATATAATATTACTATTGCCAGTTAAAAAAACAAAGACACATGGATTTAAGTATTTATTGCAAAAACTTAATTTATATAATTACATTAGGTCCTAACACTGGAACCTGTGGTGGACGATAGATCAAAATACAAGAGTTCTAACCACACTACCCGACAACTTGTTACGTTCTGGACGCGCGTTTCGCTAACCAAGTTAACATCATCAGCAGATGATATAAACTAAAGTAACTTATCCTAACCGAGACTATTTATAGGTAAATGTCGTCACACTTGGTTGCGCCCGAATGAACCGTTGTCAAGTAAACAATAGAGGGGAGTATAGGGAATAGGCCCTCTGTCTTTATTTAGTGCTTTCTTGCCACATTTAACTATTTCTATACTCTCGAATCCATTATTAGATACATTTTTAATCAACTTAAGATTATTTATTCCTATTTGGTGATTGTTTTCTAAAGCATATTGGGCAACGCTTGACTTTTCTGTTCTTCCGTATCTTAAATGTGCCATGTGTTCTTTAAAACGAATGTTTATGGAGCGTTTAGTTTGCCCAACATATTTTACTTAAAAACGTAGGTTTTAGAGTAGCCTACAAAACGGAGAACAGTCTGAAAAATCTCCTTGGAAACCCTAAAGACAAAGTCGACTTGAAGGAGAGGAGTAGCATCTAAGAAAATTACCTGTAATGACTGCGATCTAAAATATGTTGGGCAAACTAAACGCTCCATAAACATTCGTTTTAAAGAACACATGGCGCATTAAAGATACGGAAGAACAGAAAAGTCAAGCGTTACCCAACATACTTTAGAAAACAATCACCAAATAGGAATAAATATTCTTAAGTTTGTTAAAAATGTACCTAATAATAGATTATTGGATGCATTTGAGAGTATAGAAATAGTTAAATGTGGTAAGAAAGCACTAAATAAAGACACAGGGCCTATTCCCTATAGTCCCCTCTATTGTTTACTTGACAATGGTGCAGTCGAGCTCAACCAAGTGTGACCACATTTACCTATAAATAGTCTCGGTTAGGATAAGTTACTTTAGTTTATATCATCTGCTGATGATGCTAACTTGGTTAGCGAAGCGCGCGCCCAGAACGTAACAAGTTGTGGTGTAGTGTGGTTAGAACTCTTGTATTTTGATAATTACATTAGTCACTAATCACATAAAAATTTTCTTTTATACGACTTTTTAGAATGGAGTTTACTAGGGCAGTCTCGCTGAAGGCTCTAGCAGTAGTCCGCCATCATGTGGCTATCCCATCGTCCTTGATAACGATCTTCCATAGTTTTAATATCCTGATGGAATCTTTCCCCCTGTTCTTCACTACAATCACCTAAGTTTTCTGGAAAACGATCTAGGTTGCTGTAGAGGTACTGAACTTTTATACTCATGTTATAGCCGAGAATATTAAAATTTGAAAGCGTAGTTTCCACTAATTCTACGTAATTCTCTGCTTTATGATTGCCAAGAAAATTTTGTACTACTTGAACAAATGAACACCAAGCGTTAGATTCAGTCTCGTTCATTGGTGTGGTGAATTGTGGATCTTTAAGAAGTTGCCTTATTTGAGAACCATCAAATATACCAGCTTTTAATTTTTCCGTGCTAATGCCAGGAAATTTACGTGACCAATACCCAAAATAATTTCCATCTCGATTTAAAGCCTCACAAATTGCTTCATTAGGCCTAGCTTGATGTGCAAGGGCGGAAGTAAGATTTTTTCTCTTTAAACCAAAGGTTCGTTGATCACGTTTTGTTTTCCTTGAATCGTGACATCTCTTGAAAGCCAATTTTTGTTAACCCAGTGTTCATTTTTAGCTCTGCTGTCCCAAAGGCACAAAAAACAAGGATATTTTGTATAACCACTCTGCTGTCCAAGGAGGAAGTTAACCATTTTTAAATCAATACAAATTGCCCACTGATGTTCTTCGTATTTAATTTTTCTCAAAACTAATGCAATTGTTTCATATTCTTCCTTCATGGTGGTAGAATGAGCCATATTTGTTACCGCTAAATAACACATTTTAAACTACGATTTGAACTGTCAATAAAAAGGCGCAATCATCTGGAGTGTATTCAGGCAAACCCATTTTTTCTAAGAGCCCTTTTATATTGTTACAGAATACCAAGTCATTTTCCTGAGCGAAAAAGGGCAGCAGATCCTTTTACGATAAAATGTAATATTAGTACCTGGACAAAGTAGATTTTTTTCTTTTAATCTAGATGCAAGTAATTCAGCGGATTCCTTTGAGAAATTCAGGTCTCTTATAAGATCGTTTAGTTCTTCTTGATTGAAACACTGCGGAGTTGCTGAATCTGCTTCAAATTCGCTGTCGTTTTCTGATTGAATTCTCTGAACTTCGTCAGACGTTGATGTTTCTGTATCATCTTCTCTCAGTTCGGGTAGACTGCTGAATGATAGAACGGGTATTTCTTCCGAACGCGCTACAGACGTTCTTGCAGAATCTAGATCAGGATGTATCTATTGTTTCTATTTATGCCTTTAATATTAACGAGACAAAAATAGCAATCGTCATGATGGTTTCACGGTTCTCTCCAAACCATTGGTACACCAAACTTTAAGCACTTCCTCTTTCCAGTTGTCCACTATCGCAAATGTTCAACTCATGTTTTACATATGAAATGTGGGGCCCAAGATTTATCTTGATCTCCTAAATGAACGCCAAAATAGGCAAGATAAGCTCTTTTCACAAAGTCAGAAATCGTTTTTATGCTCTCTTTCAAAGTATATTCACCACACACATAACAAAAAACATCAGGATGATTTACACAGGTACATCTGCTTGTGGATGCCATTGTTTCAGTTCAGTGTCTTGATACTACAAAACGACCAAAATTTACACAAAATGATAGCACAACTTTACTTGGGAAAACTCAGTAATATACTAAATCGAGTACAGCCAAGCAGGTATAGAAGGATAGGGTTATAGGCAATTACAGGTATAAGACTAATTAAGAGCAGTGTATTGAGTAGTTCCTAGTATAGGTACATTGAGTCAAGAACAATTCCAGGTATCCATTTGGTTAATTAGATTCTGGGAAATTTCTATTTTGACGATTAAGTACATATTTATCTCTTTATTTGTTGTCCTTTATCAGAAAAAAATATGAATTAACCTGTAACATGTATCTCAAAAACTAGAGCTGATAAAAAAAATCTGGTAGCATTTTTGGAATCAGCACATTAAAAACATCTAAAATCAGATGTTAAATCTTCGGCACCAAATTTTTGTTTTCATTTTGCTACCCTGTGTTATAGAATTATATCCATTTGAGGGATAGCTTTAGCATAAACACTCAGTTCGAAACACTAATTCTTTAAATTAAATCCAAAATAAATGTAATTGATACTACTTATGGTGCTGGCCACCAACATTACAGAACAACACATAATAGTTAATTTTTGGCAAAAATTTCAATTTTTTTTATTTTCATAATTTTGAATATTATGAATGTCAATTTTCAATAAAAAAATATTTTAATTGGCCAAAACTGTATATTTCCTACAAAGAGGATCTATTTTAGATCCAAAATAGACTTATGAAATTACATCCAGGAAAATTTACCTGGAAGTAACCAAAAAAGGGATGAATAGGGGATAGATGGCTTTATCGGAAATATTGTTTTAAATTTATGGAATAGGTCTTGGAACAGGGATTTTATGATATAATTGAATAATGCAACTCTATTTTTTATAATATCCCTGTTTATATAAAACATATGCAGCAAGCAGACTGATAGCATGGTAGTTGAGGGCCCTTCTGCTCTAAGTCTCTTTTTTCAGGCGATACCCAAATAAAATCAACATCCGAAGATTAAACTTGAAAATTCAATCAATTACCTTATGGATAAAAGCTAAATTCCAAAACTAGTAATATAGAAACAATAATCAAATCGGCGAAACGGCATAAAATCCGCTCTAAACAGAATAACTTTACATCGTCAATGTTCCTGACCGACACCTTGAAAGCAAAATGTATACAAACGATTGAACCCAAATCCAAATGAAGTATGAAATTTCATCGAGTCTAAGCTAACATATGCGGCACAGCACAGCATTGCCACCTTATTTATCTTAAGGGTTATTTCACGGTATACCTTTGAGATACGTTAAGGACAAATGTATATTCAGATTTTTTAGACTTTCTAGTACTAAAATTTGAATTCACTAAAATATTTATAAAATTACCATATTTATTAAAAAAGGCGCACTTTTATAGCGAGTTTATAAACAAATTCAGACAATGTTTAGCACACGTACGGAATATTTTTCATATAGGCGGCAACTCCGAGCTGGCATTTTTTTTACAATCTAGAAAAAATATTTTTTTATAATATTAATAACTAGATACTTATTAGAAGAATTAATAACAAGAAGACATTCTTTTTCAGGGAAAGTTAACTTGGGCAAGGAAGCCTTCAGTACTTAAACAAAGATTTGGAGATTTTGAGATTTGGAGTTAGTTACTAAGCGCAACACTGAATTATTTGCTGTCGGGTGCGGATGTATCCGAATAATTTATTATCCCCGGTTGCTTTGCCCCGATTTAAAGCAGTTTTTAATCGGAGCGAAACCCTATACAGAGTGAGCCTAATTTATTTCTTAATTGGAAAATAATACCGACGGACCCGATCTTCGTTTTGATGTATTACATGATAATAACACATTTTCGGTTTTCGCAGTGTACGTGCATTTCCAGATAATAAGAGTATAAGTTAACACAGTCGTATTTTGGCTTTTTTGGCTGAACATTTAATGCGGCTTTTTTATAGCGAGTATATTGATATCTGCGACTTACATTATACCTTTCTGGATATGTATCGTGATCGTCCCCTCGAAATATGAATGGTTTAGAACATTTTAGTGCAATTGAAAGAAACTGCTGCTGCCTAAATTAGCTCCACCACCAACGTTTTTGTTAAACTTCGAGAAACATATCTTAGAGTAAAATTATATAAAAATAACTAAATCACGCTCATTCTTTTCTTTTACTTCCGCTTGTGATTAGTTTATATTTTAGCAAATCTTACGGTTCAGATAAAACCAACGTGACAAAGAGTTCATTTAATGACATCCTAATAATACTGATGGTCATGTTATTTAAGGATGATTAATGCAATAGATTAATATAACTACGCAGTAGATCGAACAAAACACGGCAACGTTCAGGCTCCCCTAAATACATGGCAATGTTGCCAAAAATGATCATGAAACCGGCAGACGAGAGTAGAAACCGCTGACTGCTTTTTGATTAAAATAATATTTAGCGTTGTTTCTTTGATTTAGTTATTCAGGTTTTTGTAGGAATAAGTTTGTTTTCTATTACAATGTATGCTTACTCCTAGAAACTTTATTTCAAGCTAACATTTATCAAATTTCAACCCCAAAGATTAACAGCCAAATTCAAAATTTCTCTTTTAATATTTAGTGATTGGAAACGCCGCGTCTTGTTCCCGGTCGCGAGTCGAGGGTTACCGCACGAAATATTACAGTTTCGGCGAGCATTGATGTCTTCAGACCGATTTATAGCGTCCATGAGTTATCTATTGTGTAAGCTATAATGGATCTTTGTTAATACGTTTACCTTTTACCCGATTTTTCGTCATGTTACCTAATGTTAAATCATAAAATAAATCATTAAAAAACACACTTTCTGTCGTAGCGTTCTTACAACTGAAATGGGTTTTTAAAATGCTTTTTAAATCCTTCATAGAAAAAAGAAATAATTTTTTTAGGTGGCTGTTTAAGCTGAAAAAAAGGGGTGTTATGATATAGGTTGTTTTTAAATGAAGATTTCGTAATAAATAAAAAAGCAAAAATGCAAGCATCAAAGTTTCATTATTACATTATTATATATTATTGCCTATCTAATAATTTATTTTGGCTATCAAAATAATTGGAAACTAGTGCTCTGATTCCGTAACAAAATATATGTTTCTTTAAGTTTTAGGCCTATAAAGGTAAAAATTGACACTGTAACTCACATTGTTATGCCCATGTAAAGTCACAAAGGCACTCATTTTGTGATGGACGTATTAAAATGGATAAAACTCCCTGCTATTTTTTAAAAGAAAAATAATTTTACTAGAAAAATATTTTTTTTGTGTTGCTATTTTTTTCTTGACAATATCACAATATGGGCTGAACGATAATTTTGTGTCAGCTGATTATTTTATTTGTATATATCGCACTTGAAGCAATAAACTGTCACGGTTCCGTGAAAACTAAATTTTCTTACTGACCAGCTAACAAAATGAGATGGTTTAAAAATTTAAACCATGTGTTTACATAGCTCTGTTCATTAAGATTGAACGACCTTTCCAGATTGATCCTAGAATTTTTTTAAGGAACTGTAAAGTTTAAAAAAAACGTTAATATAATATATAGTTTCAACGTCAAACTCTTCATCAACAGATAGATATTAAAAAAAAGCACAAGTATGGATTTTGTATAACCTCGTTTTTATTACGAGCTTTTATTTAATTTGTTTTGTTCGTAGTCTGTCTTTCCAGTTAAAATGCATAAACTATTTTTTAAGCACTTGCTGGCATCCGATTGAGTTAAAATTTGGCATACCTATATAGCTTCGGTGACAAAGCAATCAAATTTTACGATGGAGATGTATCTGATGATGGAGCTGGTACGTAACCATAGGAACTCATCAATTGCAGAACACAACCTCGTCGATTTTGAGGATAAAGCATGAAGATGGCCGGAACAACTGCTTAACTAAACAAGACGACTCAGTCATGTTTGGGCTCGTTGTCCAGCACCTGATGATGGAGCCAGGAAGTGGCTTTAGGAACTCCTCAGCTAAACAAGATAGCCCCGTTGCTTTTGGCCTCGTTGGATTTTAAATAGAATTTAATATTAAAAAGATGTTTACCATAAGTTAAGGTATTAACACACATAATTAAACAAATTCTAAGGCTAAACGTACAAAATAATATAAACGTACAAAATAATATAAACGTAAAAAATAATATATAATAGCCGGTGAAGTTTTGGTACAAAAGATAACATTTAGCCTCAATATGTCTTGAAACTGAGGCAGAGGACTCCATACAAAAGCTCGTGTTTGTGAACAAAAACGGGTGGTCGTTTATCCTTCATGAGTTTTTATTTAAAAGCAAATAATCTTAAAAACCAAATTTAAATGGCAAGCTTCCAAAAAGAAGCACGAAACAAAAAGTAATTTCGCCTCACCGTGTTATTTAGTACAATGGAGGCCTAATAAATTGGCTAAAAATAAAAGCTTGGAGCATATTGCGAAATCGGAGACTTACCCTATACGCTTTTATTTTTAGTTACCTATTCAAATCTTCCTCTCATCAAATTAGATGTGGCAAGATTATTTTTATTTTCTATATTCCAGCCGAAATTTGTATTGTTAATCTATTATAATTATATTGTTAATATTATATTATCAAGGGGTATATAAGGGGACTACTGTAATTACAAAAATTTTCCAAACATTTAAGTTGAGGTTTTTGGACATTTAAAAGTCCCCAAAGCAAAAAAAAATATCATGTCTTTGAGGATGTGTGTGTATGGAAACAAAATTTGCAAAAAAAATAACTTGAGAATGGTCAAACCTATTCGTTTCAAATTGGCACCCAAAACAGTCTGGGTCAGTGTCTCGCGGGGTTAGTGTTTTAACACCGAAAAATCATTGACGTATATATTCGATTTTTTCCATAATAGATCATGGTTACAAATATGTACATTCATACATTAAATACCTATACGGTGAAATATGTAAAAGTACAATAAAAATAGATCATTTTAAAAAAAAACGGCAAATTTATTTAATTTTTTTATGAAAAATGTTTTTATCTACAATACAGAGTAGCCCTAAATGGATGAAACAAATGTAAGTTTTAAATTATAGCAAATCTAAAGAATATATTTAAAAAAGGGTGAAAAGTATCTTCTTTTTTTGTATAAAAAACATTTTTTTATTTATAAACGGCAGCCTTAGGAGGCTGAAACAGCAACCTGAAAATGGGAGAAAATGTATTTCGGAAGCAAAGTATGCCTCAAAATACGCCAAATTTATTTTGTCATTTTGTATAAAAAAAACTATTTTACTATGCAGTGTTTCAATTCCTGAAACTATACTATACAGAGTAGAGATGAAGCAGACCTTAGAAAAAGAAAATGAAAATTTTTCTTACAGACCTCGCCGTTATATTTGCTTAAAAACCTTGAAACATGTCAAATTTCTCTTTGTTTTATAAACCTTTTTTCTACTATACAGAGTAGCCCCAGGGGATACAAGAATCTATTAAAAATACAAATATTTTTATTAGATTAACGTTTAGTGAAAAAAAAAACTTCAAAATTAGACAAATATATTTTCTTTTTAAGAAATTTTTTAACTTTCTATCTTTCAAAGGGGCGAAAAAATTTCCTATAAAAAAATTAAAATTTTAACTGTTTATTTTTAAAGGATGGAAGACGCCAAATTTGTTTTATTTTTTGTATATAATTTTTTTTGACCTTACAGGTATCTAATTACACTATAGATAAATTTAGTACCAAATTCTCTTTATTTTCTTTGAGATTAACAAATGGATGTGAGTAATTTATACGAAACAGCTTGTCCCAAAACTACGGGTTTGGACTGATTGGATTTTTTAGGAAAATAGTTTAGTATGCTGTTAAAATAAGCTGTCTCGAACAACAAGACACATGCAGTTCATAAGAACGACTTGAAATAATGTTGCTACTTGATCGGCCATGAATTTTATAAAATGGCCTGTATGCACATTGTGATAAGGAATAAAAGGGTGATGAAATAACCTGATAATAATATATATATATATATATATATATATATATATATATATATATATAACTGATAATTTAAATATATATATATATATATATATATATATAATATATATGATATATATATATATATATATATATATATATATATATATATATATATATATATATATATATATATATATATATATATATATATATATATATATATATATATATATATATATATATATATATATATATATATATATATATGAAATAACCTGATAATTTAAATATATATATATATATATATATATATATATATATATATATATATATATATATATATATATATATATATATATATATATATATATATATATATATATATATATATATATATATATATATATATATATATATATATATATATATATATATATATATATATATATATATATATATATATATATATATATATATATATATATATATATATATATATATATATATATATATATATATATATATATATATATATATATATATATATATATCTGAATCCAAAGACGAGATGAAATATAGATCTCAGCTCATGAACACTAAAATGGGGATTTCGTCTCGGTAACTAAATATGACCCTTTGTTAGCGGATATATATATATATATATATATATATATATATATATATATATATATATATATATATATATATATATATATATATATATATATGTACATATAAATATATATATATATATATATATATATATATATATATATATATATATATATATATATATATATATATATATATATATATATATATATATATATATATATATAATATATATATATATATATATATATATATATATATATTACTCGGATATATATATATATATATATATATATATATATATATAACATATTAAGCAAATTACTCGGTTGAATCCAAAGACGAGATGAAATATAGATCTCAGCTCATGGAGGAACACTAATTCTTTCTCTAAATGGGGATTTCGTCTCGGTAACTAAATATGACCCTTCGTTAGCGGATAACTTTTTTGAATATAGTATATAATCAAAATTTTAATCTCTATGTAATCTGTATTTATAGATCACCAATTTCTGATGTACAATCTCCCTTTAATTACCTGCTAAATTTGCTAGATAGTCTATCAACAAAAGGCAGGAAAATTCTATTCGGGGAGCTTAATATTGACTATACTACTGTTTGTGACACCCAGAATTATTTAGTTTCGATATTCGACTCTTTAGGTCTTGCAATGCATGTATCGTTTCCAACTAGAATTTCAATATACTCTTCTTCTATCATTGATTACGTGGCGTGTCTCCATCAAAGGTTCGATCTCAGGTTTGTAGCACAGGTCTTTCCGATCACGAAGTAATATTTTCCAAACTTAGTATTTCTCTTAGACCCTTACAGAGACCTCGCCATAGGGGAAGAATTTTCTTGCCCGTCAATTTTTCAGTATTTCATAATATTTGCTTAAACACCAACTGGAATTTTAAATTTGAAAATGTTAACTCAAATTTTAAAGCTTAAGTGTTTTTAATAAGGCCTTCCCGCTTAAGACTATCAAACCTAAGCGTCATAAACCATGAACCACGAAAGGACTACGCATTTCTGCTAAAAATGTGGGTTCTCTCTTATATTTAAAAAAATTCATCGACTCCAATCTTATTATTGACTATATCTCTAATCATAGGAGGATCTATATCTTGCCAAGGTCAAATAAACATGTTACCTCTGGAATCTCGCCAAGTTTGGACCCTCTTTCGTTTCTCCCTTCATCGAAAAATGTCGTTGATAGCCTTTTTTTAAGACCTGTTAGCAGCATGAAACTATTAGAAGAAAATGAATAACATCACAAGCAAATGTTCGTGTAGCATTGATGGCCTATCAATTGAAATATTCCTGAACCTTGCGCTCCCAGTCATAGAGGCCCTTACAATACTAATAAATGAATGCCTGATAAAATGTATATTCCCTCAATGCCTTGAAACATCTATAAATATTTCTCTTCATAAAAGGGGAGAAAAAACTAACTTTTGCAATTATCGCCCAGTTGCTCTACTACCAGTGCTGCCAAAAATCATTGAAAGGTTACTGAAGAATCTTCTTATGCAATTTCTCCTTAAACACCAGATAATATTCCCTGATCAGTTCGGATTTTTACCCAACAAGTGTTATCCCTCAATAACAACCACCTCACCGCCTCAGTTTTTTCTGACTATGCAAAAGCCTTTGACTGTGTTAATGATAAAATTTTGATAAGCAAGCTAAATTTTTATGGAATCCGTGGTATTTCTATAAATTGGTTTAAATCTTATCTCGGGAACAGGCAACACTTTGTAAGGGGAAATGGTTCTGATTCTGATTTTAAATTGACTACAAGTGGAGTCCCTCAAGGTTCGGTCTTGGGATTTATTCGTTTTTGTTATACGTTAATGATCGCCAACCTAAAAATTAATGGAAAAAGTTTTCTCTTTGCTGACGACTCAAGCATAACATGGAGTGATTTTGATACAACGTCTTTACATTCAACTATTTCCAGCGGCCTTGATATGATTAAAGCGTGGTGCGATTTCAATCTGCTTTACTTCAATGTCGATAAAACTGTAGCCTTATCTTATAAGGGGACTTTACAACCGCTTCAGTTACTTAAGAGCAATATTAAATACGTTGAGTCGGTTAAATTCCTGGGTTTGAATATGAATAACAACCTAAAATGGTCTAAGCATATTGACAACTTTACTAGAAAACTTTCTACCGCCTGCTTTGATCATTTTCAAAAGAACTGGACGTGTCTTCTGCCAAACTTAATTATTTCTCTCTATTCGAATCCCATCTCCGCTATGGCTTTCCCTTTTTGAGCTGCTGTACCACCGAGTAATGCTAATACTGTTTCACAAACATGAAATATTACGAAAGCGTAGAAGGGCCACAATTTTTTTATTTTTATTTTTGTAACAAATTTCGACTTCTATCTCGGAATTCCGACTTCTAACTCGGGATTCCGATTTCTATCTCGGAATTCCGACTTCTATCTCTGAATTCCGACTTCTAACTCGAAATTCTGACTTCTATCTCGGAATTCCGAATTCTATCTCGGAATTCCGACTTCTAACTCGGAATTCCCACTTCTATCTCGGAATTCCGACTTCTAACTCGGAATTCCCACTTCTATCTCGGAATTCCGACTTCTATCTCGGAATTCCGACTTCTAACTCGGAATTCCGACTTCTATCTCGGAATTCCGACTTCTATCTCTGAATTTCGACTTCTATCTCGGAATTCCGACTTCTATCTCGAATTCCGAATTCCGACTTGGAATTCCGACTGCTAACTCGAAATTCCGACTGGAATTCCGACTTCTATCTCGGAATTCCGACTTCTATCTCGGAATTCCGACTTCTATCTCGGAATTCCGACGGAATTTCTATCTCGGAATTCCGACTTCTATCTCGGAATTCCGACTTCTATCTCGGAATTCCGACTCTCGGAATTCCGACTTCTAACTCGGAATTCCGACTTCTATCTCGGAATTCCGACTTCTATCTCTGAATTTCGACTTCTATCTCGGAATTCCGACTATCTCGGAATTCCGACTTCTCGGAATTCCGACTTCTATCTCGGAATTCCGACTTCTCTCGGAATTCCGACTTCTATCTCTCGGAATTCCGACTTCTATCTCGGGAATTCCGACTTCTAACTCGGAATTCTGACTTATAGTAGTGTTGTCACATAAATGTACCAATTTTTGCTTTGGATGCGTTGTCCATATCTCGGAATTCCGACTTCTAATTCGGAATTCCGACTTCTATCTCGGAATTCCGACTTCTATCTCGGAATTCCGACTTCTATCTCGGAATTCCGACTTGTAACTCGGAATTCCGACTTCTATCTCGGAATTCCGACTTCTATCTCGGAATTCCGACTTCTAACTCGGAATTCTGACTTATAGTAGTGTTGTCACATAAATGTACCAATTTTTGCTTTGGATGCGTTGTCCAGTGACTGCACATTTAATAATTGTCCTTGTGATAAAGACATTTATGACTTGTGTAAAATATTAATTGTTGAAAATATCTAGAAATAGTATCTAGTATGATGAAATCTAACCCCTGAAGGGTAGAAGACAAAGAAATTTTAATAAATGAGGAAAAAATAAATAAATTATTAAATTCTATTCCTTGCAGCGACACCATGGACGGCTATGCAAGCCAAACTATTTATAGGATGCTTTTACTAACATATCTATAATTAATATCAAGTTTAAATAAGAAGTGCAGCGAATCTCTAAAGAGTAGATAACTTAAATAGATTTTAATAAATAAGAAAAAAGTATATTTTACCCTAAATAGACTCCCTCGGATCGTAGTACAAGCCAAAATATTTATAGGGGGCTGTTACCCCGATATCTGGAAATAATATATATTATGAATTAATGTAGCAGCAGGTTTCAGAAAGGGTAGATAATTCAAATTAAATTTAATAAAGTAGGAAAAATTCAATTAATTAAATTACCAATGTGTCTAGAAATAACAACTCTATGAATAAAAGTGACAGGATTAGAAAACTGAAACAAATTTTATTGAATGAAAAAATTCATATTTTCATATTATGTCCCACGCCCCGAACAAAACTAGGTAGTCAAAATATTAATTGGAAGTTGTTGTCAATAGGTCTAATAATAATATATAGTATGCATAAAAGTGGCAGTGAGGTCCTTAAGGGTAGAAGACCCCGGCCTGCCGAGTCATTCTAATATATTAATGATGTATCTGTTACAAACTTTTACGACAAGTAGAAGAAGATCCAAAACGGGTAATGAAACTTAATACATAAAAAACGTAAATGACTGGGAACATTAGTCAAAGAGTCTATAATCAGTAATATAGTCTACTGTATTAGATATTTTGTCAGCAAACCACGTATATCAAGGTACCCCCGGCAGTTCGGTTTTAGAAATAACATGTCTACTACTTCAGCGATTGGTCAGCTTATAGACTTTGTTCAGGAGAGCTTTGAGGGCAGAAGATATGCTCAGGCTTCCTTTTTTGACTTGACCAAGGCCTTCGATTGTGATTCTCATGACTTGCTCATTCAGAAGATTTCTTTGTATAGGTTTGACATCAGTAGCTCCAATTTGCTTGAGTCATACTTGTCCAATCGCGGTCAGTATGTGTCATAGAATGGTGGGTCTTCGGGCAGACAGTCTATCAGCCATGGCGTTCCACAGGGATCTGTGTTAGGGCCAGTACTATTCTTGCTCTATATTAATGACATTGGAGCCAGTATCCCGGATGGGGCTGGAGAAATATTATTGTTTGCCGATGATACTACAACAATTAATACCAACGAAAATCTTGAAGATCTGGAGCAAATAGTGGTGACGACACACAGTGATGTGCAGACTTGGTTTATTTCTAATAAGCTGGGTATTAATACCGTGAAAACAAAAACATTACACTTCTCGTTAAGAGCAGGTCCTATGAGCACGGATCCCGTTAAGTTTCTGGGTGTGTACCTCGACACGAAACTGACATGGGAAGAATATACAAGTCAGGTTGCGAGGAAGTTAAGCAGAAATCTGTACATGTTACGTAATTTTAAAGGTATCGTATCAGACAACGTCCTTATGTGTGCGTATTATGGTCACATTAATTCCCATTTATGTTATGCTGTGCTGTGTTGGGGACACTCCCCCCATGCAAATGCGTTATTTGCTGTACAGAGGCGCTGTGTGCGGGTGATTGCAGGTTTAAGATTTGATGAATGTTGTAAAAATAGTTTTGTCACATTATGCATTCTCACTCTACCATGTATATATATTTTAAATTGTCTTGTATATGTTAAGGAAAATCTATATACCTACTCTCACAATCGCGACTATCATGAGTACAACACTAGGGCAAGAAACTGTATTGCTGTAAATTATAGTAGAACTGCAAGAGCCAGGGACGGAAGGAATTACCATTGCATAAAATTTTATAACGTTCTCCCAGAGAGAATCAAAAATTTTAATGTCAAAAAATTTAAATTCCAAATAAAGCAATACCTTATTAAAAAAGCTTTTTACACTTGGGATGAGTATCTTCATAGTAATTTCAACGACCTTGTTAACTTAGATTAACTCAGAGAGGCATATCCTTGTTGCTGTTACATTTTAGTTTAGTTAGTATTATTTTTCTTTTTTAATTATTTGCTCTATTTTAATCTTATTATTTATAGTTTGTTATTTGTCTTTTTTGCTCTGTTTACATTTTATATTTTGACTTGTAAAAATAAAGTATGTTCAATTATCAATAAATATTGTATTGTATTGTATTGTACCCATTTTGATATTTTGGACAAATTCAAAAGAAATACCTATTCCTTTTGTTGGGTGTGATCAACACGAAAAAAATTTACAACTACGATCATTGAGTTCTACCTTGTTAGTAGAATGCTCTTTATTTGTAAAGAGGTTTATCGAATAGATAAAGCTAAAAGAAAGAAAATAAGGTGCTTGAAGAAACAATCAAAATTATGATTAACTTTTCACTGTGTTCCTGTATCTGTTTTGATAGATTCATGTCCTTCCACAAAGTTAGAAATAAGAACTACAACGGAAACTTGATTTATGAGGATATGATTTGCTAACAATTTTTTTTTGCTGAAATCATGTTACAGATTTTTGTTTTCAAACTTCATAAAATATCAATGTCTTCATTTGTGGAGGAATTCTAATAAACTATAGTTTAAAAAACTGAAAAACACGCTGTAATAGCAAACTGAACTAAAATAAAACCATTTGGACGAGAATAAAGTGAACAAGAAAATTAATGTCATTGTGAAAACAGCGTGGGTCTGATATCAGTTATAAATATGTTATCGGTATAATTTCTGAAAGTAAAGTCAGTATGAAAATATGGTATAAAGGCACCCTACACTTTTTTACAAAAGTAATTTTTTTCTTTTTAGTTCAATTTACTATTAAAGCGTGTTTTTTAGTTTTTTAAACTATATTTTTTTATCTTTTTAGTTCCGTTTACTATTAGAGCGTGTTTTTTAGTTTTGTCAAACTATAATTTATTTTTCTTCGCTACCTCCCCGTGCCGAGAATGGGTAATTTGGGCGTCTGCTGCCTTCCTTTTATATGGTAGCCATTTTCCAGGGTCCCTTTCCGAGATGAAATTTTTTTATCCTCATGATCCTGTTCAGGATAATGGGACCAACTTATCAAATAATTGCATGGGCATCGATTGTAATCTGGCGTTATAAAGTGGGTGAAAATCAAATGAAACTAACAAAAGCGTTTTAAAACGGGTACATTTCGGTTTTTCTGACTTTGTTTTAGTTATTATATTTTGTATCATCCATAGAATGTAACTGATTAGTTATGTTCCTATCCTTACTTGAAAAAGTCAACCTAAAATCTTTTATACTTTGATGAAATTTAATCTGAATGAATAATAACGGAATTGAAAAATAAAGATTAATGAATAATCGTTTAACGAAATATAAGTTACTTTAATAGAGGATGCATAAACCTTTCATAGGTGCTAGTTATTTACTCAAAAAAAAAGATATTTTTTTAAACAAATATATTTCTTTTCTTCTAAAAGAAAAACAATAATAATTATATTTAAATTTTTTGTATAATAGTAAATAGTTGGCAAATTGGGAAAAAAAAAGAACAATACTTATGAGTAAATGACGATAACCCTTGATGAAGAGCGAGGAGACATATGCCCCCACACTACAATGCGTATAATAAAATCTGAAAAAAAAAAATTATATATCTGAAAATGCGTGCATCCCCTCCATGCTATTGCATCTTTTTAACATAATATGGATCAGATGTTCTTACTAAATGGTGTTTTATTATTTCTACTAGCTATGAAAAAGATAAAGCAAAGTACACATTTTTATTTTTCATGTCAACCATATTCAAGCCATCGGAACCGACCCAGTCATTATTTTTTAATTTGGACTTTATGCACAGTTAATAAATTTCTTTAGTTTTACTTAGCTTCATCCTGATCCCTATAATTAAAACATTAATTTCATTCAGAATGATCGCTTCATTTGACGTTAAAAGAGTATAAAAAAGTGATTGCGCTAATAAGCAGTCGTGTATTAATTATAACGCAGATAGAAATTCCGAGTTACAAGTCGGAATTCCGAGATAGAAGTCGGAATTCCTAGTTAGAAGTCGGAATTCCGAGATAGAAGTCGGAATTCCGAGTTACAAGTTAGAATTCCGAGATAGAAGTCGGAATTCCGAGATAGAAGTCGAAATTCCGAGTTAGAAGTCGGAATTCCGAGATAGAAGTCGGAATTCCGAGTTACAAGTCAGAATTCCGAGATAGAAGTCGGAATTCCGAGATAGAAGTCAAAATTCCGAGATAGAAGTCCGAATTCCGAGATAGAAGTCGGAATTCCGAGTTAGAAGTCGGAATTCCGAGTTACAAGTCAGAATTCCGAGATAGAAGTCGCGATTCCGAGATAGAAGTCGGAATTCCGAGATCGAAGTCGGAATTCCGAAGTCGGAATTCCGAGATAGAAGTCGGAATTCCGAGATAGAAGTCGGAATTCCGAGATAAAAGTCGGAATTCCGAGATAGAAGTCGGAAGTCCGAGATAGAAGTCGGAATTCCGAGATAGAAGTCGGAATTCCGAGAGAGAAGTCGGAATTCCGAGATAGAAGTCGGAATTCCGAGATAGAAGTCGGAATTTGTTACAAAAATAAAAATAATAAAATTGTGGCCCTTCTACGCTTTCGTAAAATATTAACACTTCCTGGATTATTTATTTTAGAAACTGTCTGTTTGATGAGAAAATATATAAACATTTTCTAGGAAAGGACACAACAAATATATCCTGCCAGAAACTATAGGCATGACACATACCTTCCCATTCCTCCCAAAAAATTAATAAAAAAATCGATTATTTACAACGCCATAAAACTTTACAATCATCTTCCAGAACATTTAAAAACTATCCCTATGTTTGCGCTCTTTCGAAAAAAAAAACCAAAGCGTACCTCATTGAAAGAATTTTTTACTGCGTTAATGATGTTTATAGTGAATAAGTCTCATTAAAATGTTTTTTATTTGTTTGTTTACTTAAACTTTTTTGGTGTCATGTTCCAGCTGCTAGCATAGAATTTGAAAATCATTTTATAGGAGAGTGAACTGTCTGATAGTCTGATTAATTATTTTTGTTACGTATTAGATTAAAGTTATACATTTTCTTTTTTTTTAATACGCTTGAGTTACTATATTAGTTCAGTACACCTTTTGTTTATCTTCACTTATTTTGCTTGTATAACGATAACAAAGTGAGGTTAAGGTCGCGTAAGTTTAATTTCAATGTCATCGAAATTATTCACCTCGTATATGTATTGTTTATTTCCTTATTGTTAAGGCTACCTGGATTCATTAACTGCTTTAAGGCAATTTTATATCCTAACGAATGTTATATTTACAATTTATGTATTTGCATTGACCTATCGAAAAATAAGATTTTTTTGTTTTTTTTTTCTTTTAAGGTATAGTTGGCTTTGTCCATTAAATTGTAACAATTTTCCTGTGACAATAATTTGAAAAAGAACCGAGTCACCTACTCAACCAGACTACCGACTGACACCCTGGCTGTCGAAGTTCGACGTGTTAGACAGGACACTAAAAGTTTCTTGTTTCATAGAGAATAATTTGTTAACAGTTTAATTCAAACTAGCTTATATAACTTTTACATTAAAATACTCAATATTATTTTAGTAATATTTGACACATTTTTTCCTCAATGATCTGCCGAGAACATTGGACGTAAAAAAACAACCGAAAACTGCAAAAACCTTTCGCAAATCCAGAAACTAATTCACCGGGTGACAGCGCTAAAAAGGGTTCACCGTCATGTAGATGTCACTTTTAACATAGTTTCTCTGGAAACTGAACAGTAAAGTTTTATATGTACCAAGGAAAAATTGTTTAGAGATGTTATGATTTGGAGATCATTTACAAAATAATAATTTAATTAGTTTGTTGAGAGAGACCTTATTTTCATAAATATAGGTTTAGAAAAAAGGTACTTGGTAAGGTGTTGTACCAAATAGGCAATAGAATTATCAGTTGACTGTTACTTACACTACAGTCCACAGTTAAAGGTATATCCTTTATTATATAATGCTTTCCCTCGATTTATTCCGTCTTTCTTGACAAAAATAATTCTGTATTTTAACTTTTTTATCGCAGTGGAAGCACTAGAAACTTAGCCACGTCACAAATTCAATTAAAAACGGTTTTAACAACTATAAGCATGGCGGCACCACTCCCACAAGTAATTTATGCTCAAGTGGCACGTTGATACTATAATAACGTAGATAATAAATTTGGATAATCTAGAAATTTCGATTTTATTGCCGTTTTACGATCACATCTTCGGTGTTAAAACGATAGCAAACCATATCACCAGCTTTGATTTAACCGACATTAGGATTTTATGATTTGGAGGCTCTATGTAGTTCTAGCTCTCTAAGTATCCCTATTATATTTCGCAAATCACGGATAAAGTATTTACTTCCTAAGTAACTAAAAACTTTTTTTTTGATAACCTATTAACTTTGAAGAGTTTCCTGGTTGCACAGCATGCAGACTCCGATCGGCCCTTTCAAGAACAGAACAGATACGTTTTTAGTATTGCATTTTTTCTTTCAGTTTTACACATGTCACTGTTACAATAATTTATTATAAACTCAGGCTATCTGACTCAAGTGACAAATCCTTTAAAGAATTAACCTAGAAGTAAGCTTTCATATCTCAGACTTAAGAACTTCCCTCGTTATGAATCTTTTCTTTATTAGGAATACAGAACTGTGACCCAATTTAGTTCGATACATGTCAAAATTTTACCCATTTCTACCTATGCCACACGGCAAAATTTAAAATAAATTGAATTAGTAGTTTTTTTACGTTTTGTTCAGTTATGTTGAATTCGTACCAGTTTATCTCTATATCACATTTAATTTGTCTGCCCAACTTAAAGTCGATTGAGTCAGAAAATTTTTTTACATTGATTTTTTAAACAATTTCATTTGGCCATTATTTTGTTTCGCCATCTTGAATGCGTACCACAAATTTACCACTTTATCTCTATACTACACTGAATGCTTCCACAAAATTTGAAAATAATCTAGTAACTATAGAACGGAAGGTTTCACGGCTTTGGTCAATTAAAAAATCATGGTTTTTGGGATTAGATCGTGTTAAAATGGAATCACTTTCCGACGTTTTGCCTTCGATTGCACGAACATCTTCAGGAATCTTTCCTCCAGGAGATCTGAACACTGAACATTGAGTGTCCAGATCTAGTAAGTAGTTTTTCAGGTTGATTTTTTAAATGTTTTATTAAGCCGACATCTTGTTTCGCTATCTTGGATTCATACCAAAATATTACCAGTTCATTCGTATATAACACTTGCTTTTTGTTCAAAAGTTGAGGTAAATTGGATATTAGTTTTTTTCAGTAATATTTTTTTAACGTTTCATTAGACCGCCATCTTGTTTGTCATATTGGATTTTTACCAAATTATTACCAGGTCATCCCCATATGATCATCAATTTCTGACCAAAATTTGAAGTCGATCGGGTAAATAGTTTTAAACTATGTCGCGAACTGACAGGCAGACAGACCGACGGAATTGATTAAACAATATATTTAGCATTTAGAAACGCTAAAACATGAAGCTATGTAAGAGCAATTTGTTCCGCCATCTTGCATTCGTAACACAATTATACCAGTTCATCTCTATGCTACAATTAATTATTGCATAAAATTTCAAATCAATCCATTAATTAGTTTATTCAGGCAGAATTTTCAAATACTTTATCAAAGCGCCATTTTGTTTCGCTATGTTAAATTCGTACCAAAATTTTACCAATTAATTCCTACATAGTACTTGATTTTTGTGTAAAATTTGAAGGAATTTGGATAAATAGTACTTTAGCAATATTTTTTTAACATTTCATTAGGTCGCCATTTTGTTTTGCCATAATTAATTTTTACCAAAATATTGCCAGGTCATCCCCATATGATCCTTAAATTTTGACCAAAATTTGAAGTCAATCGTTTAAGTAGTTTTTTAGCTACACTACAGACAAACAGATCGACGGAATTGAGAAAACATGTTTTTCGCCATCTAGACACCCCGAAAAAACCTCGGAGGGTGATTTTTTCACGATTAAAATACTTTCGTTTTACGAGGGAAGTAAAAATGGTAAGTGTATACTATCAAGATCAAGAGCATCTGCACTACAACCATATACTCCTCAACATTATTTCCTAATTCTACCCGTCAGCCCGCCAATCACTACACAGATTGTTCAACGTGTTTCCTATTGAATCGTCGTTTATTTTTCGCGAAGTATAAAAAACATTTGTTGAATATTCAGCATGACTTCTTGGCTCGTTGGTAGTACGGTCGGCTTTGGATGCGATGCCTGTGTGTTCGAATCCCCGTTTAAGCTGATGACTATTTTAAGTTTTTTTTTTTTGACAAATTGTATATTTAATAAAAATTCTCATTCGGATAGGTTGAGATTGGTTAGGTTTGCTGTAAAGAAAGCGCGCGGTAGCGTAGGATTTTTTTTTAACAAAACCTCTACTGTTAACTGGATCTTTCCCGTTAGCGTTATGTTGGCTAAGGCTAGTCGTTCAAAATATCACTAAAACTATAAACCAATATTAAAGGCATGACACAGAAAAATACTTACGTTTACGTAAGTATTTTACGCGCTTAGGCTAAAGTGGTGTGATTGGCAGGTTGCGAAGGTAATGTAGGGCCTTGTCTCTTTAACTGGGTAAAAGTCAGTTTCCTGTATAAAGTTTTTTATTTTGGTTTTAAAAATTTGACATTAAATTTTTCATGCTGGTGCTTAATTAATTGTAAACCCTAAACTGCAAAAAATTCTTCATTTTTAAAATCTAAAGAGATCTCTGCCAAGAAGAATTCCACTTCTGAGGTTGGACCTATGAAAATGAAAATTAGCTCCTAAGGAAAATGGAGACCAAAATGATTATTTAAGGGACAGTTTAGATCTTATAAGCAACGTAATAAGGTTTACAGTCACCCTTAAAATATATCCTTTTATAGCTTTTTTCTATATTCTAAATGGGACACAGTTTTAACTCCATCAAGGTATTAATACCTTTAAAGAGCAATGTCACCATTTTAGATCCTATAACCAACATAACGAGGTTTACGGTCATCGTTAGAATATGTCCCTATTAGTATTTTTACAGTTTTTTTTTTATATACACTAAATGGGACTTTTTACTCCATCCAGGTATTAATACCTTAAAATAGCTATGTCACCTTATATTAAAGAATATATAAGAAAATAACTTGTAGTTAATAATATTTCCTTGTTCAATAGTGTTTTTAACCTTCTAAAGTAAAATACATTAGATACAAATTTACGGCCCGGAGCACAAGGAAATTGTTTTACCAGTTGTTAACTTGGTGTTGCTAGATATCGTGCATGTTTGTGTTTTATCGGGGTATACTATGATATTATTTTGGAACCGAAGTTTAGTCACTGTATGTACTGGGTCCCAAAAACGAGACCCAGCGCATTTTGGTGCCTTTGAAATAATGATATTCTGAAAGATGTTATACTAAATTTGTGAGCACTGTGGCAGATAATATGTGAAAAGTCTCGACACGAATATGTTTGTTTTGATACGGTATCCTTTTTTTTTTCTCGAAACAGATTAATCTTCACCTAGCCCTAATTTTATTATTGGAATTATTTAGATAATTGTTACAGGGTAGTTTTTTCAATTTATTATTCCTTTTACTCATTCTCGAGTTAACTCCTCTCTAGAGAGGGTTTTCCTTTTGAGTCTGCTTCACCTCCCAGATCTCTATTAAGTTATAAGCGGTTTTCCTCCCCTGTTCTACAATTACGACAGAGTGGGCTATCTTATTCATGGCTCTATTGAGCCCTTTGTTTAAGGTCTCAAGAAGTATTTCGGGCTGGACAATGGTCTTGTTAAGTTTACGACAACGTGGTTTGATTATTTTTTTTCCTGCTAGTCATATATTTTTATTTATATTCTTTTCCTTTTGTTTGATTGAACTTTTATCTGCGCTTGTCAATACCTTATTTTCTTAACCTCATCTCAGTGTGTATTTTAACATGTGAAGTTACAGTTGTTTGATTTGCTCTTGTGATTTTATTTAATGTCGAAGGTTTGTTTAAATTTTGTATATTTATAGTGATAGTTTTTGATTGTTATATTAATTGTAGGTCTGATGATGCCTGAAAAGGCGAAACACGTGTAACCGCATTATATTCTTTTTGACTGAGACCGAGACTTTGTGTCTTCTTTCTAATTTAGTCATTTGAAACCAGGGGTGCGATTTTGGGAGATAGCGTTCGTTAACTTAACGAATGTTAACTCATAGGGGTGACGCTCGGGCATTACATTCCGATTTTCCGATCTTGATTCGAAAAAGGCCAACCTACTACAAAAAGTCGCCGTTTTCTGTATCTGTCAGTTCACATTCGTGATAATAGGTATTTAATTTTAAATTGCCATTTAATTTGATTTGTTGGAATATAAAATACTTTTTGATACCTGTTACTTGAGTGATATACTATAATATATAGTATATATAATCGACAGATGCCACAATATTCAAGAAAATTATGAAAACATGGAACATCCAAAGCAGCAGAAGAGTTACGAAACTCGTAAAAGGTCCAACAAATTAAACAAGGTGAGCTAATCTGCTTAAAAACTATGTAAACTTATTGCGAAACCTATATATTTTATTCATAAATAATTATCAATCCAAATTCAGTGGTTTATTTCCTGATTTGGCTCATTTTGTAGTAAATATGACGAAAAAAATTAACCCTGTGCTCGTAATTTACGACTGTTGAATAAACCTTTTATAGAAATGTCTAACAAAGTTATGAAAATAATCTTTAAATATTGTGTAAGTTATCTGTAAATGATCTGGTTAACACCTCTATTACGAATTACATATTTTATTTTGTAAAGAAAAAGCCTGTTTATACTTTCGAATTCAATGCCATCACGGTACCAAGTATGCAACCAGGCAAACACCTAACATATGTTTTGAAGATACGGTGATATGGCAGTACAAAATTAATTTTTTCCTCTCACTAGGTATATCCTTAGTATTTTTACAACAGGTACTTGCGTTACTTATTTTTTTGTAAACTATTAAAATATAATTCATTAATGGATTGTATAATTGTTTATTGTTTTAGACAAGAGGTATGAAGGTAAGGGCCTTTTTTAACATATATTGTAGGTACATAATTTATAATAATATGAATATGTACTATTTTAATGAAACGAGAAATTATGGACAGTTTAGTAAAAGTAAAGTACTGTGTATAATATGCCATACTATCTTATTTTTTGTGTATCGATTATTCCAAATATACAATACAAAATATCGAATATTTTATCAAAGTTGCACCTCACTGTAACCTAACCTAACTCCTGTTCCTGTATTAAATTTGTCTTTGTTTTTATTTTAGTTCTCAATACATAAAGCGAAAATGTATGTTATTCATACGAAAGAAATAGAAGAATTGTATATTTAAAAACTGCAAAGTTGGATATTCATTGCAGTAGTATATTAGTACTTAGAAGAACATTTTCTATTTATACTGAAAATACTGAAGAGCAATAAGGCCTATTCCTGATTCAATATATAATTATAATGAATGATATTTATGTGTAACTTTTTCAGATAGGCATGAAATTATTATTTATAAGCAAATAGAATAGTACTTGCTAAAAAATATATTTCTGTGTCTATGTTATACATACTGATAAATACATTTTCGATGTTGAGAAGCAAGGTCAATTAACCTTACTCCTGATTTATAAACTTGCTTTTGCGTTTCACGTTCTGCTACGATTTTAACATATATCTATAAACTTGCTTTAACGTGTTTTTAGAGTGCTTTTGTCCACTGATTTTCTAACCTTACTTTGAACAACTCAAAAGTAAACTAATTTAATTTGATGATTAAAATTAATTTAGAACAAAAGTTTGTATGTTTGGCATATGTTAGTTTGGTAATATCAATTGTTGCGGCCTATAAATTAAAAACTCAAAATTCAAGGCGTTGAAAATTTAAAACGAGACCCATCAACAGAGCAAGGCAGACCAAGGGTGATTTTAACTATTATAAAAAAACGAAAAAAATAGATGAAGAACAAGTTTTCAAGTTCACTAGGATGAGTATTTCTGCTTCTGAGAAACTGCTGTCTAAAGTGAAATCCACAATAATCAAACAACATCGTTCAGATGGGATCTCGGCTGAACAAAGACTCATAATAACTTTGCAGTATGTTGACATGACCATGCAGGCCTTGGCTTGGAATTTTCAAATAGGACACACAACAGTCCACAAAATTGTATACGAAACTTGTGCAGTACTTTGGGAGGTTCTTTAGCCAGCCCCTTCTTCAGAGAACGAATGGCTAGGTATATCCAATGGTTTCTCAACAAGGTGGAACTTACCACGTTGCTTGGGAGCCTTGGATGGGAAACATATAAATATACAAGCACCAGCACATAGTGGATCTATTTACTTTAATTACAAAAAACAGTTCAGTATTGTATTGTTGGCAATCTGTAATAGCAAGTATCGCTTCACTGTGGTTGACATTGGTGCATAGGGAAGCCAAAGTGATGGGGGTATCTTTAGGTTAAGTGTTTTTGGGCAGATGTTTAAGGAAAATGAGTTTAATCTTCCCAATTCAGATGTAATTGAGGATACAGATACCCAAATGCCGTACTTCTTAGTGGCTGATGAAGCTTTTCCTCTTAAAAGTTATAATATGAGGCCTTACGGAGGAAAAAACCTTAGTTTTGCTCAAAGGGTTTTTAATTATAGATTGACAAGAGCTCGCCAAGTGATAGAAAACCCTTTTGGCATAATGGTGGCCAGATGGCGAATATTAAAAACCAATATTGTGGCAAAACCTGAAAACGTTGACAGTATTGTAAAAACAATAACTGTCTTACACAATTACTGTCAAATAGAATTGGGAGCCAATGAAAATAATTTATATTGTTCTCCAGGTTTTGTTGATTTTGACGACCAACATTATGGTGCATGGAGAAGAGAACAGATACCATTACCATCAGTGGGACGATTAGCAGCCAATTACGCAAAAAGAGCTTTGTATCAGTTTCGAGATATGTTATGCCATTATTTTCTGTCACCTGCAGGAAAAGTACCTTGGTAGAGAAGTCGAATTACCGGTGGCTTATTAATGGAGACCTAAGTTTAGTTAAAACAAGAGTATTTCATAAGTATTTATAGTTTCTGTTGGTTTTTATTGTAACTAGTTTTAATGCGAATTCTGATTTGATATGTAGTAGTGTATTCTACTTAATTACCTATTTGTAGTGCTTTTATTTTTTTTTTAATTAAAATAAGCTACTTATTAATGAAGACCTAGATTTATTTAAAACAAGAATATCATATGTAATTGTAGTTTCTGTCGGTATTTATTGTAGCTAGTTTTAGTGCGTATTCGGATTTGTTGTGTAGTAATGTATTCTGATTATATTTAATTACCTATTTGTAGTGATTTTAGTTTTTTAATAAAATAAGCCACTTTTATATATTCTAAAATTTATTACAGCAAAAAACTTTATAAAATTAAAAATTATAAATACTTAAATTAATTTTCAAGATTTAGGAGCATTGCCCTTCGTTTTTCCTTGGCCTCCTCTACAGTAATCTCTTTTAGTCTGCTGTTCACATACTGGCAAAATATATGATTTGGATCATCTGTATTCTGCTGAAAACCTTCAATTGTGGAAGCAACTTTTTTTGCAGAAGTGACAAGGCCCTCCAACTCGTCGTCCCACCTCCTTTTCTGGCCTTTTGCTAGAAATGGTTTTGAATATAAATTCAAGTGCTCATTACATTAAATGAAAATGTCAAAAACACAAAAATAGCAAGCTATGCAGTAAGGGCTGTCTTAATTTTTATTTAGGGCAAAAAGGACTGTAGTTATGTTTCAATACAATGATATAGTTTATCAAAGGCAATTCGAGCAGCAAAAAACCAATGAAGCAATTATGCCACCGTTCGACTGCAAAACAAATGCTTTGCCAAAGGCGTGCTGTCGAACGGTAGCATAATTGTTTGCTGTTCCAATTGACTTTATATAAACTATAATAAGCCCTTTTGTGGGGTCAATTTCAGTATTAATACATAAATATAATATATATTGGTAAAAACGAGTAATCCAGAACTGCTACCAAACTAAAAAACACTTAAGTATACATAAATAAATTTTATAAGTACCTTGTATTTTCTTGGGCCATTTTGGTGTAACATCCTTTTGAGGTATCGCACCTACTTTATCAGCCTCAAGCCCTTCTTCTCCAGGTTGTACTGATGGTGAACTCAGTCCTGGAGGTGAAGTTAGATACTCTAATGTGGACCAGTTCGACAGACTGGAAGACGGTCTTGAACCAGGAGTTTTAGTTACACTGCCTGTTGTTCTAAAATTAAATACCAAGTATTATAATTAGGTTTGTATTAATTTATATTATTAGCTACAACTATACAAAAAATGTATTCTCACTTTCTTTGCTTGATGTATTTTTTATAAAACAGCATCAGATCATAATATTGCCAATTTGACTGTGGCGCTTCTGATCCTGGACGTATTGCCCGAGACTCTACCAAATCTGTCCCGCAAATTTCGCCAGGCTTTCTGACAAGCCTCAACTAAAATAATAATGTTTTTATTACATAATGTAGAAGCATGGTCAAAATTTACGAAGAATATCACTTGTACAATTCAAAATTTGGGCTATTTCTTCCCAAGCCAAATTCTTTTTTTTGTTATCCTTGTAGTATGGATGACTTAAATCAAATAGGTATTCATAATTTTGGATGACCTCTATTAATAGGTTAAAATCCACTGCGCCTCCAAGTACCTGGGAAACTTGAGATTTTTCATCTAAAAAATTTCAAGATTATAACTGTAAACTACACTTTGTTTATAATTAATATAACTTACCCTGGCTTTCTATATCACTCATATTTATAAAATGCTGCCTAACAATAAATAACTGGAAACTTATAACTAATTGTAACAACTTTTGGTATTTTATGGCAAAACACATCCAAACAAAAGGAAAAATATACAAATGGAGTGGACCGTGCATTCTGGCTAAGTGGCGATCCAGCTTGTAAAATTCAATGTTTGTGTGTGGTGTGTTCAATGGACCCTATAAGATTTCTTTCTGTTTTGGCAAGGATACAGTGATGCCAAAACCTATGTAGTGTGATTTCTGGTTTTTGCAATTTTATATGTATAGTTTTTAATTAATATTTTGCTCAAATTGTTTTAGAAGTTTCATACCTCAATATTATATTTTAAGAAATAACTATTGCATTGACGTAATAAATTCATTATGTTCACTACTTTAATGAAATGTTTTTGTTTATTTGTAAATAGGTTTTGCTTCAAATACAGGACAAATATATTAAAAATTAGACAGAGCCATCTATATACGAGATAAAGCCAATGGCACAGCTATAGAACTATTAAAAAAACGCTACCTATAATTTATATCTACTTTGAGATAGGAATTATATGCATAGATATATTGTACCTATACCTTATTAGGTTTGCATGATAACACTCTGTTGTATGTAAAATTCTTCGGTAAAATTTGATATATCTAATTTTAAAATTGAAAAATGTGCAACTTACTTATAATAAATAACTAAGGTAGAGCTATCGTGTAGTGTGTGTCATGTTATAAGCGTAATGTAATCATGTTAAACAGGGCCGATGAGAAGGGCAGAATTCGAATTGGGAGGTGGTAACCGAAAAGGACCACCCATAACCTTTATGGAAAACATGCTTCAGTGAAATTCACTAATTGTTTTATAGTAGTTTATATAATGCTTGAGATCTTGCACAGAAAATGTCAGGGAATTGTTAAAATGATACTAGTGCTTAAGAATCAAATAAATAAAATATATATCCGTGAAGCCAGCTCCTTGTAGCTAACAATAAGGAGCCAGCCAGCCAACATTTTACAGCGGACAGAGAAGTCTTTGACATAGATATACAAGAATGATAGTTCCAGGATGTTTTCGAGGCAAAAAATATCTTATTTATGTTAATCTAATTGCAACAAAACTTTGCAAACTCTTTCGGTACATGGTCTCTTCTTAGGCAGGGTATCAAACGACAGGGGCGGAGTAAAAAATTAATGTATTTTTACAATTGCAATGTCTTTCTTAACTTAACTTAAAATTAAATTAAATTTTGCAAGCTGATGGAGTAATATACTTTTAATATATGGTCTTTTCCTAGGCAAACGACAGGGCAGAGTAAAAAATTTATTTATTTTTAAAAATGCAATGCCTTTCTTACACTAGCTTGAAATTAAACAAAATTCTGCAGGCAGATATAGTAATATATCCTTAATATATGTTATTTTCCTAAGTGGGGTCGCAAACGACACTGGCCAAATAAAAAATAAATGTTTTATCACTACCTCAAATTTAACGAAATTTTCCAGACAGATGAAGTAATATACACTTAATATATGGTCCTTTCCTGGGGTGTCAAACGACAGGTTCCATCCTGGAACTATCTTTCTGGTATATTTATATTATGGCAAAGTTTATCTGGTTCACTATAAAATTTTGTTGCTGGCTCCTCCAAGGAGCTGGCTTGACAGATATGTAAAATAATAATTTTAAACTCATACCAACAAAATTTGGTTGGGATGAGTTTTGGCTCTTTTGGGTTGGGTAAAATATACTTTTCTAGATTCTTAAGTATATTTGATAGTACGACAAATAAATAAATCAAAAATTGAATTATAATTTATACAAATATGATTTTTCTTAAACAAATATACTTTTCATATTGAGAAACCTTATCTGTGTACACTTTAGTCAGTTAACCTTACATTATTTACCATTTTCAATTTTAATCAATTTTTTAATTTATACAGGATGTTCGTAAATCGTATAAGGTGCAGCTTCGAACGAATTTGGAAAACATAAATTTAAAATTTTTCTTTTGTATATTTAATTGCCTGTTTGCTCATGCGTTGAATAATAATGCAAGAGTACAATATTATTTGAGTCAACTAAGGGGACAATTAAGTTTATTATGGCTTTAAAATGTACAGATTTTTGAAGTAGTACTTTGTCACCTATTAAGTAAAATAATAGTAACAGATTATAATAAATATAACAATAGTGAAGTTTCTGTTAATAAAACTTTGTTTATTAACACAGATAATCTTTTTACTTTGCAGGTGATTCTTAGAAAAGTAGTTTTTCTTATATTACATTCTGTGTTTCTATTTTTAGGTATTTCAATCTGAGTCAAGTCCTTTGATCCCTTGTAAAAAAAAATGGCACCACCTTACATATCATCAGAAATCAGCAGCATTGGAAACTATATTTCAGCTTGTAATTACTTGAACAGTAAATTATTTTAAATCATAATATTTTTTTTTTATTTATAAAAAAAAATAACTTTTTTTAAGAGCTTTAAAAAGCTAATACATAAACTAGAATTTTTAACTTACTTATAAGACAATCGAAATGAATAACTATTTCATTTATATCTATATTTGTGACTACACCTAAACCAACAAAATTACTTATTTTTAGGCATTTTGAGTAGATATACTAAGAGACAGTGGCGTATAAAGGGGAAGGGGTTGATGTTAAGCCCCCCACCCTCCCCCAGAGCCACTTTTATTTAAGCTAAAATGATAGAAATAGTATATAGTAACCATGTCTAGAATTGAATGCGGTAATTTCAATATTTTTATTGTAATCAAAAGAATTAGAAAAAAAAATAACATTTCTGTTTATCAATTGTATATATTTTTTTCTGTATCTTTTAACATATACTGAGGCTGACAAAATATCCATTTTTTTAATTGGATGCTCTGTATATTTTTTACACATAAGAAAAACTAAAAGATACATTTCCAAAAAACTGCATTTTGGATGTTCTAAAATACCTATGATATATAAATGCAGGCATGTAGCCAGGGGGGCTTCTGGGGGTCTGGACCTCCCCCCAAAATTTTGAAAAAATGTCGGTATAGGCATGCTTTTTACTAATTTTTTGAGATTTGACCGTTTGAACCTCCCAAAATGAATTTCTGCTCTGGACCCCCAAACTGAGTTTCTGGCTATGTGCCTGTATAAATGGGAACTGATTTATATAGTTCTTAAAATTGAAATTCATACCTATGTATAAATGGTCATATTATTTCAGGACAAACAAATTCCAAATATATCAGTTACAAATAAATAGAGTACTTTAAACTTTTTCCAGGGCACTGGCTATATGCTGTAATTAAAAAAAATCTTACAAAAACTGATCTAAAAGCAGGTGGTTCGTATCAGAAAACCTACATTTAAATATTTTAAAGAGAAAGATTATTGTGTGGAGGAATTCTTAAAAAGAGAGGGAGAAATAAATCGTGGGCATGTCCGCATATATAATGATTACTTACCAATTCAGTAGATTAATATAGATAACATATGTGATAGATATGAAAATACAGTTAAAATGTAAAACATAATTTAATTTAAAATAAATAAAACAAATTTTTGGCTAATACACCTAAAATTAGTCTACTGTATTATCTGATAGTACATTTATTACTATTGAAATATATTATTATACATTAATTTTTAGGATAATAAATACCTGCTAGTGTTTTTAAAAATATCATATTTTCTAATGTCTCTAAAATATTTTTTATGCCGCTTTCTGAAATTCGGTTATTAACATGAAACGCCTAGTACTATAGAAGTAGATTATATGAAATCAAACCCACTAAAATTTTCACCATATCTCACTGCACACACTTGTAAACATTTAAATTTAGAATCCCCAATTATTTGAGGTTCTTCTAGATTACAGAAACAGTAGGTATTAGATACAATAATTATTCGATCACCAACTCGTACTAGCAATGCCGCTTTATCTTCTCTTTTAAAAGTGTTCAAGTGTAGTATAATACAAGTATTGTAGTTTTTCAGACAGACGTAAAAGCTGCAGCTGTTTTATTCTTCATCACTTTTTCATTATTTCCTGAATAATAAAATATGTGTATGGTAATAAACAGAAACTAGTAAACTTTCTTCGTGTTTTATATGTTTTCATCATCGTCAACAAAATAATTTAAGGTTAAGAGTAATTGTCAAATTGGGTGCAAAACATTGCTTGCTTGATGTAAAAATATGCATGCAATTTTCCATTTAAAAAATGATTGTTATTTCTAAACACCTATCTATTGTTTCGCTAAATCACGGGATTTAGCGAATGTTAACTTAACTATCGTTATCTCCAAAATCGCATTCCTGTTCTCTTAGAGAATATGGACGCTTGCTTGCAGTTTAAAAAGGCCAGTCAGGCGAAGCTCGTCCAGCTTTACCGGAAAAACTTAATTTTGCGGAAGAATTTGCTGCTTAAAATTTGGTTTCTCCAACAATGTTTATTTTTCATGTTGACTCCAAGATTTGTCGACATTAGATGTAATAGTCACACCAGATCCTCCGAAGCCGCATTGAAAAATGAAAGATGTTGAAGGAAGAACTTAAGAGTCACTATGGAAATTTAAATTCGGTTAACTTTCGACTGAAGTACTTTTTTTTTACTTCAACATCTATGTAATGTTTAGAGACGATGTTGAATCGTTTGGTAGTGCCACTTTTCGCAGATTGGGTAAGAAAATTCATAAACTTAAATACAATCAAAGATCCTTTTTACAATCAAATAATATTAACGAAAATAAACAAAATCTTGCAAATCCCATTTTAATTTTCATGCACGTTTTTTAAACTTAACAGATGTTGTTTTTACTTCGCAAGAAGAAAAATTATTAAACCACAACCTAAAATACAATCTATCGCATGATATAGATTTGAAAACAGAAGAGACACTTGCGGTTGAGGCTGAAAACGTCATTCAGAGTACTGACATAGCTAACAAGAATATTCTAAGAGCAAAACTTATTATTAATTTTTGAAATACCGGCTTCTCTAACGAAGAGCAGTGTAATTTTAGATAAACTGATCTTGATTCATTGAAGAATAATATAAAATTCTACGACCTGATCGTCACCAAAGCAGATAAAGGCTCTTGTTTGGTGGTTATGAAAAGGACTGATTACGTGAAGAAGGTTGTAGACTTCCTGGACTCTCACAAACTCTTTCTTTGTGAAGGTTAAAGGTGCTCTTAATTAAACGTTGGTAACTTTAGAATATTTTAAAACCTCGAAATATAATTTGTATCCTATGAATCCTAAAACACCTTTGCTCTACGGTTTACCTAAGGTACACAAAGAGGGAAACCCTATCAAACCCGTGGTTTCTTTTAGTGACTCACCTTGTTACCGTTTATTTTCGTGGCTAAATAAAGTTTTGAGAGAGGTTACGGTTTTTCAGAATACTTACCCCACAAAAAAAAATCGGTAGAGTTGGCGCAGTACCTCAAAAATGTTGACATTCTACATAATGCAATATTAATTTCCTTAGATGTAAAAAATGTGTTCCCCAGCATACCCCCAACGAATGCATTAAATTGGTAAAGAGTTTACTAGACAAAACTGCTCTACCAGCACTAGTAAGGGAGAATCTCGTTTCTCTGCTCTCCATCGTACTAGACCAACCTTTTTTCAAATTTAATGGCTTATTTTTTAGACAGTTAGCGGGTCTAGCGATGAATTCCTGCCTTTCCCCTTTTCTTAGTGAGATTTTTATGAGTCATGAGACAAAGATCATGAAAAGCCGTTTTGCTAACCATCTATTAGCTTACAAGAGGTACGTGGACGATATATGTATAGTGTGGAAAGGAAACAATCAGGAGTTGACGGATTTTTTAAATTTTGTTAACTCCCTTCATAACAGGGAAGCTTTCAATCAGGAATTGGAGATTATAAAACAAATTGCTTTCAACAACGGTTTTCCTATTCGCTCCACCAATAGACTATATTATAAGTTGTTCAATAAATACAAACTTTCCTTTAATATTATTCACTCTAAAGCAACACTTAAAAAATGCTTCAAAGGTTTAACATTTTTTGGTAATATTTCAACGCAGGTGGCGAAGTTTCTCAAACATTTAGATGTCTCAGTTGCTTTTAAAATAGTGAACTCACTTAAGACACATCTAGTAATGACCAAAGATAAGAACGAACATCTCTCAAAATCAGGGGTTTACTCGTTGAGCTGAGATTGTTCGGCTGTATATGTCGGACAATCAGGGAGAAGGATTTCCACTAGGGTCCGGGAACATCTTAGCCTTTTCGATAAATATAAAAACACTGATATCACCGAGACAAAGTCGGCTTTTGCTAACCACTTGCTAATAACTGGACACCATTTTCTATACCAAACAACGTTAAGATACTACACGAGTGTCCAAAGAGTAAAAAACTGGATTTGTTAGAGAAGTTTTACATTGTGTTAACGATGTCTTCAACTTCGAACCTCAACTAATTTTTAACAATCTTAGTACTAACAATAATCGGCAGTAAGATGATGTATAGACCTTTCATTGGGGCTGCTGGTAGAGTGATGGTCAGTATTTCAGCCTCTGGTTATATCAATAACTTTTTTTATTTATATTTTTTGTCTTTTATTTGATTCAACTTTTATCTGCGCGTGTCGATATCTTAGTTTCTTAACCTCATCTCAATGTGTATTTTAACAATCTCAATGTGTATTTTAACATGTGAAGTTACAGTTGTTTGATTTGTTTTTGTGAGTTCATTTAATGTCGAAGGTTTGTTTGAATTTTGTATATTTATATTGATAGTTTATGGTTGTTATATTAGTTGTAGGTCTGATGATGCCTGAAAAGGCAAAACACGTGTAACCGCATTATATTGTTTTTTGACTGAGACCGAGACTTTGTGTCTTCTTTCTAGTTTAGTAATTTATTAACTATATTTATAACATGAGTATTCCACGTCGATTTACTGTTTATTGTCAGCCCCAGATGCTTACTCTCCTGCTTCTAAGAGTATAAAATTATTCTACTATATTACTGCTTATTGTCGTTAGGTTTTTAGAGAGATCGACAACGGTTTCTTCGGTGTATTATTGAGACAGTCACACAAGTTCTTTAGTGAATTTGTCAACTGCCTGATGCCACGTTCTGTTACCCTTTTAATATAAATTTGCCTAATACAAGTTTAGAAACAGATTGTCGTTTAAAGGCAATTGCTCAATGGCCGAAAACAAAACATAGTTCTTCATCTCACATAGACTTCCAGAAAAATCAACCTTCTGCATTGTCTATTCAGGCTCAATGATATATTTCAAATCAATATGAAAATTGAAACTTTCTTTCAAGCTCGTGACAGTTGACAAATACCTACTCACATCGAAGGACAAAAGCCGTTCGGACAGGCATACTATTATAGCCAAACCACCATCTGTTTACTACTTTATACCTTCTAAATTGAATATGGGGTTTTCTAATTATGATGTGCCAATGGTTAAACCTATAATGGGTTGTAAAATATAAGAACTGAGCCAATGCGTCAGCTACTTTGTTGCATTTGCTTTACGAGTGTTCTTTAAGACAACCAATAATGTTATTCAGTATTTTTCTAATTTTATTATCTCTTATATTTAATTTTATCTACAGGATCTTGCAGTATCTATAAATCTTTTCTTAAGAACCTTAGCTCGACTATTAGCCTACCATCAAAATATCTGCCCATAGACTTTAAATCTTGCTTAAGAATTCCTCTGTGGTATGTGTTGTTTATGAATATGATGAGCATTTAATAGTCAGTACATCCATTACCGTGTAGTATTCTTTTTCCATTGACTGTGAAAACTTACTTACTTTTATTACTTCCCTCGTAAAAGGGAAGTATCGTAGTCGTGAAAAAATAATCCTCCCAGGTTTTTACAGATCTTCACGTTGTAGGATCCCTAGTCAGTCTGTACGCGACATAATTGAAAACCTACTTGATGGAATGACTTCAAATTTTGGTCAAGAATCAAGGGTCATGAGGAAATAAAATGGTTACATTTCACCTCCTTATAACTCTTCATTCCATCCAACAAAACTACTTATTCAGTTTACCTGAAATTTTTCACAAAAATCAAGTATTACGTAGAAATCATCTGGAAAAATTTTGGTACGAATCCGAGATAGCGAGACAAAATGACGACCTGGTGAAATGTTAAAAAATTATTACTAAAATACTACTTACCAAATTTACCTGAAATTTTGCCCAAAAAAACAGTATTGCTGATGAAATTTTGGCACGAATCGATACAAAAAGGCTGCTTAATAAAATATTTGAAAAATCAGCATGAAAAACCTACTTATTAGAACTAGTAAAATTGTGGTACGAATTCAGCTTAGAGTAAGAATAAAAATAGAGTTCATTATTTACATACTTAGCCACTGGCAACATTACCTCACAGTATAAGCTCGATCTTACTACGATGCCAAGCCAAGCCAGGAACACCAATGTTTATACCAATTTATATTACGGTGAATATGTTTAAACATGATGCAATAAAGTTTTCATACAAAGAATGGTAATGTGTTTCCAGTATTAGTTTCAAAGCAGTATAAAGAAATTACTTTTATTGCAAAATAGTAAAATACAATCTAAAATACCCAAAGCCTTAAATCAGATTACACCAGTAACAAGAATTTTAATTAGATATGGCAAACCCAATCGGCAACTCCACGTATTAGACCATATGAGTTTGTAAAAAAACGGCCGTTTAAGTTTGTAATTTTCTTTTAATCACTAATTAAACAGCAAGGTTTTCTTTTCCAGGAGACATGTCTAATGGAGGATACCTTACTCACTTATTTTGGGTCACATGACGTATTGACCAATCCGGTTCAGTATAATAGAACGTTTCTTTCGTCCGGGATCATGTGAGGAGTATTCTCACAGAAGAAAAATGATACAAGAAAGGCTCTGAGGTGATTTTTTGGCAATTACAATAGTTTTTCCTAACAGAGAATTAAAATAATTATAGAATACTATATTAAACTGGTCAAAGGGCGTCTCACGGTCAAAAAATCGTACTGCGATTTCGAAAATTAATAGATTTTGGATGAAATCTGGGGAAATAGTAAAGTTTCGAATGATTTCGCGCCTTTTTTTAATTTTCACTTGAGTTGGGCCAATTTTTTATATACGTGTTGTCAGATAAAGGAATTTAAATGGTGAATCTTTGGGTATTAAAAGTAAAAATATGTTCGTAAACATGTTCTAAACTGGTTAGAATTTAAGATTTAGGATATTGAAAATAAAAAAATCTTTTATTTTTTAAATTTTAGCTATTAACATGGAAAAACAATGTGGCAATTGGCCATTCTATTCTTGTCTTATAGCGCTTGCTTTTTTTTACTTTCTTCGCAAGAGGAACGTATTCTAGTTGCAAAAAAACATGTTTTCTCAGTTCCGTTGGTTAGTCTGTATGTCTGTCCGCGACAAAGCTCAAGAATTTCTTGTCCTATTTAAATCAAGTTTTGGTTAAAAATTAAAGGTCATATGATGATGATGTAGTAACATTTTGGTAAAAATCCAATATGGCTGAACAAAATGGCGGTCCATTGAAATGTTAAAAAAATATTACTGAAAACTGCTTATCTATTTTATCCAAATTTTGCAGAAAAAATAGGTGTGACATGACCATCAACTGATAAGTTTTACTACAAATCCAAAATGGAGGCCTAATAAAATGTTATTAAAGTCAATGCAGAAACGTACTGCATCGATTATGTTCAAATTTTGCTCAAAAATCAAATATTATATAGGGATGAACTGGTAAAAATGTTGAGACAAATTCAAAATGGGGGAACCAAACGGTGGCCTAATTAAATGTTTAAAAATATCTGAAAAAAATACTTATCGGATTGATTGATTGATAATATCCCCATGTTGAATATCTATTACTAAAAATGTATAAATTGTTCACTTAATATCGATTTTTAATCAAATCTGTATAAATGTTAAAATGCACTCGCAATCTAGGTATTCCTGCTCTCATTTTTTAAGTATTTACTAAAAATGTGTGATATGTATTCTCAAATCTGTACAAATGTTAAAATTCCGCCGCCATGTTGGCATTACAATCTTGAATTTTTAAAATGTTGACAAAAATTCATGATGTGCACTGTGCAGTCTTAAATACCCCTAAATGCCGAATTTTAATAAAATCTGCAAACATTTTGAAATTAGTCTGCTATGTTGGTGCCGCCATTTTTAGTTCTGAAATATTGACTAAAATTTCTGTACAAATGACAAAATTCGTTCGCTATATTGGCGCCACCATTTTGATGTTTGTTGTGCATTCTTAAATAATTCCCACAAATGTTAAAATCATCCGTCCGACCTGTTGACATTGTCATTTTGGCGCCGCCATTTTGGATTTATAAACGTTGACTAAAAAAATTCGGATTTTTTATATCCGAAAGTGTATGCATGTCAAATTTGAAAATAATCAGAAATGGTAGTGGTAAAAAATCCATTTCAAGATTTGAACCAGACATACAAACATACAATCAGACGAGTAGGAAGCCAATAAAAGCACGTTAAAAGCATTCAAGCAATAGTATTCACTAAAGAGGTTTAAATACATGGTCTAACTTGACAGTTACAGGTTTAAGATGACATTTTTAACAACTGAACAAATAATTTTTCTAAATGTCACAATTACAAAATGACAGTGACATAAGGCAAACATAACTAAAAACTAAAGTTTAATAATATATAAATAACTAATTTCATTTTAAACTTACCTAACTTATTGGCTTGATTTTAATAGTGAAGTAGGGCACGATTATTTCTTTGATATTTGTAAAAATACCTATTTGCCTTATTAAGGAATAGGTAAGAATCCTTCCTTTTGTCAACGATAATGAAGCATGGCCTATTTCTTCATTTTCCTACATCAAATATTTTAACAGGGCGTCATTTTGTTTCGCCATATTGAATTCATACTAATATTTTTTTGAATGAGACGCAATTTTTGTGGAAAATTAAATAAAATTAAAGTTAATCGAGTAAGTGGATTTTTTAGCTATACCGAAACAGACCGACCGACCGTCAATAATGGAGAAACATGAAGATCTGTAAAAACCCGGAACGATGATTTTTTTTTCACGATTAATGATTTATCCTTATGCAGGAAGAGAAAACTCGCACCGCCACTGGCATTCGTCACAAATGGCCACTGCTTGAACATGGGCTATCCCCACTTCTTGTTTTGTCGTAAACATTGGTCGATAGAATGTGAAAAATAGGGGAACCATGTTGGCGCATATCCCTAACGTGATTTATGAATGAATTGTGATCTCTACTTTAATTCTTACTCTAAGGAATTTAAGATCGAGAAATAGAGTTGCGAAAAAAAACCTTCCAATGTTTTACATTACTAAATAGTTAAAAAATCAGTCTGAAACAGTTTATTAGACTAATTTGAAGCAAGGCATCTAATGTGCAAACATTAAGTGTGTTATAGAGATAAACTAGTAAAATTGTGGTACGAACTCAAAATGGCGGTACAAAATGACGAACAAATAAAATATTTAAAAAAACTTATTCAATTGACTTCAAATGTTTTACAAAAACTAAATGTGATATAGAAATAAACTAGTATACATTCAATATGACGGAACAACATGGCTGTCTTAAAAAAAAAGAGTAAAAAACTACTTATTCAATTTATTTTAAATCACGTGCAAAAGTCAAGTGTGACGTAGATAAAATGTTGGTACGAATCCAATATAGGGGCACAAAATGGCGGTCAGTACAAATATTCGGAAAGACAGTAGGTATATGTGTTACTAAATGATTATATGCAAAACTGAATTGAGTCACACCTCGCTATTCCTAAGAAGAGAAAATATTCATAACGAGGGAAGTTCCGGGTATCGGAAATTTACCGATTTTTTTTTAATTTAGTAAAAAATTTTAACTTTTTAAATTTCATACTAGGTATGTTTTGATCTAATCTGAACAGCCTCGTTATAAAAACTATTCTGAAGAAAACATTTAAACCCATTAAGTTTTTTGATTACATTCTCAAAAAAAGATACAAATTAAATTTTTTGATAATTCAGTAATGTGAACCATTGTTAAATTTTAAAATATCGATTTCATTTTTGATACTTAGTCCTGTAAATCAAAACAAAAATCTATTGAATGTTAGTACACTTAAACAAGAAGTCTAAGCAAGGAAAGGTGTTTATTAGTCATAATAAAGTTGACTACGCCAAAGAAGTTTTTAAATTTTTTTTCGAAGCCGAAGAAAAAATGAATTAATGTTGCGATATTTTCAATTAAAGTCCAAATGAAATGATTTACTGTACTATTAGACATATTGCCTACAAAGCTTTATTTACTACTCTCATCTTTTTAGGGGCTTCATAATTCCGTCTTTATAGAATGATTTTTTGTCTATTTACTAAGGAAGGTTAATTCGATTCTTTAGGAAAGATGTAGAAATTTGTAATTTGGTTAATAGTGCTTTAGCCAGTTGTGTGGTATGACACTTCTGTCATTGTCGAGTAAGTATGAATACTACCTACTAAGTTTCAATATTTTCTTTCCAGTTTCCAGTTTCTAACCGAAAGATAAATTTTTACTGCAAGTGCGTGCAAAAACAACAACGTGGTTCCTTGTTTCCTCGTCGACATATAAAACCTAAAACCGAAAAAATCGCTTGGTTCTCACTGTTTTGCATATTTGATTTTTTAAATTATCCTTTTTTAAGATCTAAATTATTAGAGTAAAACATCTGCTGGTAGTATCCTTCCTTATGTCTCTTATAAAAATAAGTAGATCTAAAAAAAAGGACAAAAGCAAATTGCTGTGAATATTACATATCTTTTAAAAACGTTTATATTACTGTCCTCAGTAACTATTACCAATGATTTCTTTTAAATACATTTCCATAACTCCGTCTGCACTACTGCCAGATAAAACTGACGCCTATCTAAGTAGATGTAACCGCAATGTCATGATTGTTTCAATTGTGCTGGTACCCATACAAAACCATTACAAACCAATAGTATAGGACGGCTACATATTGATTTTAAACAGGAAGCCATAGGCCTAAGTTATTTCATGTCAAGGCTCTTATAGATAAAGGCTTGAAACTAATCTAACAATAATGATTTTAAGTGATTATCTTAGGAACGAATGCTTAAAGAACACTATGCTGATTTTTGAAGAAAAAATCTTTGTGTGGTGTACGAAACCCTGTTATAATACAAAGAGAATATACTTTGTTCTAAATGTAATTACAGAAAAAAAAGGTTGGTGTTCATTGCAACATAGTATTACAAAATGCTGTTGAAAAAATGACGTTTATATAGCAATATAAAATTGAAAATTGTACTTATTATAACGCGTAAAGTAAATCACCCACCTTATCTTTAAAATTTCAAGAATTCCAAAACGAGGATAAATGGCGTAGTAAAGCTTATGTACCTGCACACGAAAATGCCAAACGATGCGAAATATATCAATAATAATATTAATAATATCCCAGGGGTATAGAGAAATGCTTTTGTATCTCTTTATGCACGGACATGCGCTCTCGAGATACCCTAGCCAGCTCTATGCTACACTTGACCCTCTTATTTCCTCACAGTCCCCAAAAACTCATCTTTTCCCTTATATTTCCTATTACTCCCCGAGGAACAAACCTCGTTCGCAGAGTATAAAAATCCCTGGCAGTAGGTAAAATGCAACCCTTTTATGAAAATGTACAATCTACGTAATAAACGGGTGAATCAACATTGTACCACTTGTCGCGCTCAGGATTTAGGTAGAGGATCCTCTGTGTTATATAAGCTACAGTCTCCGTCGACTTGTGACGGAAGCAACGTGATGTCGAGTATGGCTACTGCAATGACCTCACCACCCCTTGTCGCACACATCACCGACGCCACACGCCCAGCTCTCGCTGTTTCTGAGAAGACGCATGTCACCAATCCTCAGACCACCAGATTTGAGACCGACTTAACCACCTACCGGATCGGCATTCATAGTGCTTTCCTTCAGAAAAACCTGGATTTTCAGAACATCACCGAGGAACGCTTTGCTGACCAACGGCGAGTAATCGTCCGGAATAGATTTTGGCTGAACCAATCCTGGAACAACTTAAAGGAGAGAACGAGCACCTGGAGGTCGCCAGGAGTTGACCATATTCACTCCTTCTGGTATAAGAAATTTGAGGTCTTCCATGACGCTATAACTCGTCATTTCACCAAAATGAACAAGATCCTAGCAGCATTGCAAATCGTATCTATCACCATATTGAGACTATCAAGGATGCAAAGATCCATCATCAACTCAGTGGTACTTATGTAGACACAGAAAAAACAACATAAGATAAACACTGCTTTACAGATTATACAAAGGCGTTTGACAGTGTACCACATTCTTGGCTGCTAGAAGTAGTAGGAATATACAAAATTTACCCTATGATCATCAATTTCCTGGCAACTATCAAGCACCAGTGGAGAACGAAGCTTAGGATATATAAGAGCGAGAAATCTCTTACCACCCATGAGATACACATCAGTAGGGGAATTTACCAAGGAGTTTGGTTAAGTCGACTTTTTTTGTGCTTAGCGATGAACTCCCTATCTACGTTGCTTAACAATACAGGACATAGCTTCAACATCAAAGCCAATAGAGATAATTCCCGAACCATATCTCACCTTTTGTACATGGATGACATTAAGCTCTATGTTGGAAACCAAAACCAACTAAAAAAGTTATTGACGTGACATAAACCTTCTCGAAAGACATCCATAGGAATAAAAAAATGTAAAGCCTTAAACATCGAAAAAGGCAAAGTCATTAATGGTGATGTAGTAGCCCTACCCAATGGGGAAATAGTCCTAGCGATGCACGAGGCAGAGACCTACAAATACCTATGATTTGAACAAGTTAGACTGCTCCATTATAAGCAAGGAAAGACCAAGCTGAAAGATCAGTACGTTTAAAGAGTGCGAGCTCCTCTGAAGACAAAACTGAACGCCAGAAATCTCATTACAGGAATTAACACCTATGATGGGCCCGTGCTCATCAACAGTTTCGGAATCTTGAAATGGACTAACACGGAGCTACATCGAACTGCACGCCTAATGATGACCAAGTACAAGTCACACTACTCAAGGTCATCAACTCTCCGAATGACCTTACCACGACGAGAAGGTGTTGTTGACTTGACCAATTCGCACTCTCGACAGCTGCAAAAATTTAAAAACGACAAGACACGATCAATCTAGTATAAGTTTTTTTTTTAAGTTTGGACACGTTACTTTATTCTATTTATACTATTATTTTTAGACCTTAGGCCGATGTCTAAGGATAATGCACCGCTACATCAAGCCGAGGATGCCTTTTTTGCGTATACACCTCGACTTGAGAAAACCACTGAGGTATATACATATATGTTACTATGTACTATGTTTGCCAAAACACATTTTTTTCAGTGGAATTCTGAGAAAATAAATCATTAATTTGGACTTTCCCTGGCCTACCAAGTATACAAAAAATCATAAATTGCTGCGTTCAAAACTGTAAACCCCTAGCAAATCATCACATACTTACTTACTAATATTTCTTTTGCTAAAAAACATTTACAACTATATAAAAAGTCGAATATACATGAGCTTTGATTGACCTCTTTTCGGGGATAAACCTAGCATAATTAAAACCCCTGAACCCCCTATAGCTACGCCACTCTTAGCCATTGTATCTTCTTGCTTTGTCGCTAGGCCAACTAACGTTTGGTCAAAATATATTCGCTTCTATTAATGAATTTGGTACAATGGGAATAAAATAGAACTAAAGAATTCGAATTCAACTCGGGGCTTCTTATGCCGACTTCTATTGGATCCAAGCCTGTTAAGGTAGGTCCTGATTTCTTTGATACTTATATAGTATCTCAAACGGTATAAAACAGTTGACAAACAAGCCGCTTTCATCTGCATACAATCCACCATAAACTGTAGCCGATCGTACGAAGTGCCCGTACTTTTCAATAGGGGTGAACACATTTACAATCTATTTATATTGTTATAACTGTTAGCTTCATTTGTTTATTTATAGCTTGCGGCAGACACATAGGATTCATTTTCTTTTCAATGATGTTTCTCTTTTTCTTGGAAAATTACTGAATTATTTTTGCTTTTTATGCATTGTGATGATTGCGTAAATTACAGGTACTGAGTCTCTATTTCGACATGCAATTATTGTTTAAATTTCTTTGAACTTTGTGAACAAATATATGGTTTTTATTTTTTTATTATACGAATTTTTGAGACACTTGTAATCCGAGAAATATATAAATTAAGCACTAAAAATTATATCAAAGATGGAGAAGTGGGGGTTTACAAGAGAACAGGGCAAAACAATTGTTAAAATTACAATGGGACTAGTAAAAAATAAATACTGGAAACATAACTGTAATGAAATAAATATTATGGTAGATGGTATCCAGTCGACAAATGTGTGGTGGCTTTTAAAAATATAGAATACAACATCAAAAACTAACTGCACCTTATTACACCGGACGAACATGCCTGTTAATGAGAAAAATTAAACTCAATTTGCAGAGCTCTCAGACCACGACAAAAAATAATTCGGAAGAACCAATACGCTTACCAAAGAAAGAAGTTGGAGTTCCAACCGAGCATATTAAGTTGTGTTCTTTGTAAAAAATAGGAAAGTCTTGTTTGTTACTTCGCTGGATAAGAAAGGCAATAGAAAATATATGGTAAATTACAGACGACTTATCGTCAATAACAATCTTACAATTATTTGGCAGGTTATATACTTGAAGTTGAAGAACAAGTACAGCATATGATTGGTGAAAAACAATGCGAATTTCAAACAGGTCAATCATGTATAGATGATCTTTTCGCCGATCGAAATCAGAACAATGCGAATTTCAAACAGGTCAATCATGTATAGATGATCTTTTCGCCGATCAAAATCAGAAGACCAAGAATTTCAAAACCCATATAACAATATTTATTTTTTTTAGAAAAAGGGTATCACTTTTTTATAAGAAAAAAGTATGGATGCTTTTTAACAACTGTTTAATTAATGCTACTCTTGTATGCATAATTTAAGAAACATTTGCTAATAACAAAGCAAATAAGGAGCCACTTTATCTCGATCGGTTACATCGACAAAATACACACATGGAAAAAGTTAGGGATAATGAAAAAAATTACAAATTTGCCTTTATAGCCTAAAATTATATTATTTCGAAAATGATTTCATGATAATAATACAAAATAAAATTGACTACTAAATAAGATACAGGGTGAAGTCAAGGCATATGTTTTTTAGTGAATTTCTGAAACACCCTGTAGCATAAACTGCCTGCAATTTTTAAACTGTATATCGGTAGCTTTGAAGCCTGATTCTTTAAAAATATTATGGTTTTTGGATGATTAATGTATCTTTCTTTTTAAAGAAAATACAGCAATATTAGTATGGTGATGTTTTACCCGTATTTCTCTTACCCACTCATAAAAATGTGAATATTTAAAATTCCATTCGAAATAGGGTTACTGAGTTTTTTTTCAAAATGGTAAAAGCATCATTTAGCACAGATTATTGTTTATATAGAAAGAAGTTATTGATGTGAAGTTAGAAAAACATCTCTTTTATAAATTTTACAAATTTATTCATGTTAGGTAGTAATATAGAAAATGTATTCAACAAAACTAAAAAATGGGATCAACTTAATGGAAAAAAGAAAAACATAAAAAACTAATATTCTATATGAAGACCGTTGTTTTCTATCACGGCTTGAATACGTCTAGGCATACTCTTTATACAATTGTCAATAGCGTCTTGCGGTAGCTGATCCCATATAACAGGTAAAATGTAATGCCTGTAGAGTGTTCGGTGGGTGATGGTGTGAACGAAATCCCAGAAATTTTCTATAGCATTAAGATCTGGTGATCTTGCTGGCAATCTTAAATGATCAATCTGGTTCTCCTGGATTTGATTAAGTACAAGCTTTATGCCGGCGAGCGTTGTCATCCAGAAATATAAAACTAGGTTCAAAATTGTACCTGTATTCTTCAACGATATCACCATTCATGGTATCGTCGCATAAGTACAATTGAGTACGACCACCGTAAAAAATCCGATATCGATATCACCATTCATGGTATCGTCGCATAAGTACAATTGAGTACGACCACCGTAAAAAATCCCAGCCCAAACCATTATTCCTCCACCAACGTAAGGATGAACCCCTTGTACTAGACCAGGTCGAACGCGCCTTCCAGTATCTCTCCAAATCCTCAATTGCCTTGTATCACTATGCAAGCACACTTTGGTTTCATCCGTGAACATGATATTGTTATTATATTCTTCATTCCAACCGATTCTTTCTCGACAGCAGGCTAAGCGATTCCGACTTTGTTCCATAGTAAGAGGGACAGAGCGCCAAGGTCTTCTTGCCCTTAAATCGATTGCATGTAAGTGGTTTATGATAGTTCTATAACTGACCTTTGCTGGCTCTTCTTAAATCACGGTCTATTCCCGAAGCTGGTCCAGTCATATTTCTTTGTGCTGTTAAAGTAACGAAACGGTCCGGTGGTTCTGGTGGTAGAGCGCTGTCTTCCAGAGCGAGGTCTTCCAGACACAGAACCTGTTTCTTGAAATCGTTTATTTAATCTGCTGATCACACTTTGTGAAACATGAACTGCATTTGCAACATGTGCTTGACTCACGCCAGCTTGTAGCATACCAATGGCTATATTAGCGTTGTCTATCGCTAAGTGCCTTCGTACTATTTTGCACAATATAAAAGCACTTCTATTAATACTAATGACAGTATTAATAATAATCACAACTGTGATGACATTTCAAGCCGGGATACTTCAAATTTTTTTGGGCATAATAATAATTCCAGATGTCCCGTTTTTATGGGCATAATAGAAAAACATCACCATACTAATATTGCGGTATTTCCTTTAAAAACAAAAATACCAACGTAACATCTAAAAAACAAAATGTTTTTAAAAAATCAGGCTTCAAAGTTACCGATATACAGTTTAAAAATTGCAGGCAGTTTATGCTACAGGGTGTATCAAAAATTCACAAAAAAACAAATGCCTTGACTTCAGCCTGTGACTTATTCAGTAGTCAATTTTATTTTGTATTATTATGATGAAAGCATTTTTGAAATAAAATAAATTTAGGCTACAAGGGCAAATTTTTAATTATTCCAACTATAACTAAAATATTTTGTTTGCAAAAACGACCTTTTTTTTCATTATCCCTAACTTTTTTCCATGTGTATATTTAAGGCAGAGATATACTTTCCCACCCACTCCCGCACAGGCCTACCTGTGAGTTGTAAAAGCATGGAGAGGAAGTTATCCGGGAGTGGGTATGGGAAATAAAATACTTTTTACCTTAAGTTTCGCTAACGATAAGATTGTTTTCCCTCAGGACGGTTATGACATGGGGTTTAGACGTTAGCTGATTTGGTGGCCGTGTAAGTTTATATTTCATGATTATAATAGAGGTTAGATTGTCTTGTATAGAAAAATTACAATGGCTTTCACTATAAATGGGCAAAATATTTTTTTGTGAAATATAGGAGATAATATTTAACTAGTTAACTACCGAATTCAATTACATTTATTCTTCTTTTCATATCTGCACTGGTAGTCTGAGATATAGACAGGATAGGTGAAACTATAGAGATTATAATTTTCCCATTGTTTTTAACTATAGAAAATTTATTCTAACAAAAGGTCATTTTTAAACTTCAAAATATAAATTTGGACTGACACTGTATAGTATATATTAAAGAGGGTTTCCGAGTCTGTTATGTTTCGTCGCCATCAGTTATTCTATTTGCGACACATTGAATTAAATAAATAAAATAAACTGATTTAAATTTTAACTTTCACACACACATAACACAATACAAATCTCGCAAACAATAAACAGAAAAGTGTTTTCATAGACTGGCACCAACTTCCGGACCTCGCCTTCGGCTCGTCCTGAAATATGTCTACTCGTCCAGGAAATTATCACTTTCCGATCTTGTTACGTAGATACCTATTTGCCAAATATAACAGTTGTATATTTCCTTTCCGCGTTAGAGGGAGGAAGTATTGTAATGTAAATAGTATAAATAATAACATTAAACCAAAATTAAAAGTAAAAGATTTGGTCCAGCTTATTTATTTCCGGTATCTTTCCTAAAATTGCCCTTTTATATAAAATGCATGTATAGGTTAAATAAAGCAAGAGTTGATCTGTTAAAAAAACATGTTTTTAAAACGATTAACTTTCTTATTTCTTTGCGTCTCCACTCCATACTCCCTACAATGAACACATAAAAGGTCACGAAATTACATAAATTAGTAATTTTAGAATATTTTTAATCTTAAGTTTATATACAGGATCGACGGCTGTATTGAAAAGGTCGAGTATTTTCAAAAGTAAAATATCTAGCCAGAAACGACAAATAAAACAGTTTCCTAAAAATCTATCGAAATAAAGAACTGTTTATATAGGACTAAAATAAAGAACTGTTTATATAGGACTGATCAAAAGTTGCGATAAAACAAAGTTACATTTTTACAAATGTGGCACCCTGTATATTAGATATCCTCAAATGGGGATCTTCATGCTGATTATAAATCAAAATTGATATTTTTATCTATAAAGACTTTCGAGAAATTTAAGGGAATCCCTGCTATAAGAACATATATATTTTAGAGACAGAGTATGCTCTATTACATAGAGGAGTCGATGGGAATACATTGCCTCTTATGGAATGATTTTTTTTCAAATCTCTCGGGTGTCATAAAAATACAAAATCATGTATATTTATATTCAGAAAGAAGAGACCCATTTAATGGACCTATAATATACAGGCTGATGTATTTTAAGAAATACAACTTTGTTTTGCCGTGACTTTACGTCCAATCATGTGTAATTCGTTTTATTTCACTCCAATAAGTTTTTAAAATTCCTAAAATGTTTGTATTTAACATTTGCTGTTAGCTCTCTTACTTTTGAAACTAATCCATAGTTTCCGTACATACTAACGACACTGCATAATAATGAATATGTATCTCTAACAGGTAGGATCTCAAAGGATATACTGTCTATTTTTCCATGGTATTATGGCATTCCATGAGTTTTTTTACATATATTCTGAGAATTTCTACTGTCTATAAAACAGCAGGCATTTGATTTCATTAACATTGTTCTACATTGACTACATTCCCAGTCCCAACAGGTTGGCCTTTTGTGAAACTATCCTAAACTTTTAGTCAAAAATCAAGGGTGATAAAGAGATGTAATTTTTACATGGTGGTTAAATGGCAGAACAAAATGTTGGCGTCACAAAATTTAAAATAAATCATTATTAAGAAGTTAGTTATGGAATGGACTTCAAAATTTGCGCAAAAAAGTGTATGTAGAGATGAACTGCTAAATTTTTGTATAAATCCATTACGGCAGATCAAAATAGCTGCTTAATGAAATGTTAAAAAAATCAGTCCCAAGAACTCAATTGAAATTTTGCTCCAAAACAAGGGTAGACTAGAACATTTTTAATGTCTTATTTCGCAAAAGGAAAAAATGTCGGCTTAATAAAATCTTTAAATATTCGATAAAATTTCATTTCCTGGAATAAAACCTTCTTTTTACTGAGGAAAATAGTAATTGACATAATTTCTAGACTACGTAAATGTTGTTATGAAAAATAAATAATGGTAATAAATATACAATGTTGGCAAAAAGTATGCTCCATGGACCATATGGGAAACTTTTTCATTATTAATTTCTCAAGAAACTTTATTCTTGACCAAAGTTGATACTTGAGGAAAAAACATTTTTGATAGTAAAAAATTTATATCAGATATACAGTGTGTTCAAATATACGAAAAAGAAGTAATTTAGTAACTAAACATTTCAAAAATATAATCTTTGTGACGGTGGTTTTAAAGGTGACAAAAAATAATAAAGAAAAATTATTTTTTTCTATTCTAGTTATATTTAATTAGATATTTAGATTAAAATTCAGAATTTTTTTTCTGCTTTTAATCTTAAATATATCTTAAACTATAATCAATATAAAGACATTTTACTTGACATTTATTTACGATTTTCTATTGCAATTAAAACCGCCGTTATAAAAATTTCATTTTTTGAAATATTTAGTTTTTGAAATCTACTTTTTCGTATTTTTTGAAGTCCTTGAATATCTGATCTAAAATTTAATACTACTAAAAGTATTTTTTCTTCAACCAATAACTTTTATCATGAATAAAGTTTTCTGAGTAATGAGTAATAAAAAAGCAAGGTGCATACTTTTTTTGCACATTACGGTTTCTACGATTTGTATAAAATTATTATCAAAACCATTTATATTTTATTTATTTTTTTTTTACGAATGTTCTAGATTATATTAGTGTTACGAAAAAGCGTGCTATAAACAGTTTATATTTTTAATAGATTAACCTGTATAGAAGTATTTTATCAGTTAAACTGTGATATATTTTTTTACAAATATTTGATCAACAGTAAAAGTTATGGTACGAGCGAGGATCGAACCCACACCTCTGGATCTCGAGTCAATTGCTCTATCGTACCACTGATAAGCAATTCGTTAGAACTTGTACATATTCAAATCCACCGGTATCAAAACCATTGTTGATCCTGCCAAATATTCTATCATGACTGACAATCTGACATCGCTATTAGCTACCGTCCATATTAGTAAATTTATGATTTATAACATCAAAAAAAAATTTACAGTTCAAAAACACTGATAAAATGCTTCTTTTCAAAAACAAACTGACAATATACTTTTTTCAAAATTTGGCTAAAAAATTATAAATTTATTAATATGGATGGTGCCTGATGCGAATATTTGGCAGGATCAACAATAATTATAATACTGGTGGGTGTGAATATGTACAAGTTCTAAAGAATTGCTTGTGGTACGATAGCGCAATTAGCTAGAGATCCAGAAGTGCGGGTTCGATCCCCGCTCGTACCATAACTTTTACTGTTGATCAAATATTTCTAAAAAAAGTATTTCACACTTTAAAAACAAACTGATAAAATACTGCTACTAAAAATTTGGCTTATATGGGCATAACGCGAAAATTATAAATTTTTCAAATTTGACGTCCAGACAAGTGTGTGTGTTATTAAATGAATATGTGATAAACTAAATCGAGTCACACTTCACTATTCCTAATAAAAGAAAATATTCATTATGCTGGAAGTTCCTGGTAAAGGTAAAGGAAAACCGATTTTTTGTATCATGTAGGTTGCGAGTTGACTAAAATATTTAAATGTGAAAAGAAATTATATTATTTTAAGTAATACTCTTAGTAAATAAATTATCTCAGTAAATAAATAATTCTACGTATAACCACTGGAATTCATTAAAAGAAAATATGCAACAAGCGGAGCTTTTCCTTCAGTACTACTAAAAAACATTTCCATATATAAGCTCACCTGTACATGTACAAAAAAATTAAATAACGAATACATTTATATTTTAGAAACGATCAACATTCTAAAGAAAAATATTCAAAATACGTTTTGTTTCATTGCCACTCTGCACGGAGAATTAAAGCCAAGCAGTTCCACTTAAATTAGAACAATTAAAATGTCTGTGTAATTTCTACGCTTGAATCTCTGTGTGGTCTTTCGCGTCAAATGGTGCAAAAAAGTGCAACACCCAATAAAATTCCGCCATTTCTTTTTATTCGCACTTAGGGAATTTTAATCGTAACACGCGGAATCTTCCCGCACAAGTGTGTGCTATAAACTTGTTGCCTTACACGCTGAGGATACTTCGTAAAAACTGTATTATTACTAGTATATTCATTTCAACCTCTAATCCGACTGTAATTAATATATCATTTTTCAGAATATAAATTATAAGCATAATTTTGTAATAACATGTTTCCGACGTTTTCTCTTCAACAACACAGGGTATCTTCAGAAACTTAAGTTTCACGAGATCAGAACTCTAAATAGGGGGGGGGGGGGATTTAAACAGGCGTTTATACTCAGGGACTAAATAAACTAGACGGAGGGACACCATGCACCTATAACCCTTGTGGTATTCAGAGATTACTGTACAGTATAAATTAATTATGTTTAATATAATCTTTCGTCTTTTCTGAAAAGCCTTTATAGTTTAGAACTGACATTGTTATGACTTGGAATGTCGATATCTTCAGCCTTATCAAGCAACATAATAACTTTTCCTTCGTCAAGTTTTGTTGCACCACTGAGTTTTTTAAAAGCTATACTCGATTGATTATCAAAGATTTGTTTTGTATTTCTATAAGTAAGTTAACGTTGTTAGCTAGGCTCTAGGTTTTTATTGTTCTTTCAAATATTCATTTGAAAAAAACTTACATTATGATTGTATTTAATTTTAAATTTTTAAATGTTTTTAGAGATTTTTAAAATTTTAGTTAATAGTTCGTTAAACTTTTCCTATCTCGTCGTATATTTTATTGGTTCAACACCTTTATAATCAAATTTACAGCTCAATAAAGAATTCCACATGGCCGTGTCACAAAAAAATTATTTTAGATTCCATCATATATTGCCCTCATAAAGTGTTTTAACGCCTTTATGTTGCTGATACGTGATATTTTTAGACTATAAATGTTATAGAGTGAAACAGGACATTAAGTAAGCTGTGACATTACCTTAGATTGATCCTATAACGAATAGAAGTACATATTTAAAAGAAGTTAGGTATAAATAAAAGAATATCGATAGTTATCTGATAAGTATCGATAGGTGATCAAGAATACCGATAGGATCCGATAATTTTGAATTCTCACCAAAATTTTATCATTTGATTCCTATATAACAATAATACTAGTAATTTTTCAGGTAAATTGGTTAAGTAGTTTTTTAGTATTAACTTTTTTGAACATTTCGCTAGGCTTCCATTTTGTTTCGTCATAATGGGTTTTTACCAAAGTGTTACCAAGTCATCCCCATATGACCTTTGATTTTTCACCAAAATTTGAATTTTTTAGTTATGCTATGAACGGTCAGACAGACCGACAGACAGGGAAACCGACGGTATTCAGTAAACGTGTTTTTTGGCATCTAGGGACCCTAGAACGTGAAGATCCGTAAAAGTTTGGAAGCTAATTTTTTAATTATTACTTTCGTTTTACGAGTGAAGTACAAAAAAGATAAAAGAGTCATGTTTCACTGTTCTTAATAAAAGAAAGAATTCAATACGAGGTAAGGTTCGGGTAAAGTCAATTTACTGATTATTTTTCAATTACTTGTTGATCCTTTAGCTATGATTACGCTGATTTACAGATTAAAATAAGTTTTAGAGACGAATAATTTTTTAGAAATGAATTTTTAATACATTTTATTACTCCCCATATGAATGCATGAAAAAGAAAAGGTAACCACTAAAAAAGATCTCGCCGTGAAAAATTGATTTAATGGATTGAACTATTGGATACAATAAAATGGTTTCAAATATCTATCCTCCTTTTGCTAAATCGGGTTTCTGTTACGTTTTGTATTTCAAACTATTAAATGAGACTTAGTAAATTATTTTAAGCAGAATTTCTTTATTTTCTCCCAAATATTTGTTAACCTGTCAGAGTAAGTGCCACAAAAAGGACGAAGTTTTAAAAAGTTAGAAGCATTATGACTTTTTAATTCTTAATTATTTTTAAAAAATGTCGATTTTTTTGTATGGCGCAAAAGTTCTTAGAGATCAGGTTTAGTTACACAAAAAAAGAAGTTAAGTTTATTTTTGTTTTGCTTTTTGGAAAAACAAAACGCAAATTTAAAAAAGCAAGAATTGTAATTATTTCATTGCGAGTTGTGCTCTTAAAAGCATACAAAGATAAGAAAAAGAAAATACTATTTTTATAAAATTATCTAAGGTCCCAAACAAGGCAAAGTACTATAATTTAAAAAAGAAACTTTGACTTTGAATTTTTATGAACATGCAAATACCAAAAAAAATTTTTTTGAATTAAAAAGTAAAAGAGTTCAGTTAAGAAAAAATACAAACACTTTATTTTAATAATTTTGTAAGTTCTTTACACTTTCCAGTTTTTTCCCAAAATTTTTACTTCTTTAATTTTTTGGGAAAGAAACTAATATACTTTTTAATGCTCGATCAAAGATATTTTGGTAACCGATCAACTACGCATACTAAGGAAAACAACATTATAAAAGGATAGAAACGTCTCACAATGCTTGACTCTAATAACTGAACAGTACTAAACACTGAGCAGTTGTTTTTTCCTAAAACATGTAAATATGCACATGGTGTCAGGCAGAGACTCGGGGCAACATAAAGATGTCCTTGCATGTATATATTTAATTTATATTAAGAAGTATAAAGATAGGAGAAAAGATCCAACTATTGCTTGTAAGCGGTTCAGTTTTATTGGATAAGACTATAATAAAAAAAAAATTAAGTGTTACTGAATTTATGATTAAATCGTTCTTCAGTTTTGTGCTATCTACATGTATTCGATAACGCAAGATTGGGGAAAAACAGTTGTACACACATTAAAACACATAATAAATATATTAATTAGTGCCCTAAAAGAAACATGTTTGGTAGTTTTTTAAATTTCGACTTAGTAATAAAAAAACAACAATACAATTTGTTATGGATATATTGTGAGAAAGGTGAATCAGTACCACAATAAGTGAATCTTTAACAGGCTAATCGATTAAAGTGGAAATGTTACATGAAAAACTGCAAAAAACTGTGGTATTTCTATTATGCTTTGATCGAGGAACCCCGTGCGGATAGATTTAGCGTTAACCTGGTCAAATCAGTTTGGGACACCTTGTATTCTAACAATATTAACAAGATAGGAGCATTGCAAGCGTGGCTAGGTATATATGGTAAATTTCCCGAATAAAATGGTTCTGACTGCATTACTTCAATAAAATTACCTGGGTCAATTCCACTCTGTGAACAATGTAGTAATGGATCGGACTTTAGATATTTATGTAATTTAATGCTGATATGAGATTCTAAGAGAACATGTAATGATACTCGTATGAAATGATTATACTAATTTTAATCTTAATTAATTTAATCAGATGAGTTAGTGATTCACGCGTGTCCAATTGTGTCTCATCGAGGTAAATCATCGGACGATTTTCAGATCGGTATTTTCTTGTCAATCAATACTCAAGGCGCCATTTTCATTATAACTATGCAATATATGTCACCCATTTTATACAAAACTCTCCAAACGCTAGTAATGCTTCAGCTTATTTGGATTTCATCATTGAGTCATTGCTTCAGAGTCTCTAATGTAAGTACACCTTGCTCTTCTTAGATGGAGTACTTTCAAGTCCTTATCGCCTTCGTCGAGATATTTGGTGAAACCGGAAGCTTTACGCTTGTTTCTTGATGTGATGGAATTAAAGTTTAAGTAAAAAACTACAAACAATCTTCCCAGAATCGACAGAAAATGTGTTTTTTACCTGAGCACTAGAAGAAGCACCATGAATGTTTTTCCACGAATGTCATCTAATGCTGTTTGATACGTATGATATTTCTCCAAATGATATCGCAATGCAACTAACCCGTAAGAAATAAAGACCGACATCAATTATTCAAAAATATTTTTAAAATACCTGCTATAGGTAAACATTGAAAGTATTTAAACTTATCTTTTTATGGGAAATGAATAGCAACGCCACAGGTAGTTTTATTGCGGTCATTGAGTCAGAACCATTTTACGTGAAATTTACTACGAGACGCTTAGGTGTTTTCATAATACCTTCATAAGAACTTAGACAGTTTCAATTTTTAGAAGGAATTATTCATTATTCCCATACGATATTAACTACCTATTTAATTTCCTAAGCAAACTGAATTTTTGCAAATTTGTAAATGATTTATTTGGATTTGCTAGAAAGCTCCTCAAAATTTAAGATACGAATTTTCCTTGTTAAATAAAAAAAGAGTTAGTATTTGTTAGATCTGATATACAATGTCCTAATATGAATAATCCTTCCCTCTAGCACAGGCAGAATTGTTAATTGGTATAAAATTATAATTCCCTACATTTCTTTAAGACTGTTTTATCCCTAGACTATTCAACAAAAACCTCGTGGTAATTGACGTGCCAATCCTCCTTTAACTTATACAATAGGACATAGCATACCAACCTAATTGTTGTCCGCGGATCAAAGGATGGCAAAATAAGTAGTACCGACTATTTAGATTATTTTAATTAGTAGATGTGTCGTTCTCTTAAAGATGGCGGAAGTGTTCTACCGTTTTGTTTAATTGGAGAATGTGTTTATTTGCCACGATCAATTTATGGACCAATTAAAATCGGTTTTATTTATTGTTAATTGTTTTCAACCGCATGAAGGCATCTACGGGGGTTTCTGTAAAAGTTATTTTGTAGTATTATTCTATATTCTATAATAAGGTGATTGCACCATACGAGTTCCATTGCATGAATGAACCCCGTTTGTTTTTTATACAAAAAAATATGTATTGCTTCCCTCATAAAAGGGAAGTACTGTAATCGTGAAAAAATAATCCTCCGAGATTTTTTCAGATCTTTACGTTTCAGGATCTCCATATGACGAAAAACATGTTTTCTCGATTCCGTCGGTCTGTCTATCTGTATGTCTGTCTGTCTGTCTGTCTGTCTGTCTGTCGGTCTATCTGTATGTCGGTCTGTATGTTCGTGGTATAGCTAAAAAACTACTTACCCGATTGACTACAAATTTTGTTCAAATGGGGATGACCTGGTAACATTATGGAAAAAATCCGATATGGTAAAACAAAATGGCGGTCTAGTGAAATGTTAAAAAAATATTACTAAGAAAGTGCTCATCCAATTCATCTCAAATCACCGCCTCAGGTTTTTGCGTTTTGGCATCCCTAGATCCAAGTCCGTCTGTCGGTTTATCTGTCTGCCAGTTCGCGGCATAGCTTAAAAACTACTCCTCAGATTGACTTCAAGTTTTAAGCAAAAATTAAAGTTCATATGGGGATGACCTGGTAATATTTTGGTTAAAATCCAATACGTCGGAACGAGATGCTGGCCTAATGAAACGTTAAAAAAATGATTACTTGAAAAACTAATTATCCAATTTGCACAAAAATCAAATATTATGTAGGAATCAACTGGTAAAATTTTGGTATGAATACAAAATGGCGGATCAAAATGGCGGCTTAATAAAATATTTAGAAAAAAAAACTACTTAATGAACTAATTTCAAACCGTGTGCCATAACTAATTATAGTATAGAGATGAACTAGTAACACTTTGGTTCTAATTCAAAGTGGCGGAACAAAATAGCGGCCAAATAAAATTTTTGTAATCTCAAAAAATCACACTAGCAGGTTTTACGCGTTTTAGCGTCTCTAGATGGCAAAAAATATGTTTTATCAATTCCGTGGGTCCACCTGTCGGTTTGTCTGTCTGTCTGTCGATTCGTGGCATAGCTTAAAAACTACTCATCAGATTAACTTCAAATTTTAGAAAAATATTAAGGCTCATATGGGGATCACCTGGTTAATTTGGTAAAAAGCCAATATGTCGGAATAAGATGTCCTAGTGAAACATTAAAAAATTATTACTAAAAAGAACTAATAATCTAAAAAAGTTTTGCAAAAAAAGTAAAGTGCTACATAAAAATGAACTGGTTACATTTTGATATAAATATAAGATACCATAACAAAATGGCTAGCAAAATATTTAAAAAATCACTCTGAAAAAAAAATACTAATTAGATTAATTCCGAATTTTGTGCAAGCATTAAGTGTGATATAGAGATAAGCTGATAAAGTTGTGTTACGAATTCAGAATAGCGGAACAAAATGGCGGTCAAATAACATGTTAAAATATCTTCTTATTCAATTGACTGTAAATTTTAGAAAAAAATTAAATATGATATAAAGATAAACTGATGCTAATTCAACATGACGTAACAAAATTGTGGTGTGTGTCAATGTAAAAACTACTTATTGAATTCATTTTAAATTACGCCCAAAATCAAGTCTGGCTTAAGTCCAGTCAAACAATATAGCGTCCAATAAAAATGTTTGAAAAGACGTTATATATGGGTTCCTAAATAACTATGTACTGAACTAAATTGGTTCACACTTCACTATTCCTAATAAAAGGAAATATTCATAACGAGGGAAGTTCCGGTTAAAGGAAATTTACCGATTTTTTTTAGATTATTTTTTGGAAGATATTGTTAATATGTTTGTGTAGAACGTACGTTATCACTGCAGTCAAATAATAATATACGTAAAAAATGGGTTTTCAGCAAAGAATTGAGTTGCGAAATTGCAAAAAAAAAACGTCTTTTTAATTCCATACCCAAACAAATAAATTAAATACTTTTTAAAAACTCTTGTGCCTTTTTTATCAATATACCTTTTTTTCACATTGTATTCACATTAATATAATAATTAGATTGTTCTTTTGTTGATATAGGATTTTATTGAACAAATTTACGATTATTTTATTACAGATTATTGTTTACTCGTTTAAAAATTACCTCGCAAGTATTGTCATTATTGAAATCTGAAATTTATGCCTTAGTCAAAAACGACTATTTAATAGTTCACATAAAGCTAAACGAATGTGTGCAGCAAATAAAAAATTTAGACTACAAGAGGTCTTGTCAATATGGAATCAATAATATTGTTGCGGAATTTAAATGCCCCCAAACAGAGTAACGGTGCCCGATTGAGAGTAACTCCGATGCAATCCTAAATTATTGAGGCTTCAATTATAATAGGTTACGCGAAAAGTGAGAAAAATTTTATTCCTCGCATTCTAAGAGTTCCTAGGAGCTATCACTATGACTTTAAAAGACTGGAATTGCCTGTACAAGTATGCATTGCCTCCGGGAATAGTATTTTATATAACAAGTGTTTTTTTTACGATGTGTGCCATTTATAGCCCAAGAGATTGCTTGTTCTATAAAACACACGAGTAAAAAAACTGCTTAGTCATGAGTTATATACAATTTTATCAGTATTTAAAGTTCACGAAAAAATTAAAAATGTCAATTAAACCATGAAAAACTAATAGTTTTGAATGCATTTTATATTACAAAAAATGGGTAATGTATATGGGGTGGTTTTGTTACTATAGAAAAGTAATTTTGTAATTGAACAATAGGTGTCAAAACTTTAGAGTTGAAAAGTGTTGTTGGTGTTAATGTCCAAAAATTGTGAAATTTTTGAAAGTTGTTGCCAAAAGTGTTTCAAACTGTCAAAAAATGCCAGACGTGCAGTTTGAGCATTGATAACTATCCTTAATGATGTTTATAAATTGTTATGTTTTAATATTTTTATTACTCGCCGAATGCCACCACTGTTATGATTTAATAATTTTAGTATTTTGTATTAGCACTGGTAGTAAATGTAAACACTTCAACTTGTTTCAAATCTCTCTATTATCTTCTGTACAAGAGGGACACTTCTTACTTCTAACAAATCTTTACTCTTACTGTGTCTACTGACTTAATTCCACTGACAATATAGTACTGACATAATGACTGACCTGCTCTATACTGACTACCTAGAACTTATTTTTATATGAATTCCCTAATTTGAGATGCAGTGGCGTATCTGTAAAATTGATTAAAAAAGGTGTCTATAAAAGTAATTTGGGGAGGATTTGCTACGCCACTGCTTACTGTACTACAATGGTTTCTTTTAATGTTTTTATAGCTGAACCTTCCCAAGCTTTATCGACATAGTGTAAATGAGTTTATGATAGGTTTTTTTCGGGTATAATAATATTTGGGGCGGAAAAACGTGCATAAAATAGAATTTGAAGTAGAATTTAAAATACATATTGTTTACTTAGAATTTCCCTTGCAATAAACGATCATTAAAGCAGCTTTTGTCGGAAGGTTCCGCCGAAATATAATGTATGTCTAAATATTGCATTTACGTGTCAAACTATCTCTAGACTAATGAATATATAATACTTAAGACTATTCACAAATAAAATGACTATAAAATAATGGGGTCACAACAAAATGTATTTTAGGTATTCAAGAGTGACGCCATTCTAAGCGTGGGTATTAAATTAGGGGTTTTTGGGGTAAAGTAAGGTAAAAATTAATTGAACCATAGTAATGTAAAGCTTTTTCTGGTATTGGAGAGTAGTAAGGAGAATTTTTATTAGCAAATTGATTTTATTTTATAAAAAAAATAGATGCGGGGTATTGTTGCTAAGGGAAACACAGTGTTGAAAGTGACTTTTTAACATAGTAACCTGAACGATTTTAAGTCGTTTTTGCATTAAAATTTTAAAAACTTGGACAAAAGGTTACAGATTAGCGTGGATGTCGTAGAAAAGTCATTAAAGTATAAAATTAGTATTGTTAGGTTTAGTTAATGTTGTATCACGTATTCAAAAATGGCGTCACTTGGCGTGGGTTTTAAATAAAGGGTATCTGGGATGAAATAGTTAGGAATTGCTTCAATTAAAATAATGTAGAGTATTTTATTTTATTGTGAGAGGGGCTAATAAAAAATATTTTAATGTGAAATTAAATAGATCTTAAATAGGTAAGGGCGCATTTAAAAAGGAAATGCGATTGAAATATGGAAAGAATGTGAATATTTAATGCCATTAAGCAAATTTTTGGTTATTAAATTATTTTATACAGTGTTATTGTCACAGTTGTCCAGTGTTGTTCAATCCTGTACTGCCTGTTCTATTCCGCCTTCAAATCCTGTGTCCTGTGAATAAAAATGGATAGCACAGTGATAACGATTACGTTATTTCTGGTACTCCTCGAGAAATTCGGAGGCTAAGAGATGCTGTTTCTCTGGATTTGTTACTCATCAAATTAAGAAAACTTTATGTAAAGGAATACGAAATACGAGAGATTTACAACTTGGTGTAAACAGAAAAATGTTGGTAATATAGCGTCAGAGTCAGTCCTTCTAGCATATGTCTCCGACAAGAGTAAAACCTTGAAAAGTTCATCTTTCTGGTCAAAATATTTAAGGATTAAAACTGTTTTAAACGTGGAAAAGAATATCGATATTGGCGAGTATCAAAAGATAAAAGCATTCTTATAAAGACAGGGCGTAGGATACAGAGCCAAGAAGTCTAAGGTTTTTCCTAGAGTAGATATTAAACGTCTTTTGCTAGCACAAGATCAAATTAACCTACTGTCAAAGGTTGCTTTAATAACGGGTTTAGCTGGTGCTCTTAGCTGAGAAGAGATTGTAAAGCTTTTCTCACTACAGATAATATCGAACAAGTAGAATTTATGCTGGTAAGTACAGGGTCTTTGGTCTTCCTTTGACTTGACTTTTGAAAATTGTAAAAAAAAACACTTGATAGAGAAACAAAATATTTACGTCAAAGATGTTGCGTTTTTTAAACGGAACACCCAATATGTTATTACATTTTTGGATTCTATAGTTAATTCTAAGTGTTTTTAAACAGGGTGCTATATGTCTATCTCCAACTGTTTTTGATTTATTGATATTTGAAAATTGACTTTTTTGCTTCTTTGAGCCATCATAGCACCTGAACGGTTGGACCTAGAGCACTTTCACATTCCTATCTTAGTTTTTGATAAGCTATCTTATTATAGTGATTTTGAAGTAAGGTTATCACCTGCATTACCTACATTTCATATAAATATATTCAATTAAATAGGTAGCAAAACAATTTCTGTTTGTTTGTTCGACTAGCATCATAAGATAGCTTATCAAAAACTAAGATAGGAATGTGACACTTAAATTGCTCTAGGTCTAGTCGTTCAAGCACTATGATGGCTCAAAGAAGCAAAAATATCAATTTTCAAACATCAATAATTCTAAAACGGTGAAAGATAGGCATATAGTACCCTTATTAAAAACACCTAGAATTCACCATAGAATCCAAAAATGTAATGATATATAGGGTGTTCTGTTTAAAAACCGCAACATCCTTGGCGTAAGTCTTTTATTTCTCATTCAATTGTTTTTTGTTACGATTTTCGAGTTCTCCGGGCTAAAATACATCGATTGGCAATTTTGAATTTCTTGAGAAACATGGGGAAGTCAAAAAATACCGTTTTTCCTCCTCAATGGAAGACCCTGTATAATATTCGATTCAAAAACACAAATTAAACGAAAATTTACACTTATTAGGACCGAAGTTCATAAAATAAATTTACCTGACATATGAATAATATATTGCTTTGCGCCCTGCTAATGTTCTCACAATAATTTTTTCGTCCAGTATCGTAAGGGAAAATATACCGTTTAGCAGCATTACTTTGATTAATTTCAACATTCGTATATCTATAGGATGCCAAATTTTTACGACTACTTATTGTTATTTATACACTCCTAAATTCTTCATTTCGATATGTATGTGTGGTGCACGACTTCAGCCAGCACTATGATATTTTTGAGAAAAAAGCATGTAAGTATTAAAATTTGTACGATCCAAAATATAAAAAATAAAATTAAACATGGAATTTTCACTGCCCACGTTCAAACTCTAGGTATTAATCAGATTTCAAGTAGTACAATTGCCAGATATTTAGGATTACAGACCCAAATCAATACACACGGTACAGTTTTAGAAGATCATCAGCATCACTATTGATTCTGGAGCTGATATCCTTAGCTTTAAAAGCCATGGGAGATGGAAATCATCAATCATCGATGAAAGCTATATCGAAGACAGCATTAGCAGAATAGTAGACCAAGTGACATTGAAAATATTCCGCCCTCAAATGTTAACGTAGCCTTAGAGGTAGTAATATTCTTAGTAATTATACCTTCGGTTACACCTAAATTTAATTTAATTCTAAGTTGTCTTGATTATTGTGTTTCAATTTATCATAAAAGTATCAGTTCGAATTATAAATTTGTCATAATAATTGTATCACGTATGCAACTAGTTTTACAAAATATGATCATATTTCTCCAATTTTTAATACGCTTAAATTAACTAAATTAGAACTTAGATGCGAAATAAACTTATTTTTTTTTATTCATAAAATAATTTTAAGCAAATTGCCTAATTATTCATATGAGAAATTTCAATTTCGAAATAATATTCATAACTTACATACTAGAAATCAAAATAACTAGGAAAATAGGTCAGTATCTCTACATGAAATTCCTGGAATAACCACTAATAGTGTTGCTAATAGTACCATTAAAATTGTTTTTAACAATAATTTAATTTAGATTAATTTAGCTAGTTGAATTTGTTGTTAATCATGTTTCATTACTTAGATTAATTTAAATAGTTGAATTCATTATTAATCATGTTACGTTACAATGTTTATAATATTTTTTAATAAAGGTCATTATAGAAAATTGAGATTCTGATGCCTTTTTTTAACCTGTAAAATTTAACAGGTTAAACAATTTTTTTCACATATTAAATAAAGTTACGTTTTTTGTTTCTGCAAAACCGTTAGTTAACAGCGATATAAAAAAATAAGTTTTTATGGTCGACTTATTTATAGCAGTGACGTGTTCATTTAGTTCCGTAAAGATTTATCAGTATCAGTGAAACAATATATCGGTGCCTATCATTTAATTTATAAAAATGTTTACAAGCGTCCGTCACTTTGACTCTTTCTTTACTTTCAGTGTTGCTTTATAAGCGTAATCAAAAGTTTTTCACGGAATCGATCTGCCTGCCCTTTGCTTTTTTTAGAAATAAAATTATTATTTTGGAACCGAAGGGCTCACTAAAAATGCAGCATACTTTGCTAAATTTCAACGTTCGTGTATATCTATATGAATCCATTTTTTTTAAATGTTAGAGATGTTATTTATACACTCCTAAATTCTCCATTTCGATATGTACTCTCAACAAAGTGTACGACTTCAGTCAGTACTATGTTATTTCTGAAAAAAAGTATGCATATTAACATATTAAAATTTGGACGATCCAAAAAGTAAAAACCAAAATAAAACATCGAATTTTTACACTAATTCCAAATATATTTCGCAACCATTCCAACTGTCTCAAGCTTATTTATGGTAAAATGGTTGAACTTCCTAAAATTCTCAAATTTTATTCGAATTTCGATCTGTCACCGGGCCAACTTTACGGTTTCGATGCGGAGCCGTTTGTCTTCGTACTATGTCGTTCTTATCCGTAATCAGAGGAAAATATGCAGATGTTATGCGCTTCGGCAATCCTCGTTGGGTTTTCGTGATTCCAGAGTATGCTTAACGTGAACGAATTACGGATAAAATATTTTGAAGAAAAATAGCACTTGTTTTTAGTTATTCAGTAAATTCTTAAATTAACCAGAACCCCTTAAAGTTAGAATAATTTAAATTGCTTCCTTTGTCGAAAACAAAATATTCACTAGTATGACCAGTCATTATAGACAGCGACAGGAAAATTCCATTTACTTCCTAGTGAATGAAAAATATACCACTTGCGTTAAAAATATGCATAGAATATACAATATGTTCCAGATTACGTTACCAAAGATGAAACGATCATGATTAAAAATGTAGCCGAAATTTGACATTCCATGAAATCATAACTAATCTCAGGAAGGGCCTTTTTAACTGTTGGAAATTAAATCAATTAAGCCTTAGACTTTCTATATATTTATTTAAAAATTACTTCCTACGCCTTTAGACGTTTACGTCATCTTTGGGGCTAGATCAAGGGATGGTATTTATTTAAAGTCAAAATGATATTAGGGTTATTTACTAGAACAAAAAGTAACCTAAAATCAGAGTCATAAAACTATTTGCAGAAAAATCCGTCACAGGTCGTACACGGTACCGATTGCAGTCACGTGGACGATGCCGTAAGAAAGATACGTCCGGTGAACCAATCACGGATGGAGGAACTTATTGACAATATTTGTGTATTTTCTATAAATTATACTAGATGGTTCGTTCGGACTAATTGATAGAGAGTCTGACTGCAAAATGGCGATCTCAATATTTTCTAGTATATCTAACTTTCAAGACTTGTTATGTTGATGTAAAAGTTTAAAGTTTTTATTAATATCGAAATTGTGATCCCTTGTTTAAGATTTAAGATTTATTGTCGTGTGATAGGGGTTGGGATCGCAAATGTTTGTTTATTCATTTTTTGGAAATTCCGACCTGTTTGTCCTACGTATGCCCAATTACAAGCTAATTTATAAACACCACTTTTATTCAGATGATTAACTTTATCTCTTAAATGAGGAAAGAGAGAGGATAAACTACCTTTGAAGAAGATGAAATAATTTTTATTAACGGATTTAAGTAACCTGGCATTTGGCTGTTTGGTTGAACAATTTACTTCGAAATAACATTGATCTAAATTTTAATAAAAGTATAAAAAATTCTATAGAACTAGAAATTAAAAATGTTTATAGTTTTCTTTCTTTTTTCGATATTGTCCATCTTTTCCCCAATATACCTAGAACTGAAAGTTTTAATATTATCAAAAATATGTTAAGACATTCAAACAAATTTAAATTAAACCAAAACCTATTAATACAAATTCTTCTACAAAAATGCTTGAATGCAGATTTTTTCAAGTTTAATGAATTTTTTTATAGACAAACATGGCGACCTCCTTTGGGTTCTTCTGTGTCTCCGTTAGTTGCAGAAATGTTTATGAATAGTTTCGACAGTAATCTCATTTTTAACTGTGGAAATAAATTTGTCAAGAACATAGTTTTTTTGGTATCGTTATATAGATGACACTTTTGTTGGTTGGACAGGCTCTTTGACAGATCTTAATTCCTTTTTTATATTTTTAAATAATTCACACGAACAAATTAAATTCACAACGGAAATCGAACAACAAGAGAAGACAAATTTACTTGAACTCACTATCTCAAAATTTCAAAATAAAATAAATTTTAACATCTATAGAAAGCCTACACAGACAGAACCATCATATCTCGCATAAAATGGCAGTTATAAATACTTATCTATATCGGCCTTCCTCGATTTTGATTTGGAAAAAAATATAATGTATCAGATAGCCCTGAATAATGGTTTACCTTTGCATATCATTAACAACGCCTTTAGCAAGAAGCAAAGTCAAAGACTAACTGAAAATGCTATACCAAATTTAGCAATTAAAAATTGAGACGCTTTAAAAGTTTTTCCCTATCCCATTTTTTGGAAATCTGTCTATATCAGAAGCTCGGTTAGTTCAATCCGTTAATAAAAATTGTTTCATCTCCTTCAAATCATCAGATAATTTATCCTATCTCTTTTCTCATTTAAAAGATAAACTTTAAAGTTTTACATCAACATAACAAGTCTTAGACGTACCAGAAAATATTGAGATCGCCATTTCGCAGTCAGACTCTCTATCAATCAATCTGAGCGAACCATCTAATATGATTTATAAAAAATACGCAAATATTATCAATAAGTTTCTTCATCCGTGATTGGCTCATCGGACGTATATTTCTTACGGCGTCGTCAATGTGACTGTAATCGGTACCAAAATAAATATTTGTTGTTTTTTTGTAAATGTGAATGTTCCTCTTTGCAAGGAGATTTTTTAAGTTTATAAGATCTATTTTATATGTTTTTATTGTATTTGGACATTGCCAATGTGTAACTTGATTGATTAATTGTTTGTGACGGATTTTCCTCTAAGTAGTTTTATGACTTGGATTTTAGGTTAGTTTTTAGTTTTAGTAAACAACCCCAATAACATTTAACGTTAATTAAATAATATCCCTTGTTCACAGGTTTAGCCCCGAAGATGACATAAGCGTTGAAACGCGTAGGCAGTAATTTTCAAATAAATATATAGAAAGTGTAAGGCTTAACTCATTTCAATTCCCCAAGTAGACACTTTTCAGTCTAGGCCTGCATGATTAGAAAATTATTTCAGTCATATTTACATTTTTGAAAAGCCAAGCAGGCCTTGACAGGAAATTCTCTGTGTAGGTAAAGTATATTCTCTCATTCTCTGTAAAATATGCCGTAAAATTCTACAATAAAAAGTGTTTTGGAACATTATGCGTACATTTCAAAATTTGAAAAGATTGGACTAATTAATTTCGCAAATCCGTCTAATCCAGATGTGACATGGGATTTATGTTTACTCGATCAGAAAATACCTTTTGTTATATTTTCATATTTGGAAAGCTAATCACGATATATTATGTTGGTAACGATTAAAGTCGCCCAATCTCTTTAGGTTTTGACATGTACGCATAATGTTCAATAATTGTTCGATATCTTTTACAGAAAATGTATTTACCAAGACAAAAAATAAAAAAATCGTCTTCGTTAAGGCCTGCTTGACTTTTCAAAAATGAAAGTACCTATGCCTGAAATCATTTTCTTATCAAGCAAGCTTAGTCTGCAAAAACGTCAATACACTGGAATACACTGTAAATATAAAAAAAAACTTAGTAAGAGGGATATCTGGATTTAAAAAAACTATACACTTACAAAAAAATATTTTAATTCCCTTAATAAATATAAAACAGAATTTTTTAAGTATTATACATTTTTTGAAAACATCACACCAGCTAATATATCTATGAACAGTAATAATCCAGTGTAATTATGAAAAAATACATACATATCTGCACGATGATATCTTCCCTCGTGAAAGGGAAGTATTGTATTCCTGAGAAAATCATCCTCCCAGGTTTTTACAGGTCTACACGTCACGTCGGTCTGTCTATCTGCCGATTTGTTTTTCTGTGGTCTTTTCGCCACATAGCTAAAAGACTACTTACCCGACTGACTTCAAATTTTGAACAGGGTGAAGGGTAATATTTTAGTAAAATCCAATATAGCGAAATAAAATGGCCGTCCATTGAAAGGTAAAAAAACGTTTCTGAAAAACTACTTATCTAATTTACCTAAAATTTTGCAAAAAATTCAAGTATTAGTAAAGAAGAAAATGGAGTTCCTGGAAACACAAAGAGGTCGTACAAGGTTAGCATATCTGGGATAATTACGCAATAACAATGTTACTGTAACGTGGACGAGCATTGTTCGAAAGTGTAGTGGTTACTTAACTTCTCGCGATATAGAGGTTTTGCGTCAAATAATACACACTTGTGCTTCTGACTATGCTAGTGTGAAACCAGAAAAATACATACTTTAGTTCAAGAAGAGACCATAATAATGAAATAGCTGTAAATTTACTGCTCAATTAAATACTATCGAGTTGGTTAAGAATAAGCCCCAGTTCCAAATATTTTTGATAAATCTTTGGCTTCCATAAATGACTCAGGATTTGAATTTGTTACCGAAGTTCCATCGTTCGTATGCAAAAAAACCTTCTCTCTATAAAGTGGGCCATAAAAAGCAGAGGGCAGTGAATTTTAAAGCAGTCTGGACATAGTACATATGACATAGTTGAGGGGGAACGAACGAAAAACTTTTGCTGGTAAAATGGTAAAGGACATGCAAAAAACATCCGTTTTCTTTGGCGAGTAGACGTTTACAAGTTACTGCAGGAATATTGTACAGCTTTATACAATACACGAAAACAGAGGAAACAAGGATTTCTTCCGGTTTTGTGCTCGCTGCTGTCAAATAAAAGCGAATCTACTTACAGACGTTTTGATTTCTGTGATAAAAAATAAAAAGATTCATGGAATTGATTTCATTATATATAAAAAGGCTTACTTTCCATTATAATCAGAGTCTTTGGAAGGAAGTACAATTCCTTGACTTGACTTCAAAGACACCGTACTACAAATGCTTTAAAGGGTTGGCGTAATAATTTGAACCGATCTATTGGAAAATACACTCCTAATATTTGCAAGTTGCTATCATTTCTTAAGATTTATTTATTGATAATACATTACAAAAATTTATAAACCAACAAATAACTCTGGCTGATTGTTTAAATAAACTTAAATATATTGTTAAACTTGTGAAGAACGAATTGGTTTTTTGTTACGCCTGAGCGGCACAGAAATAAATGTTGCAGGATTGTGTGGCGAGCTGGCACAAGTTATATTGCCATGTCGAGTTGGCATATGGGGAGTTTTAGCCGAAATTTGACACATTATAGTCTAGGCCTGCTTGATTAGAAAATTATTTCAGTCATACTTACATTTTTACAAAGTCAAGCAGGTCTTGATAGGAGCTTTTTCTGAATTATCTGTGTAGGTAGAGTACATTTTCTGTAGAATATGCTGAAAAATATTACAATAAAAAGTTTTCTAGAATTGAACATTATGCGTAAATTTCAAAATTTGAAAAGATTGGTCAATTTTATTAATTTTGCCATTTTGTCTGTCTAATCTAGATGTGACATGGGATGTATGTTTACTCGATCAGAAAATACCCTTTATTAAATTTTCATCTTTAGAAAGTCAAACAGAATTTGTTTACTATGCTGTTAAAGATTAAAGTTGCCCGATCTCTCTACAAAATATTCAAATCTATACAACTTTTTTTTTAAAAATGTTTCGATATCTTTTACAGAAAATGTACTTTACCTAGACAGAAAATAAAAAAATCATCTGCGTTAAGGCCAGCTTTTTAAAAATAAAAGTTCCTATGTCTAAAATTATTTTTTTAACAAGCAGGCCTAGGCTGCAAAACGTCAATATTCTGAGATGCGCTGTAAATATTAAAAAAAAAATCGGTAAATTTTTTTTACCCATAACTTCCTTAGAAAGTAAAATCGCTTGACATGACTTGAAAGAGACCGGACTACAAATGCTTTAAAGGGTTGGCATAATAATTTGAACCGCTGCTGTATTGAAAAATACAATCCTAATATTTGCGAATTGCTGTCATTTGTACATATTTATTAAGACTTATTTATTAATAATACTTTACAAAAATTTGTAAATGAACAAATAACTCTGGCTGATTGTTTAAATAAATTTAAATATATTGTTAAACTTGTGAAGTATGAATTTGTTTTTTGTTACGCCTGATGAAAGAAGGGCAGCGTGGCCAGCTGGCACAGAAAAATAAATGTTGCAGGATTGTGTGGCTAGGTGGCACAAGTTATATTGCCGTGTTGAGTTGGCATATAGGGAGTTAATTCGCGTTTAAGATAAAAAGTTATCGCGGAATTTCTCTCCAGAAAAGATAGAACCGTAATTAGGTCACCTTTAAAAAAGAAAAACTTGTCGACCTCTCATGTATATATTATTTCAGTTCATTTTCATAAGATTTTTCAATATCTAGTCAATAAATCCTGATAGCATATATTTTTTATCTATTTCTGGCGCTAAAAATGATGTTAAGTGATGTGGAATTATGCATGATCACCCTGTACCTTTTGTGATTCTTTTAGTGTTTTTTAACTTTTATTTTCTGGGATAGGAAGAATTGTCCTTAGAAACGTCTTAATTGTCTTCGCTGGTGTTGGGAATGATCCTGCTAATCTAATCAAACGGCGCAATTTAAATTATTTGCAAATGAAATCTAAACTTATGCCTTTTTACAAATGTAAATGTTCTTTAAAATGTCTATGTTCAATTAAAAACACTCCTTTAGAAATTGTACAGAATTTTAACGACCTAGGTGTAATTTTTAATTAGGTAGCGATTGCAGCTTAAAAAAATACGGTGGTGCCATATTAATAAGTGTATCTATAATGTTAAGTCTTATTCCGAGTACCTGTTTCGAAAATTACCGATATTAAAACCATTAATACATTGTATAACGCAGCAGCCTGCTTTTTGTATAAATTAGTAAATGGCAATACTGATTGCGGTCGTGCATTATACGTTAGTGAGGTACTATAACTATAACTTTGAACAACTAGACCTATTTGAATATCGTTTAGAGGTATTTAAATGTAAATTTTAGAAATGGCAGTAGACAGATTTATTTTTAGCTTCAACACCGATTACCTAAATACTTCTTTTATGTTGCGTTGCGGTTACATATTTTTTTTACCCATTGTCTTATTTTAAGGAAGGCAAAGTATTTATAAAACGTACTGTTCTTGGTCCTTTAGTTTTTACGACATGCATAAACGATATTTGAAGAAGACAAAATGTCTCTAAATAATTAGTGCTGGTGTAATAAATTAATTCTGAATTTTGGAGAGACAAAATAAACGGCTAATGAGTAGGGATGAAAGGTCCCAAAGATGTCATTAAAATTATCTGTATGTTGAGATAAGTATCATTAGAGATTATATGCTTTGCATAATCTGACAATGCATCATGGTAAAACATGCAATTGAGCAAGGTTTGGTTATTATCCAAAAATGGAAACATGCGTTTTTTTAACTATTCAACGTACAGTTTGTAGACATTATGGTGGTCCAGCAACGATTGTGTATTTTTCGACGAGACCTAAGTTTATACCTCCTTAAGTATATGTTGACCTAAGAACCATCGTCTCCATAGAGCAACAATTATATTCAATGTCAGCATTGTTGTAATCGTAAAGGAGAAAAAAGCAGCTGGTCATAGATATAGAATGGGTGGCAAAGAGATCAAAATAGTATGTTATGCTGATGATGTAGTAACAACAGTGAAGAACAAGGACGACTTAGAAAGGTTTCGGTATAAGTTTCAAACTAAAATGCTCAATATAACAATTTCTGTTCTGAAAATTTAATCTGTTACCATAGCAAGAAAACCGAGAATATGTAAATTAGCGATGTATAATGAGAGTGCGCAACAGATCATGACCGCTATGTAATTGGAGCTAACTTTAAAAGTGAAAGAAATTTAAAGAGAGGGGTTGAAACATAAACAACCAAGGTTGGTATTATATCTGTCTTTCTACGCGATATAATTTGAGGTAACAAACACATGGGTATAAGAAGCAAAGTGAAAATATACAAAATCTGTGTGAGAATAATCATAACTTACGCTATGGAAATAAGGGCGGAAATAGCAGCAACCAAGCGACCTCTAAGGACAACAGAAATGAGAACCCTAACAGGTCACGCACTGCACAATGGAGTGAGAAACGAAGAAATAAGAAACCTATGCAAAGTTAGGAATGTTCTAAGATGGGGTTGAGACAGGAGAAGAGCATGGAGAGAGCATGTCATTAGAGTGGCTAACAACCAGGTTGCAAAGGTAACTAAACACAAGAAACCCAACAGTGTGAGGCTCGTCAGAAAGCCACCGAAGCGGTGGCGCGAAAGTTGGGTTTTAAGGTCACAATAATAAGGTTATAGTAAATACAGGAGGAATTTCTATAATAAAAAGTAGAAAAATAAATACATTTTCCAAAATACATGATCAGTATTCACAAAAAACGCTTATTTTCTTAAAATGTGGATAATTACCAAAAGTTGTTTAAGTGTGTATCGTACCCAGATAAATTGTCCAATTATACTGAATCAATGACAGTTAGTGATATCAAGGACTGATTATACTTCGAATGTATAGTCCATAGTCAAAAATTCACCACATTAAGTCGCTCGTGTCGCTTAATCATCATATTAGCAGCCTGGCAACAATATTTGACTCGATGTTTTCGGTGTAATTAAGTTTACTTCATTGGAAATACACTACAAAAATTATGTGTTAAAGAGACTTAGAGGATTATCAGGTAATATTTGTCACCAACTTACATTTTATAGTAAATCCTCCCAAAAAGTTATAATTTGTTACCCATATTATTCAAATCTAATCACAGGTGGGTAAAGTATGTAAGAGATGTTTAAGAGTGCCAATATTTGGTTTTCCTAAAACAAATTTATTTTAAACAAGAACAAAACAAATGTTTTGTGTTTGTAATCAGAGGTATTTTAAATCATTTGAAATTATAACTGTGTTTTGAGAACAAATAGACCATCAATATAATACACGAACACAAAATGTAAACTATCCAATTCATAGAGTGACTCTAACAAGGAAATGTCCAAGTTATATGTGTAATAAGTTGTTTAATAACTTACCGAACGACATACAATGTATTGCTAGCATAAAATGTTTTAATACTACTATCAAAACTTTTTTGGTTGATTTATAGCTATATAGTGTTAGTAATTTTGTTAGATAAGTGTACGTGCATTTCTTTTTTTTATATTTTTGACTCCATGTTTATGCTTTTATGTACTTGTACAGGAAATGTATTTGTAATATGATATGAAATAAAGATTTTAACTATTATCATTATTATCACTAATAGCGAAAAACCGATCTCTAAACGAACTTAACCAGCAGTGCGTCGCAGACTGGCAACCCTGGTCGCGGAAATCTATCAATAGATCCCAACTGTACTGAATACAATACAGTTAGGATTCACGTAGGTGATCTTTTATTTTCCATTTGTTGGACCGTTTCTTTGGAGTATAATGGGTTTTGGTAAAATGCACATCATGCACTTAGCACATATTGAAAAACATTGCGCGTATTGAAAAACCCCCTATATACCATTCTCTACTTACCATACCCATCCCTAAGCTGAAGTTGAATTGAATATAGCAGTTTCTTGCTGCCTGAGTTGCTGCAATTCTTTTTGTCGAAAGATATTTGAAAACGCACGTAGTTTTCACTTACTTACGAAATTTGGTGGCAAAATTCGTGAAACAGGATTTTTGAAATAAGAGTGAATGCCACCGAGAATATTCGACGTAAAGAATAATAGAACACAAATTTAAGTTAGCCTTTAAATGTCATTCATTAAATCTCATAACGAGTGTATAAAAATCAGTAGTATACGTTTCTCGAATTAAATCGTTATTAATTACTTTACTTCAAATAAGACCTTAAACGTATTTTCACACCATGCCATAAGAAAGTATGTTTAAATCTATATTAAACTGTATAAGGGTTCCTTATGCAATAGTTTTAGTAAATTGCCTTTCTTTTGATAAATGCCGTGGTACCCTCTATTAAATTAGTTGTATCATTGTTAATATTAAAAACACCCTGTAGTCAATGAAATAATATAACCTAAAATTTAAATCTATATATTTAAGACACTAACGGTCGTAGAGGTTCGATAAAAAGGGATTTTTCAAAACTCATAAATCAAGGGGGTGAAAACTCCCCTTAAATATTACATCTTTTTATTTAAAAACGGTTAATTTTCTGGAAAAACGCTTAAACTCGTGTATTTTATTTGTTTATTTTACATATTTTAAAATTTCTTAAAAATTTATACCGGGTGTTTCAAAAATTCGAGTCATTGATTAATCGGGATTCTGCTCAAACCGCTTGACGTAAAAAGCTGAATTTTGGCATACAGGTTGATTGGGGGATGTAGAGGTTAGATAAGAAGAAATTTTTCAAAACTTAAATTTCAAAGAGGTGAAACCGCCCACTAAATATTTCAATATTTTTTATTAAAAAATGGTTGATTTTCCGGAAATACGCCTAACTCGTGTATTTTATTTCATTATTTTACGTATTTGAAAATTTCATAAAAATGTATACAGGGTGTCTTAGAAAGTGATTGAATGAAATGATGGAATAAAAACTGATTAATTGCGATTCTGCTCAAACCACTTGATGTAAAAATCTCAAGTTTGGCATACAGGTTGATTGTAGGATGTGGAGGTTCGATAACAAGGGATTTTTCAAAAATCAAATTCCAAGGGGATGAAACTGCCCGTTAATATAACAATATTTTTTATTTAAAAGCAGGTATATTTTATTTTATTTTATTTTATTTAAAAAAAATTAATACAGGGTGTTCCAAAAAGTCGAAAATAAATTATAATAATCTCCCAAGCCCCTGTTGACAAAAACTGAAGAAATTGCAACAAAAAACGAGGTTTATAAAAAGGTATTTAAATAAAGCGATTTAAGTATCTTTTTATATCCCGTTCGTTATCGCCATACGCGAAAGACACCGCGGGTCCTCGCTAGTATCTAATAAACTGCATTAGGTTTACCTACACCTATTTTACCGAATTTCGGGGATCAAGGTAGCCTGATGCCGTTGCCTGAAAATGTTAAAATTTATTATCTAAAGGATGCAATGGCACTATTGTCTGAAAATGTTTACGAACGTTAGGTAAAAGTAAACCTAGGACAGTTTGATAAATAATTAAATTTAATGTCATTGAATACACCGCGTATTTATTACTAATTATTGTTTCTACAATAGTACAAATAATTTAACAGATATTATCACCATAATTAAAGAAAAAAAAAACAATAAATCTATTGCATTTAGATATTGGGAATTCTAACGCATTGAGATAGGAAATTTAAATACTTGTTCCCAGTATGAAAATATATCTGCGACTGGACCCAAAATAACGAATACAATAAGGTTTAAATTTGGAAAAAGTTTACCACCGATTTCTGTACACCCTGTACAAGGAACCTTATAAAAAATTGACAAATTTGATTATTTCTCATATCTTTCATTTTATAAATAAATATTTTAAATTAAAATATTTGGAATGCCCTTTAGTTACGTATAGGTATCATAAATAAATTTGGCCTAATTTATACTAACAAAAGAACAAAATTATAAACATACATTAAATAGAAAACAGTTTGAAAAATTGTATATCTCAACATGGTAGAGTAAGTAATCTACCTACAATCGTTCTAGATACACAACAAAAACAATTTTGTGCATAAATTAGTAAACGGCAATACTGATTGCGGTTGTGCGTTATCCTATCAATTACGGTGTGTAGTGTTTCTCAAATATGTTAATGATGAACTATAACTATAACTCTGAACGAGTATACCTATTTGAATATCGTTTAGAGGTATTTAAATGTAAATTTTAGAAATGGCACTAGACAAATTTAATTTAAATATTAGACATAATAGCTTTGGGTAATACCGTTTACCTAAATATTTCTTCTATTTCCAACTGGTTACATAATTTCTTGTTACATTTTCTCATTTTAATACATCAGTCAAACTAAATAACTAAATTATGTTTATTATCGGTTATACTTCTAGTCTTCTGGAAGACATTGAAATTTAACTTTGTATTTTTATAATCAGCAAGGAGATGCCCATTTATTAAAATGATATTATACAGGAAAGGTATTAAAAATAACAAATTCGTTGTTCAATTTTTTAATTTCGAATTGTTTTTTGTTTATTTTGTTGACAGATTTTGATGGTTCAGGTAAAACCAACTAATTTTTATATTCAACATTTTCTTCTCGAACTCGTTATGTGGGAGTCAAAATATACGTAAACACCCTGTAAATATATTCTGATGACAATACAATAACACAATGACTTTTTTTGCTAGCATCACAAGTATTTTAATCTATACTTGTTTTACAGATTACTTATATTTAAGAAGAAAACTATTTTTGGTTCCACAGTGATAATAGGAAATTAAAATATTAAAATAATGTCATCTATTTACCTTAGAATTCTGTAGTCTTTAATTTAGGGTCTACTATGACGGTACTCGAGGAACGATACTGCCAGTATGTCAATTTAAAGGTGTTATTTCTAATTGTTAAAATAAGCTGAAAAAATATGTGTACCTAGATTATGTTCATTTTAATTTACTGTATTTTGAGGTGTCCTTTTTTACTTCAGTATTTAGCAAATTTTACGCCTTTTGAAACATGAACTTGAAGCATTCCAATTAATTTTATGATTGTTATCTAGTGTATGTTGGCAAATGTTTGATTTTTGAAATTGCCTATTTGTTTGGTATTCTTTAATTCTTTTGGCTAATGGCCTAGAGGTTTCACCAATGTAAAATGCATTTTCAATGAAATCATTAGGTAATTATTTTGATTTAAAACATCTTTTATAAAATTTTTTTCTTTAACAAGATTTTGATCTTGGCAAAATATTTTTGCTCTATTATATAGACTTTTTAGAATTTCCTTTCTAACCAGAATTGGATGATTTGAGTAAATATTTAAGTATCGTTTGTGTGTACTTAACCTCCTGTATACTTTAATTTCGAAACTTTGTATTTCTTTTTGAATAAGTATGTCTAAAAGTGGAAGTTTTTTAAGTAATTTAACTCAAAGCTTTCCATGAAAATATTACTAAATAAAGGAGATAAAGGAGACCCCATAGCCATGCCAAAATTATGTTGGTAATAGTATTAATGCTTAATGATGTACGTTCACCAAGATTGTTATCATTCTCGAGTTTATTTCTCACTATGTTTAAAGTTTTATCTACAGGTACACATATAAAAACACTAACGATATCAAAACTTACCGGTGTATTATTTACATTTATTTGAATATTAGACAATTTCTCTATGAAGTGTTGTGCATTTTTTATATATAAATCAGTGTTACCTACTAGCGGTTTTAATATATTTAAAAGAAACACCACAACACAGTAAAACACCACATTTCTATGGGGTACTAAAAATTAAAACCTATATCTATAAATTGGTCTTTTCTTAAGCATAGGGTATATATGTCTTTCAATGTGCATTTTTCATACTCGAACAGTAGTACATGCTATGTGTAATACTTAGCCCCACCTATTGGGGCTCCGGTGGTTTCCGGCTACAGGCCCATAGATATTTTTGGCACTAGCACCATCATGCGGAGAGTAGATACGAAAATGGATAAAACTGCGCTTTCACCCATCTTTATCAAAAGTTCTTGGCCGAAAAAGATATATGTAAAATAGCAAAAATATATAATTTCTGCAGGTGCAAAACGTATGACGTTTCGTTTTCGATTTTGTCATATCGAGCAAACTGTTAAGATCTCCTTGGGTACGAGCCTACCTGATGAGGGTAGAGGCCCAGAAATCATGATCGGAGGAGGGTACGCTGTGACATAATCGAAAGCAATATATATATATATATATATATATATATATATATATATATATATATATATATATATATATATATATATATATATATATATATATATATATATATATATATATATATATATATATATATATATATATATATATATATATATATATATATATATATATATATATATATATATAACGAGGTACTTTTTAACTAATAAAACTAACAAAAGGTATTCTTTTACTTTCCTCAAGTACATTTTCTATTTTTTTTATTTTTCTTGTTGCAAATATAATATTGTTTAGGATCGATAATATCTAAATCTATTGAGTTTAGAAAGTAGCACAAACAAAATCTTAAAAAGCCAATCGTTTACTAGAAAATGGTCAACAAAATATATTTCTTTCCTGGTCTAAGTAATGAGGTGTTCCCCAAAATTTTAATGATGTTTAACATCGTTATAAAGCCAACAATAAATAACGAACTTCTATGCAATTAAAGGAGCCTGTCAATACTAATTAGAGAAAAATTTGTTAAATTAGCTCTATATATGGGAATTGTTTGAAAATTGTCACGTTTAAAACAGTACGTGTATCTGATGCATAGATTATAGCCTATCTAGATTAGTGTTCAGATAAGGATTATACAAATAATATCTACGTGGTTTATATATTCTAATTTATGTAAAAGCTGTAGCTGTATTTTGATTTTTGGTTTGGGAGAAAATTATTGGTGATTCGAAAATTATTTTTAAATACCTGATAAAAAAAATATTACGGCTGTGTCAGCCGATACTCGGTGCAAATACTACCATACTCCATAATACTACCCGTATGTGATGGCTTGTGTGGATGGAGACTTCCCAGCTCGTGATATATAGTTGCTATATATCACCTAATGTAGACCTCACTCAATTTTAGGATTTCGTAAAAAGGATAAAGTCGGACATGAAAAGACACACGGAAAATTGTCAAGGTTGAAGACAGGATAGGCGAAGTACTGGCTGAGTGTGTGCTAAACATATCACATACTGGAGAGTCATCGAAGAAGAAATGGTCAGCTATCATCAACATATAGTGTATAAGATATCTTGCAGCAGCGCAGCGATGTCTCGCAATCTAAATCCACGAAAAGGCTAGAAAATAAAAGATTACGACCTGGATAGATTATCACAGGAGATGGGCAACCAGTTTAAAAATAACATGAACTAACCTGCAACAGCAGAACGCCTTACAAATCTAGTAACTGCAGCTTGGGATAATATCTTCGCGAAAAAACTTTCACTCGGCCAAAGGAGCCTGTATATTGGTGGAAAGCGGGCGTAGCAGAGGCCAGACAGGAATGCTAAGCAAGAGAACTATGGCCAGGGCAAACAAGGGCACAGACCAGGCCAAGAAGCGAATACGTTACGATAATTATAGGAATGATTCTTGAAAGAAAAGAACCATCATATAAGCGAAGTTAAAAAGAACCACCATATAAGCGAAGAGAACGGCATGAAAGGAGGCACATGAAGAGGTTGGACGGTTGGGGAAAAGGATATAAAATCGCAAATAAAATAAAGTCCCCTCTGCTAGACATCCCAGAAGGAAAACAACTGGGGATTGCCAAAAACTTTTTCCATCCTTTGCGAGCAGAGAGAAAACCAAACTACACGTTAGACCAAATGAGATACCACCATTTACTACCAAAGAAATAATAAAATTACAAAAATTGAACGGTGTCACGCTGGTCGGATATGCGGATGACCTGGGCATCAGAGGAGCGGAAATGCTGGAGATAATCGCAGACTATGCTCTGCATAATGTATTAGAGTGGATGAAAGATAAAAAACTAAAGTTAGCTCCACAGAAAACCGAAGCAGTTCTACTAGTTGAAAGAAGGAAGGAAAAAAGCTTTTCCATTCCAGTGGAAGACGTTAGAACTTAAATCCGCAAAGTTATAAGGTACCTATTCTCTTACTTGATAGGAATTTTACTATGGGTGCTCACATCAGGAGAATAGCTGAAAAAGCCAATAATGCTCAAAACAACATCTGCCGTATAAGGCCAAAAATGAGTGGTCCTCGAGAAAACAACAGAGTAATATTGTGTTCCGTTGTATCGTCTATTGTTTTGTCTTGTGGCTTCAATACGGAAAAAAGCTATAAAAAAAAGACACACCTCAAGGTCCTCAGGACGCGTATAGCACTACCTCAAGTGCAGCTCTTATTGTAATAGCCAGGACGCTTCCAATCGAACTCCTAGTCAAACAAAGATCACAAACAGAAAAAGAAGGCTGAGACGCAAAACACATGGCGTTCACTGATTTTGTGACATGCTGGCAAGATAGCTGGAACAGAACTGATGGCCAGGCAGAATGGACCAAGAGACTTATAACGAATATAGGACAGAAACCATAGAGAATTAGACTTCTTTCTGACCCAAATATTCACCAGGCACAAAGAACAGAGCTACAGAGACAATGAACACAAACTACACGCTCATCCAGCCATCTCACATGGGTCCATCTTGGAACCATCATACTTAACACCTTCTTGAAGTAATACCAGTCCGTAGTTACAAAAAAGGACACTTACCTGGTATTTTTTTGAGGAAGTTTCTGGTCGGTAGGCAGTGCTACAAAACTGAATCCGACATTGGCCGGCCTTCAGAACACCCATGAGGATGATCGGCGCATCTTTTGAAGATTTTTTACTCCTCCTAGAAACGAAAACTATTATTATTACTGCTAATACTACTACAAATTTTAAATTTTTTCAACAATGATACACTTAACTTACATTCTAAGGTTCCAGAAAATTATATTTCATTTATGTTCTGCCAGATAGTCTTGAGGACTAAATAAAAGTAAGTAAAAAGCGCTAAGAAATGTTTTTTAAACTAAAAGGCGTTGTTTAAAAGTAATAAACTTCCCTATGTATTTCTAACACTAAAATATAGATTACATTGCGGTCGATTTCTATTCAGACCTAAAACACGACATAAAAAGGCAAACTAAATAGCAACTGATTGGTATCTCGCAGTAAAAATAACTTCCATACGGCACATTCCCGTGGGCCCTAGTTAAGCCGCCGTTTCAAGGACATAAACAAAGTCATAGTTACGAATCTGAGTTTTAGATTTAAGTAAGAGATGTTCAGTCAATTGGCATTTCTAGGAGCTTCTTGGTTACATGCAGAGGTACTTAATAGTGCGAGTGTACATTCTCAAGAATGTATGCTTAGTTTCCGGTATAATTTTTTATGTACAGTGTAGGAAGTAAGAAATCGTAGTGACTGTAGGTACAGTGTTTGAAACACCCAATTACTATACTTAAAAAATCACTTTTCCAAAATCTCGGCTGCCCAGCTTATAGGAATGTTGCACCAAATAATAGTGGTGGGATATCCAGCATGGTCCGAAAAAGATCTGTATAAATTAAAATGGTGACCAAAGATATTAATATTATTTTGTATGACCCCAGCTCTGAAGAAAGAAAGGAATTGTTTACAACATAGAGCTAACAAAATTCTAAATAACAATGCAGTTGGTAGGTGAAGGGATGTATGGGGGTTGATGTTCATGTTTTCTGTAAGAAAAAAGTCTACGGTAGCACCTATAAAATAGATGTAGATCGCCCACATTTCGACGATGTTTTAGTGAGACAAGTTTCGTTGTGATGTTTGGCACCAATCATCAACAGCTCTCCTTTGAACAGAATTAAAAATCCTAAGGCTTAAAGGAGAGGCTGCTACTTATGTCTGCGAGCAATACTCAAGGTTGGATCTGATTTGCGATGGTAAAAGACATACAAGTTGGCCGAAGAAAAGCATTTTTAGGCTCGAAAAAGGCAACTTAATTTCTTAGTGGACGCCGTGGCAGTTGATGTGAGCCAAACCAATGTCAACCAAATTCTTTCTGAAAAGCGATACAAACTAAGCTAAACAAACTCAATAATCAGGAGGCCCTCGGTTAAGGATAAAGTCATTACTCTACGCCTTTTATAGCGGCGACTCGTGGTGAATTATATTGGGAGATCAATAACAAATTTAAAAATAAGCATACTTAAAATCAAGATAAATATCTTATCTTTAAAGTGAGCTTTAAATTCTCTTGAAGTTCAGATCTACTCTTCGTTCTTTAGAACTAGAAAAATGCTGAATGACACGTTCGTTAAAATTGCACGCACATTCCTTTTATAAACGATTTCTCGATACTTAACATTGCTAAAGCGGATAGTCTACCTTGGCTCAACTCCTCAACAAAATTTACAAGCCCTGGATTTTCAGATAAAGTCGTTTCATCATGGCCACGGAGTGCCAGCTCGAATGCCCTACAAAATTTTACACAATCTATAATTTTGTTTAAAATATAACGATTTTTAAATACATTTTCATTAAAATCTCTAAGGGATTTTCTATAAGCTGCGTCTAGCTGAGTGCGAATATTAACACTTCCAACCATAACATAGCTCACCGAACATTTCATGTGATCTGCAGAAAACACATGTTTTTTTATTTTTTCTTTGAAGTGTTTTAATTCTTTAACACCGGCTTTACACCATAATGAGTCCGACGAGTCCTTAGAAAACAACAAACAGTAAAATGAGTTAGAGACTTCACAATCACATATCTAGTTAGATAAATCGTACATCCTCTTGCCAAAGTTTCGATGAACCTCTTTATTTTTGTCTTGACTAGTTTGTCGTATACTAAGTTCTGGCAAATTGCGACCACCTACCTTAAATTCGGTTATTTTCTCAAAATTAAGTTCGTTAGTACTTTTTAGTTGTTTAATTTTTTGCACTACCGACATTTTATTTCATCTAAATTCACAACTCAAACATAGACCACCTTGAAATTGGTTATTTTTGCAAAATTAAATTCGAAAGCACTTTTTAGTTGTTTATTTTTTGCAATAGTCACTACCAACATTTTATTTCCTGTATATTTCCAACTCCCACATGGATCATAAAAATAAAAAATATATATTACAAAAAACAGTATATAAATCAATTTTCATCGATTAAAAACGCCCGAAACAATATCGAGTTAGAATATCGACCGCGCGACCTCTGAACAATTGAACTTCCGCATGCCTCCATGATGCCACGACAGATCGATCGAATTACGAGAAGAGACCGGCTGATGACCCAAATCGCGATTTCATATTCCATTTACTACCACGTTCTGCTGCTGCTCGCTGCTGTGAAATCTTCGGGTACTTTCGTCAAGCTTTAAGGTAATCAGGGCAATTCGAACTGCCCAGTTTAGCTTAGTATAGCATATTTTATTATGCATAAGGAACGCAACAAGACCATTCGAACCGCAGCGCACGGCTAATAGTGTAGCGTAGTTAACTTTTCCCAAGGTTCGCGTTTTGTTAGAACTATTAGGAGAGAGGTTCAAACAAATAATTTATTTTCTGAAATATTTTTGATGGGTTATTGACCAAAATGACCCTATAGCCACTGGTCTATTATCCATTTTGGTCTTGAAAACGGGGAGAAATTGCCTGTTGTAGTGGAGTGTACTTTTGTTCGCATTGCTGTAAATAGGATTTCTGGTAAAAAAAAGCAAATCATTGATGTGCAATAAATATCTTTTTAAGGTGGTCACCGTTTTACTTACAGGGCTTGTTATGGCTACACCTGTATAATATTTTGTAAACCCTTACTGAAGTGAAAACTACGTATATGATTGAAGTGATTGAACATTTTGTGTCTTTACTGTTTTGCTTTATAGAATGACATCTTAGACCCAAGAAAATAAATATATCAATAAAGGGGATGTTTTTTTATTAGTTGTGATTGTGAAGACTGAGAGCTTTAAGTGCTCTAAGAAAGGCGAAAGTTGTTTGACAAAAAATGTTTTTTGTCAAACTTTTAGTGGACATTGTCTCACAAGACTCTTAGGCTAAATGGCACTAAACTAATAAAACACTTTAAAATGCATTAAAAAACTATTAGCTGAGGTATATTTTGTGATAGGACAGATACTTTTCCCACCAACAAATGCAAAGAAAAATTGTGAACCAGAAGTACAGGTCAATGACGCTATAGGTTCTGGAGAAATTTACGCTGCATTCTTAAATTTTGGACAATGAAAAATCTCGAAAACTAAAAGAACGTTGGCAATGTATAAAACAAGGAAGAGAAAACCTTGATTTATACAGAGAAAATGCAATAGAAAAAAAATTATTTAACGGGCAGAATTATCTATTTTTGCCTCCTTACTAAACAATCACGTTTTCGCATTAAGCAATCTTGAGGCCCGTACGCAGTATTTTCGGTACGATAGATATCTGAGTTATTGAGGAAACGCACGACCAATAGCTTATTTTGCTTTTTTTTTTCGTAGATACGGCCGTTTCAGCTTTTTATCACTTTATTGTTTGGTAGAACAGCAAAACGGTAAAGTTTGGGCTGGTTTACGTTCGTTCTCGATCAAAATCTGATTCGTCGGATCGTGATGTGGCCTTTTGCATAGGTAATTTAATATGTCCACATATTATTGTACTACTGATAGATCGGATTTATTTTATTAGCCATTTGAAAATTACGATACAGGCTAATAATTCCTTAGTAATTCCGAACACTTCTCCAGATGTATGTTGTTATTCGTGGAACCTGCTCATTGCCATAATGGCAACTATTTCGAAAGAGAAGCTATTCTTAGGAATATTTTACCACATATTATCTGCTATATAGCTATTACGGACTAAATTTATAAGAACCGGGGTGTTCGTATCCAAGAATTTGTTTCAGGAAGAGAACTTGGTAGCATATAATTATAAGTGTGGGTTAGAACCATTATGGCCGAAAAGTGAAGCATCTGTAAAATGTGTTACCGGAATTGACAAATCTGCACATGCGCACACCATGTTGGCAAAAGCGAATTCAGGCAACTGTTAAAAATTAAGGTTTGAAAAGAAATAATACTCAAAACATTTGATACTTGAAATACTGAAATTTAGAGTTAACATTCGTTAGCGATCAATATTTATTTATAACGAAACTTTATACAGGGCATTATTGTTAAAATTAAATCAACCTTAACTATTCTGAATAGATATGCAACATTCGGCACCATGTCACAATCTGACAGTGGCATGGCTTTGTTTGCATTTCATTTACATTTATTTTTTAAGAGACTGCCCACAGAATATATATTAAAAAATAGTCTTAAACCAAAAATTTGGAGAATTATACAAACATTTTGAACATTGTCTATTGCAAAATAATATATCAAGTATGTAAATGTCATATCTGTTCTTGCGCATGCTCCAATCGAGATATATATATATATATATATATATATATATATATATATATATATATATATATATATATATATTATAAAATGGCGATCAATTAAATGAAGGCTAGTTTTACTTAAAGTGAATTCGTGTTTCACCTTTTTTTCCACCAAATACATTAAAAACCTTCTTTTGATGTAGTCCCAGGGAAAAAAATCAAGATATGTAAGGTCTGTCGTCCGTGCTGGTCACTCTGTAGGGTCTCGCCGATCTTTACATCTTCTTGGATATTTAAATAATTTCTGACATCCCGAAAAAAATAGGGGTGGAGTGTTTCGTCATGTTGTAAAGTAATGTCCATTTAGAATTCATTCGAATTTGGGGCAATACTTTAGTAATAAGTAGACTGGATGTATTTTGCAGCATCTCAACTTAAAAGGGCCATTCAAAGTTTTTTTCAAAAATATAGAATCTGTAATATGATCTCTCAAAATGCATTCTCAAACTTAACTTTCTGGGAATGTTGATGTATGTCCGCTCCAATACCTGTAATTTTGCGTACTGACATGGTAATTCAGTCTGCTTAGCAGCTTTTTGCAAAACGTCAAGCCATTTCTATGGATCATCCGCAAGTAACTCATACCACTTGAAATTTGTTCCTTTTTAAATACATTATTTTTAATAGTTTTGAAATATCACACGGTTCAGCCACATTCTTTTAAGTTATTGAGGTTTGTAACTATTTCAGCTATGACCTGAGTTTACACATCCTTCAGCATTTTCGGCCTACCCGATCTTCAAAGGTTTCTAACTGACCCTGAGCTTTCTAAATTTGGTATGGTCTTCCTTCACACACATTATCCAGACTCAGAACTGGTCCAAGCTGTAATACGTATACATCGCTTTGCCCCCAGATTAATACAGAGCGAGCTACGAGACCTGGAGCTCTTAAAAAAATTGACACTATATATACAATATGACACTCACAAATTATAAAAGTTGGATTCGTCCAGGGATAGACGTTTTCTAGTGCAATATCGTAAAAATGTAAAAACGATTAATTAAAAAACACATCGGCCAAAACGTAAACTTTTTTTTTTCCAAAAATAAAGCAGATTCTGAAAGTTTATTCATTTCTCTACAACTCACTGTTTTACATTTTTGCCTACAATGTACCGATAAACGAAAAAATCCAATTTTAAAAATCTTATGCTGTTTTTCTTAGTAATTTTCTTTCGTCTCCAAGTTGACCATATGAGCATCATGACAGTCGAAATGTCTAATTTTTAACAAAAAATTAGCACATAAATTCGATTATTGACCGGTTTATTATGATTATTTTTAATTTGCTATATCGACATTTCATTGTAACAAGTTGTTATACTGAGCTGTACAAGAAATAAAATACAAATATATCTCTATAAGGAAAAGCAGTTATGATATTTGGCGAAGCTAATAAAATTTATAATGCTTCCCTCTTCATGCTCAATGAACTTTTTCATGAAGGCCCAAGTTGCTGCAGGTAGTACTAAAAACATCTACACATTTATAACAGGTCAGATCCGCTACACCAGTATATCCAAGAAGATGAATAGGTCGGCGAGTCCCTATAGAATGGCCAGTACGGTTGTAATGTGCCTAAAGAAAATTTAGATACATAGCTTAAATATTCGTGGGTTCTTTAGGGAAACAAAAGAAAAGTCTCAATATATCTCCAATGTTTGAATCTATTATTCTAAAGTTAGACAAAATCTATGCTAATCAGCTATATATAAAAATCATTAAACCTAAAACCTCTTAATGTCAATAGTCTTTAAAATTAACCCCATCAAACACTGTAGAATGAAGTGTAAATAAAGTTCGGTCGGGACGATCGTCCTTGGAGCAGAGTGAGAATCTAGACGGCAATAACAATAAATAGATAAACTGATCAATTTATTTAGCAGGTAAATCAAAACCCAATGGTCAAATATAGGGGACACTAAACAGTGCTGCTTGTTAGTGTCTATGATCTATATAACATCATTAACCTAGGCCTAGGTACTTTACCAAAACAACCACGGAGACAGCCGCTGAGAAAAACGACACTATCGCGATGTTAACTCTTTAACGGCTGCCGCCAATCTGCCTTACCGGCCGTTCTCTTCCAAGATTCCCGTTCTCCACTTCGGTGCCACAGTTACGTCACCTGCGCGGCAGGGTTGCCATTAGTTCCATAAATTTCCTTAGGACTAATTTTTGCACACTTCACTACCCCCCTATTGAATTAAGATGCTACATCAAAGTCTAATTCAATATCCTTCAGAAGCCAAACACTGCCGCAATCGAGCACTCCTTAAAACTAACTTAAAACTAGCTTGAACTAACTTTTAAAACTAACAAACATAACTGTCTATAGCTACCCCGCAATAGGAGTAATAAACCTTTTTAAATTATATATGTTGTGAATTCCCATAGAGTTTCCAGAGTCCTCATCGTAAATTTCATACGAATTGGGACCTCGCACAGATTGGACAACAAAGGGACCTTCATATAACAAGAAAAACTTTTTGATTTCCCTATTCTCTGCCGAGGAAAGACGGTGACTTCGAACTAGGACCCTATCCCCAGACATAAACGTTTCAGTCACCTTGTCCTTGACCCGCGATTGCCGCTTTTGAGCCGACGACTTGAGATTTTGTTGGGCTAATAATAAAAACTTATCACCCAAAGAAAAAGAATCGGGAAAATTGATACAGTTTTTAAACGGAAATTCGCGAGTCCTCCCAAAATGTAATTCCGTTGGAGCGTACCCCGTACTTTCATGAATAGCGAAATTTAAAAATGTTTGCACATCTTTAAGGTGACAAGCCCACCTTGTATGTTGGGCATGACAAAACATTCGCAACATTCTAATTACCTCTCGGTTCACCCTCTCTGTCATATTACCTTGGGGGTAGTAAACAGAAGTATGAACGGTTTTGATGTTTAAGTCGGCCAAAGTACTTAACCAAATCTTACTTTGAAACTGCGTACCGTTATCGCTTAGAATGGTTTTTGGCTTTCCAACATTGTTAAAATATTGATTCGTAAGAACCCGTAAAACGGCTTCTGCCGTTGCCCGTTTTAAAGGATATAAACTCACATACTTAGAAAACGCATCCACCAACACTAACAGCTGAGTAACACCCCCGCGTGATACTGGTAATGGCCCCATAAAATCTACACAGACTAAACAGTTCGGACCTTCCACCAAAACCGATTGAGTCTCGCCATGAGATCGCGAAGTTATTTTAGTCTTTTGGCAAATATCACAGCCTGCGATCATTTTTCTTATATAAAATCGCATCTTCTTAAAATAATAATATCGGCGCAACCATAACCAGCATTTTTTTGGACCAAAATGGCCACTATCCGAATGTTCTTGATGTACTAAATTGACCACCAAATCTTTTGGAACCACTAACTTTAAACCCGGGTTGCTGACCGTACCCTTCCTAAAAATCTTCATGAAGAACATACCATTTAATTTTCGTGGGTTGTTGTTGCATAAAGCCTTTTTTTATTTTAAGACAAAATTCATCCTCGTTTTGTTTCTCCACAATAACTTTCAAATCTCTTTCTAAATTAGTCACCAGCGATGACAGCAAAACATTTATTTCTACTTTCCCCGGATCTAATACGTCCATTCTCTTAGAATTTCCCCCATCACAAGGGAATCGAGATAATACATCGGCAACGATATTATCTGACCCTTTACAATACTGTAGCTCTAAATCATATTCTTGCAAAAAGAGTATCCAGCGAGTTAAGCGAGCGTTTAACAAGCGACAATTTTGAATAAATGTCAATGCTTTGTGGTCAGTAACTACAGTTACCGGACGTCCAAGTAAAAATACTCGCCATTGACGCAGAGCGTGTATAACCGCTAACGCTTCTTTTTCGGTGATGCAATATCGCACTTCAGCGTTATTTAAAGATCGACTTGTATAGGCGATAACTAGCCGATCTCCTGACTCGGGATCTTTTTGAAAAAGTGTGGCGCCTATCGCATATTCAGATGCGTCGGCTTGTACAAAAAATCTTAAATCTGAATTTGGATGCTGAAGTAGAGTGACTTTTAAAAATGCTTCCTTTACCTTATTGAAGGCTTGTTTCTCTTCATACCCCCAAACCCACAAGTTTCCCTTCTTAAGCTTGTTTGTTAAAGGAACAGTGAGCTCCGAGAACCCCTGACAAAATCGTCGATCATAGTTAACGAGACCTAAAAACGATCTTAAGTCTTTGACATTTCTCGGTTCTGGAAAGTTAGTAATGGCATTTATACGACATGGGTCCATTTCAATGCCCTCAGGCGTTACAATATGACCTAAAAATTTTATTTTGTCACAAGCAAAATTTGATTTTTTTAGTTTCACGGTAATATTAGCTTGTCTGAACTTTTCAAATATAAATTCTAGATGCACTTGAGAGTTCTCGGAGTGTACTAAAATGTCGTCCACATATGGTATTGCAAACTTCTCTACTTCTGGACCTAAAATTTTAGAGAGCCCAATGATAAAACTACCTACAGACGTAGCAAAACCAAAAGGCAGAACCTTAAATACATAAGTTTTGCCCTCGTATGAAAAACCGGCATATTTCTGATGATCTTTCGCGATTGGTATTTGCCAATAACTGGCGGTTAGATCAATAACCGAGAAAAACTCATTTGACCCAAAATCTAATAGAAGTTCACCTGGATTTGGAGGAACGATGTGATTTTTAACCATTTTTCTATTTATAAACCTCGCATCGATACAAACCCTGGCAAAGCCGTCTTTTTTTGTGACCACTACCAGTGGACTAACGTACTCTGTAGGAGCTTGTTCGATGATCCGCCCATCCAGCATTTCATCAATCTGATGTTTAACTTCATCTTTAAATCTTTTGAGTATGGGATAAGACTTTATGTAGAATGGAGTATAATCATGTAAATGTATCTCGTGTTCGTATAAGTGTGTTTTTCCAGGATTATTAGAAAATATTTGCTTATATTTAAGTAGCATGGCACCAAGCTGCTGCTTTTCTAAGTCATTAAATCGCTGAGCCAGTTTTGCGACCTCCAAAATTTCCTTTTCGGAATAACCCCCTTTAATATTGTTTTCTTTAGATTCTGACATGGTATCCCTTTCAATCAATATTTCATTTACGCATACATTAGCTCTCGGACTACAGTTTTCATAAAAATGAAAAATTTGCTGCTTGCCCTCAAAGCTTCCGCTCATTCTATAATTTTCAAAATCGATATTTATTTGGTGATCCTGCATCCAATCGCAGCCTAAAATAATGTCGCGAGAAAGTTTTGGCACTATAACGTAAGGATATTCAAATTCGAGTGTGTCACTGACACAACACTTTAAAAATACTTGTTCTCGAACTTTCTGACTTTTTTCCCCTAAAGCCCCCATTATCGTACTACATTTTGCCGGAAGTTTTAAAATACGTGACGAACGACACTGTGTTTGGGCCAGCGTATTGAAAAATGATTGTGACATACAAGAAATCTGGCTGCCAGAATCAACTAATGCAGTTGATTTGACCTCACCGAAGCTTAGCAAAACCGTAGGTAAAATGGGTAAGTTTTTTGTTTCGGATAACGGTTCTTCCAAAAGCTCTTCAGAAATATCAAAAACAGCGTTAGAGCTTGGATTTGCCTCCCTAGGGTTAGCGTTTTTATTTCTATCGCGCCAATTTCTATTGTTATTATGTGCCCCTAAAGTATGAGGTTCTGTCTCCAAATTTGAATCAATATCGCGTAGGTACCTTTCCACCGCATCGACGCTGTTTAAATTATTCAGTAATAAGTTACGTCTTATGTCCACAGGAAAATGTTGAATAGCCATTTTAATAATATCCGTATCGTTAAAATATATTTGAGTTAAAAATTTTGCTTCACTTACAATTTTAAGAAAATAGTCCGCTCGGGAACCATTTTCATATTGGCCAAACTTAATTTTATTAAACAGTTCACGTTCCTGTTCGACCCCCCAGTACCGATTTAAAAACATTGTTTTAAAAACATCAAAGTTTAAAAATATTTCTTCCTTCATGGTACCCCAAATTTGCGCAGAACCACGAAGAGCATTCACTGCCAAGTTTACCCGTTTTTGCCAAGGGACATCTGCATCGTTAAAAGCAGTTTCTAATTTTTTTATAAAATTAATAGGATGTAGTGCCCCCCCTGGGTTAAAATGTATGTTATTACCCCCCAGATCTTTCCATGCTGAAATAAAAGACCGATCGGACATCTTTTTGCTCGGCCCCTGTATATTTGCATCAAGATCCCTTTGTTCTCTACCCGCTTCATTTTCTGAGAACTCTATTACCTTGTCTTGAGTAGTCGCACGTACATTAGCAGTGTCTATTTTGGAGCATAAACCTAAAATAAATGTTCTATTTTCCTCCAAACTAACATTTATGTTTCTCATACATTGAGCAATGTCAGATAGAGTTTTGCTAAAATTAACGTTTGGGGAATTCAATTCATCAAAACTCTTGTCATTTGACCTTTTCTTTTTAGGTGGCATTTTACTTATGTGCCACTACCACACTTTCGATATATTGTACAATTAACTCGATTTATAAAAACATTAGGTACGTACAATAACTTTTAAACAGTCCCCTGTAACAAAGAATATTTGCCAAGAAAAACTGCTCCTTTTGTTTCCACTTAGCCACGGTTCTAAATTATTTTATTATATTAAAATAGCAAAATAATCAAGCCCCACGTTGGGCGCCAATTTATGTAATGTGCCTAAAGAAAATTTAGATACATAGCTTAAATATTCGTGGGTTCTTTAGGGAAACAAAAGAAAAGTCTCAATATATCTCCAAGGTTTGAATCTATTATTCTAAAGTTAGACAAAATCTATGCTAATCAGCTATATATAAAAATCATTAAACCTAAAACCTCTTAATGTCAATAGTCTTTAAAATTAACCCCATCAAACACTGTAGAATGAAGTGTAAATAAAGTTCGGTCGGGACGATCGTCCTTGGAGCAGAGTGAGAATCTAGACGGCAATAACAATAAATAGATAAACTGATCAATTTATTTAGCAGGTAAATCAAAACCCAATGGTCAAATATAGGGGACACTAAACAGTGCTGCTTGTTAGTGTCTATGATCTATATAACATCATTAACCTAGGCCTAGGTACTTTACCAAAACAACCACGGAGACAGCCGCTGAGAAAAACGACACTATCGCGATGTTAACTCTTTAACGGCTGCCGCCAATCTGCCTTACCGGCCGTTCTCTTCCAAGATTCCCGTTCTCCACTTCGGTGCCACAGTTACGTCACCTGCGCGGCAGGGTTGCCATTAGTTCCATAAATTTCCTTAGGACTAATTTTTGCACACTTCACGGTCACCAGAACTTACACCTCTCCACTTTTTTCTCTAGAATACTTTAAAACGAAGATTTTTAATATATTTGATGGCAAAAGGTGAAACACGAATCCACCTTAGGTAAAACTAATCTTCATTTAATTGATTAATAATTATATTTACTGCAATAAGTGCATTATTAGTATTTAAAAAAGATACAAAAAATTGAAATTGATTTTGCTCTGGTTTTTTTAAATGCTTATATTTTGATAAGGGTATACTCAAGGATAAACCCATTTTCAAGGAAGTTTTATTTAGCTACATTTAATCCTATGACCCATTTAATTTAAGAGTCTTATATAACGTTGGGTTTATTCTTTATCAATTTTGAGAAAAAAATCTTATAGTTTTAATTTGCTTTATTCATGTTTAAGTACAGCGTTAATACTTTTATTTATTTTATTATAAAAAACAATTAAATATATCGTTTTCAAAAAATTTGCTACAAACAATCTAAATATATAGAATAAGAAACGTATCTACAATTTGATTTTACTTTAAAAACACCTACCAAAATACGGCAACATCGCAGACTCATACAGGACAGGATTATTCAGTGACAATCACAATACGTAAATAGATCAGTTGTAATTGCTTTTCTTTGGTGCTGGCTTAGTTGTTGTGTGAGAATTCTATACCAATTTAATATTTATATATATATATATTATATATATATATATATATATATATATATATATATATATATATATATATATATATATATATATATATATATATATATATATATATATATATATATATATATATATATATATATATATATATATATATATATATATATATATATATATATATATATATATATACAAACTCCATAGTGAGATTAGTAAAAATACTCATTTCCCATGTATTTTTGCTATTTTCGTGCACCTTACAGAACCGCAAAAGATCTAAGAAATATACATTGTGCTCGTGACGAAGCGACTATATTTTTGATGTTTTGCCATGTCGCGGCCAGATCAGATTAAATTTTATTGCTCTCGTTTTGTTCATTTAGATTTAGTTTAGCGAGATTTACTGTGTTTCTGTTTATTTATGAAATTCGTGAATCGAATTAAAGTCCAGCTGTCGAGGAAGTCGGTAGCTTAATGCTGAGAAAACTGAAAAAGCTATTTATGTATAATAATATTGTTGTTTAATAGCAAGTACCGTAAAACGAATGGCGAGCGCAGCGCATTGGTTATGTGTCTGTCATTTAAAATAACTTTAATGCCCTCGCCATCTGATAGGTTGGCGATTGCGCGCTCCATCAATAAAAAGCTAAAATCACCTCTTATAGAGTGCCGTTCGGTGCCGGACGATAAAATGACACACAATATACAGGGTGTTTTTTAGTAAGTGTCCGATATTTAACAGGGCAATTCCTCAATTATTTCTAAGATAAAAACTTCATATATAGATGTAGTCAAAAACGTTTCGGTTCCAAGATACAGCGTGATATATATTTTTTTTGATTTTATAGATCTGTTTCTCTCATTTTTGACGAAAAGCGAACCACATTTAGTATACTCAATAACTGTTACAAAAACTACAACGTTACCTTGTTACTATTTAATTTGATCTACAGGGCGATGGTTTTTTCGGGGCTATGACAGGTTTTACCCCCAATTTTTTTTCGTATGTGTCACCGCTTTTCAGTTATTTACCAAGATATCCATAATCCATAAAAGTAACAACATTGAATTTAAATAGTCCTGGCCATCAAGAAAGCCGTAAATGATTTGATGAAGTGATGTAACCTGTAATAAGGGAATAAAAGGATCAAGTAGTGTCTAGTAAGTTTATTCCATAGTTGTTTATTTTTTGTTGTCATGTCAAAAATAATATTTGATGTACAGTTAAGTTATAAACATATTGTATACTTCAACAATGGTGAGCTTGCTAAAATATATTTTACATCCGGGCTTGCTAATGGGAATGTTATACCTTTGTGTCAGGATATCTCTAAATGTTTTGTTGTTTCATATACTCGCAGGAAAACTTACATACATTATGATTATGAGATTAAATCTAGCACTCTTTCTCGTTGCAGCGAAATAAAAGATCTCGGTATTACCTTTGATCGGGCATTTACTTTTGGCACTCACATAATGAATATTGTTAGATCCGCCTCAAAAGCTTTAGGCTTCATACTCAGGAACTGTAAAGACTTTAGAAATAATGCTACTCTTATATTATTGTTTAACTCTTTCGTTAGGTCAAAATTAGAATATGGTGCAATGGTGTGGCATCCCATTTATCAATGTGATATACGTATATTAGAATCTGTACAGCGTAGGTTTATTAAGTATCTAGCAATGAAGGAGGATGGTGTTTATCCAACTAGAGGAACTAGTCAGAGTGTATTACTGGAGCGCTTTAATATGATACCTTTAGAGATCCGCAGAAAGAGAATCGCTCTTTCGTTCTTATACAAATTATTAAACAGTGAAATTGACTGTACACATTTATTAAATCAGATAAAATTCTTAGTTCCGACATTTAATGTTCGTAATACCCGTATATTTTATTGTAATCGTCCCAATACAAGCATGCTGACTAGAGCCCCAATATATTATATGTGTCATACATTTAATGAACTGTGTGGTGACAATGTCGATTTATTTTTTGACTCTTTAGGTGTTATCACGGGGCGGGTTACCTGATATTATTTTTTTTTTATTTTTTGTTTGCGGTTTTATTAAGATTGTATAAGATTTTATTCCTATTTTTTTTTTCTTTTTTTCTTTGTTCACTAGGATGTTTGTGCTTTTCTGTAGCTCTTATAGAATATTAGTTTATACTTTATATCATATAATTTTGTTACATAAATATATATATTTTTTATTTCTTGTAAGTGGGTGACTGTTGGAAATAAACGACTATTTATTTATTTATTTATTTATTTTATTTATTATCCAAATCAAATAACCTCTCGCAATGCAATTTTTACAAGAATCATGGGCGATCACTGAAAAACCCATTTGCAATAGAGGAATCACATTTACTCGAAGATATGCCATTTTTGTGTGGAATAAAATATGGTTTATCAATAACGGTGTACTAGCACATTTTAGCACTTAAATGCGAGATTTTTGAATAGAACCTTCATTAATCGTTGAATAGGTCGGGGAGAGACGTTTAGACTATTTCCTTTGGCAACATCTAAAGACCTTAATTTACCAAATACCTGTTCAAAGTTAACTTATGATACAAATAATTGATTCTTGTCGAATGATTCCATACACTCCTGGAATTTTACACAGAGTCCACGAAGTCTAAGAAGGATGGATGCAAGCATATTGGTAGCAGGTGGGTATTTCCAACCTTTATTGTGATTTTTATTTAATTTTTTATTTAGTGTTTCGCTGTTTGTTCTTGTTAAAAAATTATTATTTCATAAAAAATATTATTTTTTTTTAATTTTGAATTTTAAATGCCATAAAAATCATAAATCTTCAAAAACGGTTGTTAATAATACGAATAATAAAACTAAAGCTAAAGCGAAGCTTTACAAACATAAATAAATGTCTTGGTAATTAGCTAGAAAACGGAGATACGAAAAACCATCACCCTATAGACTGTAAATCATATTAATTAGTCATAAAGCTGCATTGTAGATGTTGCAACAATTATCGAGTATACATACCAAATTTGGTTCGATTTTCTTAAAAAATGAGAGACAGATCTATAAAATGAAAATAAAAATAACATTTTAACACCCGGTATTTGGAGATGAAACGTTTTTGACCACAACTTTATATAAACTATTTATTTTAGAAATACTTGAGAAATTGTCCCGTGAAATATCGGACATTTATTAATAAACGCTCTGTAGGTTTGGGCATTTTATTGATATATCGATAGTTGTCGAGAAATTATGACACATTTATACCGATTTTTATTAGGAGTGATATTTTTTGATTTTTTTTCAGATTACTTTTGAAAAAAAATTCAAATTGAACTTTGAAACATAAGGAGAATGAATTAAAATTTGGAAGCCAAAGACAAGCGTTGTTGACAACATTGGTGAACGTAAAATACTAAGCAACCATGCCGCAATACGAGTTTTAATTTAGAATTATGTATAGCATTAGCCAAATAAAGAAATATTGATACATATATCGATACTTACCCAATAAATACCGATAGGCAACAAACAATACCGTTTGTTATCTGAGAACTATCGATAGTTCGTTAAACGTTTTACATATTTATGAATGTTTAAATGAGTTACATATTTATGAAGGTGAGGACTTTTTTTTCGTTTTACCTTTTGCTGCTCGCTGAATTATTTTACGAGACCCTAAAATTATGAAACGAAAGTGGGGACTTAAATTTAATGCGCTGCCTATCTCATAAGTAGGCAGTAGCGCACTCCATTAATATTGCCCTAAAGTCACGTCTGAAATAGTGCTATGGGAAATATTACACTGCTTTTGAGATATAACTCAAGTTTGCAGAACTTCCGGTTTACCATAAGTGGTCTTATTCCTAATTTTTAATTAATGTTTTTAGAGTGTCTGGTTTATTTTATGGTATCATGCTATACAGCCTTATCAACGACGAGTTTTATTTATAAAGCCTGGAAAATGAAAAACTACGTCAAACAAAAATTATGATGATATTTTACATACTGTATTTAAACAACATGTAAATTAATATCATTATTATGTTGCATATTGCAACATACCTTGTTATTTTCGAGCACTATTTTCTCCACAATTTAAAATAAAATTTCCGATATTTTTAAACTTTCTAATAGTGTGTTACTAGTTGGCATTGGTCATAATTACCTGCAAACTTTTGTCTAAGGCAGATATAATTTTGCAATTTTTACCTGACTGCGCATGTAGAGGAGGGTTATGTGTTTAACAGTCATGTCTGTAATTATGTATCCTGTTTTCTTACCACGGTTTGTTGTTAGCTAGGTGTGCCTATAAGACAATCAAAATTGCGGAAATAGTATGCTATTTTGACAAACATAAAAAAGAAATATTTTTATAATTCGTTTTTATAGGTATCTAGTTGGCGAGCTCACTGAAACGATTCTAAATGTACATACATATGCTAATAAAGCTTGGGTAAAACATGGTTTAAAGAAAAACGCAAATATCTCTTCAAATGATTTTAGGAGCCCTAAAAATGAATTGATATTGAAAAGAAGGATAATCTATACGAATACCCATATAAAGTATATACCCATATAAAGTAATGTTTCATTCTAGTATGTTAATATAGTAGCTATAAGTTGTTTTTTTCATAACTTATACTTGTTTCTACTATCGTTTAATTTTTACTCATATTTGATTCTGTATGAGCAATATTATTGTTAGTAGTATTTATTCTTAGACAGTCTGTATATGCAAATTATTAACATATCACTTAATTTTCATATCTAATAGTTTTTATCATCTCTAGTTTGGTCTTATTAGGAGCAAACAATAGAACAAAAATCTACAAAAAAGGTGTCAAAACGTCTAATTTAGTTTAGAGGAATATACAGGTTCATTGGTTTACAAAAAAATTTTGATTCCAAAATCCTTTTGGCAAAAGGTATAAAGGTTGCGAAAATTTACGAAATGCCTTGTATATAAGGATAAAATAAGCATTATGTAGAATACAGCAAATCTAATTTTAGCCTTTAACTTTAAAACTGTTTATCCTTGAGTATACCCTTTATCAAAATATAAGCATTTAAAAAAACCAGAGCAAAATCAATTTCCATTTTTTGTATCTTTTTTAAATACTAATAATGCACTTATTGCAGTATATATAATTATTAATTAATTAAATGAAGATTAGTTTTACCTAAGGTGGATTCGTCTTTCACCTTTTGCCATCAAATATATTAAACATCTTCGTTTTAACGTATTCTAGAGAAAAAAGTCGAGAGGTGTAAGTTCTGGTGACCGTGCTGGCCATTCTATAGGGACTCGCCGACCTATTCATCTTCTTGGATATACTGGTGTACCAGATCTGACCTGTTATAAATGTGTAGATGTTTTTAGTAATACCTGCAGCAACTTGGACCTTCATGAAAAAGTTCTTTGAGCATGAAGAGGAAAGCATTATAAATTTTATTAGCTTCGCCAAATATCGATGTATCAAATTAAAAATAATCATAATAAACCGGTCAACAATCGAATTTATGTGCTAATTTTTTGTTAAAAATTAGACATTTCGACCGTCATGATGCTCAGATGGTCAACTTGGGAACGAAAGAAAATTACTAAGAAAAGCAGCATAAGATTTTTAAAATTAGATTTTTTCGTTTATCGGTACATTGTAGGCAAAAATGTAAAACAGTGAAATGTAGAGAAATGAATGAACTTTCGGAATCTGCTTCAAAAAAGTTTACGTTTTGGCCGATGTGTTTTTTAATTAATCGTTTTTACATTTTTACGATATTGCACTAAAAAACGTCTATCCCTGGACGAATCCAACTTTTATGATTTGTGAGTTTCATATTGTATACATATTGTCAATTTTTTTAAGGGCTCCAGGTCTCGTAGCTCGCTCTGTATTAATCTAGGGACAAAGCAATATATACATATTACAGCTTGGACCAGTTCTGAGCCTGGATAATGTGTGAAGGAAGGCCATACCAAATTTAGAAAGCTAAGGTCAGTTAAAAACCTTTGAAGATCGGGTAGGCCGAAAATGCTGAAGGATGTGTAAACTCAGGCCATAGCTGAAATAGTTACAAACCTCAATAACTTCCAAGAATGTGGCTGAACCATATGATATTTCAAAACTATTAAAAATAATTTATTTAAAAAGGAACAAATTTCAAGTGGTATGAGTTACTTGCGCATGATCCATAGAAATGGCTTGATGTTTTGCAAAAAGCTGCTAAGCAGACTGACTTGCCATGTCAGTACGCAAAATTACAGGTATTGGAGCGGACATACATCAATATTCCCAGAAAGTTAAGTTTGGGAATGCATTTTAGGAGATTATATTATAGATTCTATATTTTTGAAAAAAACTTTGAATGGCCCTTTTAAGTTGAGATGCTGCAAAATACAACCAGTATACTTATTACTAAAGTATTGCCCCAAATCCGAATGAATTCTAAATGGACATTACTTTACAACATGACGAAACACTCCACCCCTATTTTTTCGGGATGTCAGAAATTATTTAAATATCCAAGAAGATGTAAAGATCGGCGAGACCCTACAGAGTGACCAGCACGGGCGACAGACCTTACATATCTTGATTTTTTCCCTGGGACTACATCAAAGGAAGGTGTTTAATGTATTTGGTGGAAAAAAAGGTGAAATACGAATTCACTTTAAGTAAAACTAGCCTTCATTTAATTGATCGCCATTTTATAATATATATATATATATATATATATATATATATATATATATATATATATATATATTACATATCTTGATTTTTTTCCCTGGGACTACATCAAAGGAAGGTGTTTAATGTATTTGGTGGAAAAAAAGGTGAAATACGAATTCACTTTAAGTAAAACTAGCCTTCATTTAATTGATCGCCATTTTATATATATATATATATATATATATATATATATATATATATATATATATATATATGTATATATAAATATTAAATTGGTATAGAATTCTCACACAACAACTAAGCCAGCACCAAAGAAAAGCAATTACAACTGATCTGTTTACGTATTGTGATTGTCACTGAATCATCCTGTCCTGTATGAGTCTGCGATGTTGCCGTATTTTGGTAGGTGTTTTTAAAGTAATATCAAATAGTAGATACGTTTCTTATTCTATATATTTAGATTCTTTGTAGCAAATTTGTTGAAAACGATAAATTTAATTGTTTTTTTATAATAAAATAAATAAAAGTATTAACGCTGTACTTAAACATGAATAAAGCAAATTAAAACTTTAAGATTTTTTTCTCAAAATTGATAAAGAATAAACCCAACGTTATATAAGACTCTTAAATTAAATGGGTCATAGGATTAAATGTAGCTAAATAAAACTTCCTTGAAAATGTGTTACTTTATAAAGTCGTTGTAATAAAAATAATAAAGATTGTTTCTTCTTCCATATTTTACCCAAGCCGAAAAATATTATATATTCCTTAAGTAAAATATTCCGGAATCAAAATACCTCTCCGTACGGATCTCCAGGTGAGAGGTACTTGTGGCACTTCACCATCGAAGTACTATCTGTGCATTGGGTACGAACCTCAAGTCTGTTCATCACTATCTCCAATTCTACAAGCCTCGTATTCCCTTCCTAACCGGAACCAAAATAAGCCCCAAAAATGCAACCAATCTCTTACCAACCTCATCAGACCTACTTACGCATCGTCACACAAAATTCATTGGACCTTTTTCCCACCTCTCACCCAAAGCCTTATCAGTCTTCCGTTTTCGCACCTCTTGGGTCCTCTGACTACGGTCTAATTACTATCTCCAGTCCCATAAAATAGAAAGTTGTAGAATTCATACCACCTCGTACTGTAATTCAGCACTATAATTCCGCTGTCTGGGATGGGTTCCGGGATTTCTACTCCTAGGTATAAAAATTTGCCATGACCAGTGAAAATCCAATGATGTCAGACTAGAGAAAATGATGATGATGATTCCAGATTAGAGAAAATCCGCATTCACTACGATTTTCTTAAGAACCCTTCTTCAGAAAATCTACAGGCCAAAAACAAGGCACGAAGTCATTACAATCGCGCAATTCTCGAAGCCAAAAATGCCTTCAATATATGCATAAAAGGCAAAGTTCGTTCTAACCAAAATGGGAGCCAATACTTTTGGTCGCTAGCCAAAAATATTAAACAAAACTTTTGCGAAATCTCCTTTTAACCTCTAACTTCTGGTGATGAAATCCACGTCTAAAGCAAAAGCTGAAATGTTTGCAAACAAATGCTACTTTAATCCCTTCTCTTCATTTCCCCCTTCCATCAGTACCAGCTTTGCCATATAATATGCACGAAATTACCTTCAATGTTAAAAAGATACGACATATCCTCAAAATACCAATACCAAAAAGTCCCCTGGCTTGAAGGTATTCCAGCCATAGTTCTAAAATGTGCCCTTCTGAATTGATCCCTATTATCAACAGGTTATTGCAAATGTTCTATGACAAGGGCATTTTTCCTAAAAGCTGAAAATCTGCTCGTGTACAGCCTGCTCCCAAAAAGGGATCCAAAACTCTTCCCTCTAACTACAGACCCATATCTCTCCTCCCGATTAGGAGTAAGGCAATGTGGACGTATATCAATGATGATCTTTTAATTTACCTTGAAAGGTAACTTATACACGACAGGCAATTTGGCTTCTGCCACCAAAGATCCACAGCGGATCTTCTTACCTTCGTAACACTCAACTGTAATGAGTCTATTGAATTTTTCAATTCAAAGCTTTTAATCAAGTCTGGCATGACGCACTTCTTAACAAACTTCCTGCCTATGGTCTTTCTCCAAAACTCTGTACTTCGATTGCCAGTTTTCTTTTGAATAGAAGTATTTCTGTAGTGATTGACGGCCATTCATCAAACTTTCACCAAATCAACGCATGCGTCACACAGGGTTCAATGTTGGCACCTATCCTATATTTCCTGTACATCAATGACCTAACGGAGAACCTAATTAAAGAAACTGAAATAAGGATAACATCTTAATTTAAATTAAAATTCTACAAAAAATATATCAGAAACTATAAAAAAAGTTATAATTATAGTGATATAGTAGTACTGGGCAAAACATACCTACTCTACCGATCATGCCGTTTTCCTTCTACTTGGAACACACTACCCGGGTTGGATGAGATACCGTCTGTGGCTGTAAAAGAAGTGGTAAACTCGGTGTGTTTCACCTTAGCTAACATAATTAATAATAGCTTTTTTAAAGGCGTTCTAAAGATGGGTAAAATAGTTTCCATCTACAAAAAAAGGAGATAAGCAGGACATAAACAATTTTGGACCGGTTTCCCTCCTGTCATTTTTTCTAAAGTATTTGAAAGGCTGATATATTTGAGATTGCTGGACTATTTTATAAGGTTTGATTTATTCTATGCAAGCCAACATGGGTTGTTACCAAAAAAATTTACTATTACCGTCATTTTTCAGGCTTTAAACTTTGCCATAGAGGCTTTGGATCGAGGTGAAAAAGTGTCGGCCTTTTGCTTTGCTTTTAGTAGGGCATTCGATCTTATTAATCACGAACAGCTGTTGTATAAGCTAGAATGCCTTGGGGTGCGTGGGCTTGTCAATAAATTGCTTAGGTCATATTTAATCGACAGATCTTTTAAAATATCTATTACTTCACTGACTGATAGGGTCAGTTCCCTGTCTACGTCAATTAGAATTAACAAAGGAGTCCCACAGGTGTCAATCTTTATACTCATTTTATTTCTTATTTTTTCCAAAGATATGCATTGTGTCTGCTCTTGGAATTACTGCACTGTCCCAAGGGCATCAGGCATTGCTCAGGCGGTGTGTGATTAGTGTCAAAACAATAACCTCATTGTGTATACTTCTAAAACATCAGTCATTTTGTTCAGGCATAACATTGTCACTGAATCTCTGTACGTCAGAGTATTTCTTTGACAGGTGAACTCTGCAAAATTTCTGGAATTATTGTTTGATGGAGACCTGCGTTGGACGGTTGAGGTAAATTTGGTTTTGTCAAAACGGAATGTGGCCTGCTATGTAAGTAGATACCTAACAAGCCATGTAAATGTGAACAGTGTGCGTGTTTTTTACTTTGCCTGTGATCAGTCAGTTATTTCTTATAGTGTGATGGTCTGGTGTTCGTCTTCTATGTCCCATTCACCTAGAGTTTTTATAACACAAAAAAGAATCATAAGGGCAATTATGGGTATGCACATACTAGGGGAAGGAATGGTCTTAGTATCCCAGCACATCGCACAGCATTGTTTCATAAGGCACCTTTGATGTCTTGTATTAGGGTCTATAATGCATTACCAGTGGAAATTAGAGAAAATCCCAGCAAGGTTAGGTTTAAGTCGTTTTTTGTAGGTTACTTAATATACTTTTCGCTAGGTTATAAGATTTGATTAATTTGTTTTTTACTGTTATTTTAACATAAATTTGACGTTGTCAATGTTTATTAAGAATAATGTATGACAAAAATGAAAAAAAAAAACGTAGAATTGGGAACAAAGAGCCTAGTCTAGTTTAACGCCACTAAGACACACAAATAGTGTTTACTATGTCACAAATCATCTCCCAGTATCTACACCATTCAAATGAATAATCAAATGCCTAAAGTCAAAGATTCCACTAGCCTAGTCGGTATCATGTTTCAGAAAGATCTTCGTTGGCATAATCACAACACCTCAATTGATACAGCAACCGCGAAGAAATTTGGTTTTGTTTTCTGAGCTCGAAAATACTTTTCTACCTCCAAACTGTTTACCCTTTACACTTCGCAAATTAAACCCTGTCTTGAGTATTGCTCACACATGAGGAGTTACCCCTCCTTTAATCCTTCATATTCTTGACTCGGTCCAGAGAAGAACTATTCGTCTGATTGATGATCCAAACCTCACTAGGAAGCTTGCATCACTAGAGCATCGTTGAATTGTGAGCAATCTACCTCTGATGTACAGATACTACCACGGAATCTATTCTGATGAAATATCATCCACTATGTCCTCCTTAGTTATTCCTCGCAGGGAGACACGAGCATCCCTTCACGGTTCAACTGCAAAGACTAAGGACCTTTGTCCACTATTTTATTCTAATATAAAAACTTTTAATTTTTTTTTTCTTCATAGCCAATACTTGCACCACCACAATAGATTTAACATGTTACTATGTTTTTTACAGAGAAAAGTCGCACAAATCAGTTCTTAAACAACGACCAACACATACTTCTATAGAAAATTTTAAGGAGTAGGTAGCTCAGTTAGTTTAAACGATGTGAAAGATTTTGCAATATTTATGAAATTATTATTGTGCAAAATTTCAATAACAAATTCAGCATGAGTTATTATTTGGTACACGCAATACACGCTGTTGCACTGCCTATTTATTACTGCTTACGAAAAAAATAACATCTTAATGTGAATACACGAATAAAATAAATACACTATAACAAATTAGGATCTTCTATTGCCTCAAGCTCCCTAAGAAACAAACACATAAAGATGTCGTGCCTCGGGTGATAATAGACACCTATCGCAGTAATTACATCTAGAAAAAAATGTTTTACAATAGGCTTACTTTTTTGTTTGTTGTTTCAAGTTTTCGAAGAGCATTAATAAAATGTAAGAAGTTATTAACAAAAATATACTAAAACATATTTTCTATTATCTATATAGCAGTGTCGAGGAAAAACTTTTTTCACGGAAAATGTGACTAAACACAGTTAGCTAAGAAAACATTTCACAGTAGGAAACTGAAAGTGATATTTCTCCATGCAAACAAAAAGATAAGACATACTTCTGTTTAATATTATGTAAACTGGAAAATAAGAACTATTTTATATACATTTTCAGTATATCTGCTAAAAAATACGAGATATGTTTCGCTACCTGATAGCTTCTTCAGACGTTAAGTCTCCAATTATAAAGTAAGATAAAAAAAATCTTTGCAAATATAATATATGTTGTTGATTTATTTAAGTTTTTAATATATTTACGATCAAGGCTGTATACTTAAAAACAACAATTAGTTGTTAATATATATTTACATAAACAAAAAGATTTGATTAAATTTGTTTTAAAGTGAAACAAATAATATGGTACCTACTAACAAATGACGTTTGCACACAATAACAGAAAGTTCTTATAAAAAGAGTTAATTATTAAAATATTTTCTTTTAATTGTGAAGGAATAAGTAAAGCACTTATGTTATGAATGTGTATTTATTTTAACTGTTAGGAACAAAATGCCGAGTTTAACGGAATTGTGTTGGGCGATAGGAATCTATCGGACACTTGTTTTGGGTTATGGTAATAGCAGGTGTCATCCAACTCTTTCTAGGTGTGCCGTGACCACGGTGAGATATGGAGAAAGTAGTTTGAGTTTTATCTATTTTTCTGTTTTAACTAAGTACATGTTTATATACTCACAGAGACAAAATGTCGTAGACTATTGAATTATGAAATATCCAAAATATATACATAAGGATTTACCCCAAGACTTCTTAATTCTCAATAAAAGTTCGAAGAACAAGCGTAAGGTTTATATTTTTATGTAAAAACATTTAGGTGACAAATTTATATACATAAAAAAATAGTGCGTTCAATACTGAGATTTAAAATTTTTAACACAGCAGCTGGCGCCATTTCGAAATGAAAGCATAATTCAAAAAAAGGGTCTAGCAGAATGGTATGTCATTTGCAGGTTCTAATTTATATCAGTAATTAGGAATCAACAACTTTTAAAATTCAAGTATTTTATTCCTCACTTGATTCTTAAATAAAACTTTGCGCATGGATTGAGTATTATATGTTTCTTCTTACAGGGTGATCTTATTTAAATAAATTTAAAATTTTTCGTTTATAAAATACCCTGTACCGGGTATTTGTTTAACCTTTTACTTTTAGAGATATAAGAAAACTTTAAGTATAAAAGTTATAGGGTTTTGCTTGAAACACCAGGTTTTTTTTTTCAGAACAAATATATGACATCGTAAATTTGTCAAAAATGGAGCATTCTACTTTTTTAGTAGGATCTTCATAATCTTCCGATTTCAACAATAGACAGATATTTACTTTAACCGTTCTTTCAATATTTAACTTAAAAATTACACATATCTAGAAAACTAGTGTGATCTGCAGCAGTGGCTCAACCAGCTCTTAGGTAGGAGGCAATTATAATAATAAAACAAAAAAGTCATCACGCCACGTAGGCAAAACAAGTAACCAAACCAAAAAACGTCATCATGAATTTGTTTTGCGTTACTTGGGTATTTGTAAATAATTTTTTTTGTCACAAGTAGGTGTCAAAAGGCAAGAGACCACCAGGAATCAAAGAAGTAGAAGGGGGGGGCATTCACCTCCCTTTGGCGAAAAATTTTGCAAATGAGGCAAGTTTTTCTTGAGTTAAGTATCCCATAGTATAAAGAATTTAAAATAAAAGTTTAGTTTTGTTAATGGCAGCTAATCAGTCATCATTAACTGTAGGCTACGGGTTTCATCAGGAGTCGATGGGTTTTACTACTTTATCTCCGGGCTATGGGTTAAACGCTAGTATCTTGGGGTAACCGTGTTGGATCAGATAAAAGTTCAGAAATGTTTTAATTATTTGCTAACATAACCAAACTCGTAACGAAACAAAACAATTCTTGTCATATATCGTTAGATGAAAGGTAAGCAATCATATATTTCCTTTTTTTTTGGTTGTTGGTATGGTGTAAATCTCCACGTTAACTTTTTTTTAAAAGGTGTTAGCTCTACCTTCAGGTCATACCAGTTTTCTAGGTATGCCTATTTTTTATTTTGATGTTTTTATTGAAAGGACAGTTAAAGTAAATATATACCACATATTTATTTTTGAAATCGAGAGATTATGCAGACTCCAATAAAAAAAATAATAAATAGGGTGTTCCGTAAAGAAAAACATAACTCGGTATGTCTTGACAGATCTGATTGAAAATCCTGGCAGTTCAAGTAAAATCCTATAACTTTCACATTCAAAGTAATAATATTTTATAAAATAATATAAAATATAAAAAGAAACCCTAAACCTAGAAAACGACCATAGTATTTAAACATGGAAATTAGAATATATAGAATTTTGTAAGTTTATAAAAATGTTTACTTCTCGAATATTTAGGATCTGACAAATTTTGGAATAACCGCATTTTTAAAAAACAATTTTTATTGATCCTAACTTTTATTAACATGAATTGAGGCTTTCGAACAATGATCCATTTAATTTTTGTTTCAAAAATGCTCACATTTTTTGCATGAATTCGATTTTTCTTACTGTTGAGGAGATATCTCATTTAACGCGAAAATTGTCATAGAGAGAGACTTTTAATCCTCACTGAATATTCCAGAAAAAAAATTCAGACAAGCAGAAACATGTATTAGTATGTTCGTTCTAGTCTTCTGATTAAAATTTTATAGATTTGTTAAACAGCAAAGTTTGACTTTACTATTTTGGAAAATAGTGGTATGAGCTCGTTGTTTAGGTATAATTTTGTTTGGCACCTTTAACTTTTTGGCATAAAAACGAGAAATTGTCAATGAAATGCTTTTTTGTTAATACTGTCAATTATATTAGTTGCATTTATTTCTAAATATTTAGAGAGAACTATAAAGAGTCTAAATGTTTACCGTTTTTTATATTAAAAGTATAGGACATTTAAAAAAATCAAAAATGGCTTGTGCCTGTCACGACTTTTCCAAAAATATAATTTATAACTAAAAAGGGAAACTTTTTACATGAACTTAGATTGTGATCGGCTGCTTTCCTATTCAATCAGCCAATCCCTAAAAAGTTTATTTATACCTTTCGCTTTTGAGATCACGCAATCGGGTCCCTGGAGTTTTCATTCTTCTTTTAAATATAAATATTTTTTTCGAAATGTTAAAGAAAAATCACGAGTTTGAAATATATACAGAACGTTGATGGCAAATTTTGTTCTGACTTTGTAACGCATTACAAAAATTTTACTTTCTAGAAAATGCATGAAGTCATTCCCGTCTTCTGTTCCATACTGACAGTTTCGATTTTACTGTATTTGTGGTAGTTTAAAGTATCCAAATCTAGCGTTTTTGTAGCACATTTCACGTTTGTTTAAGAACTTTATTTCCCGTCGTTATTTTGTCACCCGTAGTTACAAAAAAAAAACAGAGGAAAAACAGTACACTTTTGGTTTATTTATAAACAATACTTGTCAATCAAAATTTGACGGCTAAATTATTGTGGCAATTTTATTGACAGATAAATTTTCACTTATTAATTTGTTCAGTTACCGTAGTAAATTATCGGGGTAATTTGCAGCAGTGTAAAAGATAGCATCCGAAAACTACTTTGAAGAAGAGGCACATTCAGTCCGGTATGAAAACTTGAAGGTATTTTGGAGCTCTTAACCACGAAAATCCAACTTGTCAGCTTCAGCAATTACAGCTATAAAGAACCTCACCTACAAAGAACATTATAATTTTAACTGCAGATAAACGCAATGATACAAGAAATTAACCCATTATATCAGGACGACAACTGTCAGTCAATACGAAGATGATACAATTATGAAAATTGAAAGGAGAATCTGCAACTTGATTAATGAATTGGATTTTCCTGATCTAGAGGTAAACTAAATTTAAGCCACGCCAGAAAAAATACATTCAGCCAATGTATCGTTACGCCCAAGCATCACTGCAACCATTTCACCATCTTGCAAAATCGATAAATGTTTAGCGAATATTTTACACCTCTTTACAAAATGAGCACAATATTTTATTCTTATATCAAAAATTTTATTGGATCTAATTATCCCAGCGATATTTTAGTGAGTTTTGAAGTTGAATCCACGTATAAAAATTAACCTGTTGATGATTTCGTTTCCATAACGTCAGGTATATTTAAAAATGAAAATCTTGATTCTATCTTAATTCAATTGATTAGCACAATGCTTAACATCCAATTAATTTTTTTTAAGTGCACTTTAAGAGCCAAAGTATAACTAAGCTCGTTTACTTCTATTCACTTTGTTCTGATTGTTGTTTGTTTCTAACTCTGAGTATTATAAAATAATTTGTTGTAAGAAATATATATTTTTTACGTCTGTAACCTGTGTTTTTGGTATCTACATACATCGGTTTTAGCCTCAAAATTTATGAATATGTAGCTTAGGGAAAATGCAGTTATGGAAATTTGCTTTCTAAAGAGCGATAAAATAGCATTTTCAAGTAACATTAAACCTAAAAGGTCATACTTACAAATTAAAATATTAAGAAGAATCTCGTACGGACTACGCTAATTACTACAGAAATACAACAACATTTTTAGTAATCTGAGAAAAGAGACCTTAAGAGTTAACTAGCCTAAAGAACACGCACAAAAATGATATAAAAAATAACCTAAAAATCACCCAAAACAATGCTCTGACACAACGGAAAACCGCTTTGTCCACTTTATGAATTCACTAGTTGTCATATAATCGTGTACTCTGCGATTAACAAAAATGAGACGGTGTTGTCGGTTTTTAAGCAATGGCACTGCATTTAAATAAAACACAGGTTTTTTGAATAATTATTTGTTGATAATAATTATATATAGTTAATGAAATATTACAGATGTTAATATTACAGTATTATTAATTTACTATACTATTACTAACTTAAAATTTAATTTTAATATTATAAGCAAGTATAAATCTGACTTCTTTAGTAATTGTAGTAAATGTTTAGTAAACTAAATTAATGGTAAAGGACATTTTTTATAAAGGAAACGCGTAGTGATATTTGCTTCCTTCGCCCTACAAAATATTTCAGTAAAAACCATTAGCTTTCAAACGTTCAAATAAGATCTGTATCACTAATGGGTGCTTCAAGTAAAACAAGACAAAAAATCAACATACTCCAAATACAAATCGGCTAAGTTTGTTCTTCTAATGACTATTTACATAGTAATTTTAAACATTAAAACAGTCTGAAAATCCCGTTTAAAATTTATGAGAACATACCTGCATTCAAGACCTGTGTGTATACATGAGTGTGCCAAAGAACTGTTATAGATTAAGGTCGTGTGCGAGATGTAGATGATTAGTTTAAAAGCATATGTTTTCCGCAATTAGTTAATTAAGTTAATATGTAATAGTTGTTAGAGAACGTGCGTATGGAGCTGAGTCGTTTTTAATAATAGGTACAAAACAGCTATGTAGTTATATAAAAAATATACAAATTTATATTAAGCTTTTTTCTCTGTAAAATAAAATTATAGTTAATTTTTTTTTGGGAGGGGGTCCGACAGTGCGTGCAAGTCCAATAGTGGCTTTGGTATAGAAATGTTTGGCAAAATCACCTTAGATTTTTTAAACAAAAGACCTTGTATATTGTTGAATTATTAGGTTACACTTCTTGGAAGGAGCTTACTCATAAAGGGTTATTAAGGTTTGTACCGAGCGATTTAAAATTATAATTATTGTTTAGTAAAAATAGCCTTTTAATAGACAATTGCTTTGTAATTTTTTCTAAACATTTTTAATGCCCAAATACATTAGTTTTTATACAAAAAAATTAGCTTCTCAACACGGTTTGAGTTTTTACCTGCAACTTACTAAATATCTCTACCACACATAACATATAATACAGATTAAATATTACGAATTTAGTTATTTGATAATATCTAGATGTTTGATATGTAATTTATAATAAATTTTACTTTTCTTGATAAAGGCAAAGTTTCATTAAGAAGGAGGTTTTGTTAAAGGGGTTTCATATTTTATACGAAAGTACCCTGAACTTATCTCACAATAAATACAAAAGAATAGAGTTAAATCTGAATATTTAAAACACTAAGCCACACTTTTCAGCAAGTTCGTGAGAGAGTTGTACTGTACCAATTTAGATGATTTTTTTTTAAATAATCATCTGGTTAATGAGACCTTTCAATAGTGCTTTTTGAATTGTTTTATTGTGTATTTTTTCTATAAAACCATTATGTTTGTCTTCAATAACATTTCTGGACGATGTGGTGAATGCGCCTAATATTCTTATAATTTTACTAAAAATTCATCGCGACATCTAACGGAAAAGGCAGAACAAGGTCTGTCGTATGTTTAAAGTTATTGTCAAATAACGGTATGCTTATATAAATTGTCTTATCTGTTTGTAATGGAATATATTACGGGGGAAATTTCTTGTAAAGGTGACGTTAACAATTTTTTATCTCCTTGATATTTATTTCGTATACAGTTTTAACTCTATTCCTATTTGTCGGTCATTGACAGATAGGAGTTTATGGCAACGCATTTGTTTCATTGGCGTATTTAAAAATGACACAGATTGGAACGAAAAAAAAAACCTTTTTTCATACCTCGAAGTTTATATCAAGATTTCAAGTTCAGAACTAATATACATATATTCATACATACGTACAAATATACATACACTCATTCACTTATCATACATTAATTAAACTGCCGCCATTTTGTATTTATATTTTAATTTTGTTACTTCTCTCGTAAAATTTTAATCGTGAAAAATCAACCTCCTAGATTTTTCACATCTTCACGTTTCAGGGTCCTTAGATGCCGAAAAACATGTGTTCTCAATTCCGGCGGTCTGTCTGTCTGTCTGCCGGTTTGTTTGTTCGCGGCATAGCTGAAAAACTACTTATCCGATTAAATGGGGAGGACCTAGTAACATTTTGGTAAAAATCCAATATGGCGAAACAAAATGGTGGCCTAGTGAAATGTTATAAAAAATTATTATTATAAAACTACTTATCCAATTTATTTCAAATTTTGCACAAACATCAAAGTATTATGTTGGAGTCAGCTGGTAAAATTTGGTACGAATCCAAGATGGCGAAACAAAATAAAATATTTTAAAATTGAGCCTGAAAAACTACTTAAGGGATTGATTTCAAAATGTGTGCCATAAATCATTGTGGTATAGGGGTCAACTAGTAAAATTGTGGTACAAATTCAAGATGGCATGTTTTATCAATTCCGTCGGCCCGCCTGTAGGCAGACCCATATCCAATTAATTTCAAATTTTGCATAATGACAAGTTATGTTAGAATCAACTGGCAAAATTTTAGCACAAATCCAAGAATGCGAAACCAAATGGCGGGATAATAAAATATTTATAAATTCATTATATAGACAATTAAACTAGTAAAACTGCGTTACGAATGCAAGATGGCGGAACAAAATGCCGGCCAAATAAAACGTTTGTAGTTTTGAAAAAATCACCCTCTCGGATTTTACATATCCTCCCGTTTTAGCGTCCATGTGGTGTATTATTTGAGATATATAGATCAGTAAAAAAACATCCTCAGAACACATATAGATTTTATATCCTGCATGAAACCCATATTATCAATCTTTGCCTACTCCGTTGGTCCGAAGATATTTCTCGGATATTAAGTCTCTAAATGGTTTTCGTTAACGATCTTTTTGTTGTTATGTTAGAGCGGTGTATTAATTGCGGTTAGGATCCAATAAAAAATAACAAAAGTTTTTTTTTAAATTGTCGACGGTTCTCATGCACCCTCAGGACATATCCTGGATATTAAGTTTCTAAATGGTTTTCGTTAACGATCCTCTTGTTGTTATTCGAGAGGGGTATTATTTGGGGTTAGGAAATATCTGCGAACTAACGGAGTAGGTAAAGACTGATAATTCATTTAGGATATAGAATCTATATGTGGGTCCTGAGGAGGCAACAATAATATTGCGAAACGTCAACAATTTAAAAAAAACTTTCCTTTTTTTTTACTGGATCCTAACCCCAAATAAAACCCCATTCACAAGAGGGTCGTTAACGAAATTAAATTAGAAAGTTTAATAAATTATTATTTTGCACAAAAATCAAGTGTTACATAGGAATGAACTGATAACATTTTAATATGAATCCAAGATAGCAAAACAAAATAGCGCCCTAATACAATATTTAAAAAATCAACCTAAAAATATTATATTTATTAAATTAATTTCAATTTTCGTCCAAGAGTGTAATATACAGATGAATTGGTAAAGTTGTGGTAGGAATTTAAACAAAATATCGACTAAATAAAATTTTTAAATTATCAATGTAAAAAAATTTTGTTCAATTGACTTTAATATGAAAACGGGATAAACTTGTACGAATTCAACACGACGTAACAAAATGGCAGTATGTGTCAATGTAAGAACTACTTATTGAATTTATTTTAAATTATGACCAAAAGCCAAGTTTGTTATAGGTAAAAAGAAACCGATAAAATATTGATAGAAACCCAATATGATGGACCAAAATGGCGCCCAATAAAAATGGCTGTATATTTAAATATGTTACCAAATGACCATGTACTGATCTAACTTATGTCACAATTCACTATTCCTAACACATGGAAAAAAACATAACGAGGGAAGTTCCTTATTTATACTCTATTTTCAATTTATTATTTTTGGTTTTTTAAAAATGTATTTACATTACGCTATTTTGTATATATATTATATCATATTGGATTTTTATCAATTTATTACTATTCCATCACCATATAACTCTTTATTTTTGAGCAAAATTTGAATGCAATCGGGTAAGTAGGTTTTGAAGTATGACCGCACACACAGGTTGACAAAATGAGTAACCGGCGGAAATGCGAGAATATGTGTTTCAGGATCTAGGGACCCTAAAGCGCAAAGATCTGCAATAATCTCGAAAGATTTTGAGATCACAAAACTTCTCTTTTATAAGAGAAGTAAAAAATCTTTAAATATTTGTAAAAACCATTTAAAAAAATACCGAAATACAAAAATAATGACGATATAATAAGTGTTCACAATAACCAGCTGCAGATATACAGGGTTTCCCAAAAGAACCGGAATGATAACTTAATTAGAACTAGATGTTAAGCGTCTAAAAAAATTTATATTTTATTTTTTTTTATTTTTTTCCACATCAAGGTACTTGTACAAATAAAAAAAAAATTATTTAATATAGCCTAATAAAAATACACTAGCAAAGAGAAAATACTCGTAATAGAAAACTTCGTAGTTCAAAACTACTATAATAAGAAAATTAATAAACTAAATGTGATTAAATAATCTGAAAACAAACAAAATACTTAAAAGTTGGGAAACTAAGGGATAAAATAAAAGCCTTAACGTATTAGGTGTTAAAAATTTAGGCCATTATTAGCAAAACAATACTCAAGCCTGTCATAAAACTCACAAATTTACTGGTCGGTTTTTGTACTCTATCTTTAAGATGTCCTAAATAAAAAAAATCCAATGGAGTCATAGCCGGGGAACGTGCTGGCCATTCTATCGAACCTCTTCCTCGTCCAAAAATTGTCGCACTCCATGTTGAAAACACACGTTAAGTTACTATCGATAAAAAAAGGTCCAATAATTTTATGACCAAACGTTAATCTTCTGTGTATCGTGCGTGTGTAATTCTTCCACCCAGTGAGGGTTACTTCTACTCCAAAACCTACAATTGCGTCTATTCACCTGCCCATTCAAATAAAAAGTCGATTCATCACTAAAGTGAATTTGGTTTTTAAAATCCGGATAGTTATTAATTTTGTTCATCATGATGACAGAAAACTCGATACGGCGATCAGAATCATATTCCAAAAGTTCTTGAGTATACATTAATTTATAAGGTATAATTTTCTCTTGTTTCAGAATCCTATGCATTGAAAATTTACTCATACCTTCCGGTAAATTTTGTTGCCGTTTTGCGATAAACCGTTTAGGATTGTCTTCTATAGATAATAAGATATTCAACTTATTGTCATCTGTAGTGGCTGTTTTAGGTCGTCCAGTTTTTGGCATATTCTTTACATTTTCTGTTTGTTGCTGTCTTTTTATAGTTCGAAAAACTGTAGATTTTTTAATTTGTTTCTCTGGATGTAGGACTAGTAGCTTCTCAGTTTATCTCTATAACTACGATAAATTAATATTTTAATCCGTTCTGCTTCACTTAACAAAAAAAAACATTTTACCTTAATAACGATTTAAGTAACTTTCGGAGGATGACAGTTAGATGAGAACAGTAATAAATACCACCTTTCATAACGATATGCTAATCCGTTATCGAGATATTTGATCGTTCTGGTTCTTTTGAATGAAAATGCGGACTTGCCGTATCTTTTAAAATTACCAGACGAAAATTTTGATATTCTCGAGTTGAAAACACTTTGGTTTGGTGAACAATATAAGGGAAAAACAATCATAGTATTGCATTTAAAAAACTAAAGTTAGGAGCTCTATCGGAAAAAGTATAAAACAGGCAACTCTGTAAATATTAATTTTAGGTCCGGCACCATTGATAACCTCCCAATTCCAAATTTCATAATGTTACGTTAATCTGTTACCGAGATATTTGATCGTTCCGGTTCCTTTGGGAAACCCTCTAGATAGCTAACATATTTTCATTTACATATAGGATCGATTATATTGTTTTTGACCTAGTTTTTTAGTACGATGGAGCGCACTTATACTTTTATTTATACGTCTAAAAGTACAATTATTATCAGTTTCCTGAGCCAAGATTTATTGCATTAGACGTCTAGAAACCTATGTTTTCCAGTCGGGCATGTAGGTAGCGCCAGTAGCCGCTCCTCCATTAGCTGATATGGTCAATGACCCCCAATAAATATTTCCAAACAGACACAAATAAATAAAATATAACATAATTTATATTTTTTCATTTTTTTTTTAAATTTGGAAATTCCCTCTGTTATTCTAAGCGTATAAATTCGTTGACCGTTCTCTTAATTCCGCGACACACTATCGATTAGGGAAACTTTTTTTTTCTGGTTTTCATAAGGCCTATGTATGGAAGAGTTGCCTCTTACTACCAGAATTAAAAAAAAAATCTCTGTTCGATCAACCTAAATCTTCTACTGCCCAAACAGGTTTAAAAATTAGCATTTTATTTTTAATAAAATGTATTATATTGCATTATTGACGTGTGCTCCCAGTTAATAAAAGACTTAAAAAACTTGTGGCAGAAAAGTTTCATTTTTGTTGTGTTATTATTACATAAAATTACCGAATATCACAATAAATATCGCATTATTATGAAGCAGTTAAAAAAGGATGGTAAACTTAATAATGCAAGAAAAGTTGTTTTATTTCAAAAATCGGCTGAAAAGACACTCTTTGATATATCTTTATGCAAATGTATAGACTTTTTAATTCTGCTCTTGCAAAATTAAAGAACCTGTGGCTGAACATGAATTCCTAACCGACCAGAGAACCTTACGAAAAATGGAAAATACTAGAGAAGAAATGGAAGCGTAGAAATAGAACAGAACAAAGGAACATTGGACATAATATTGAACGATATAAAGAATCTGAAATAGATAGGTAAACCATGCCACCAGTGCCATCTACTCTAGAAGAAACTTCATGCAGCAGTTCATCAGAAGAAAATGTCATTAAATCAGAACATAGTGCCAGTACTTCAACTTCTCAGATGAGAATAAAATTACCAAGTTTAGTACAGACTTTTGACAGAACAGGTTTTTCAGATAGGGCAGCAGCAATTCTTGTCAGTGCAGCATTAAAAATATGGGGATTGTTACTCCATAGGATTCATCAAGAATTGTCGATCGCAGGAAAATTCGAAGGAAAAGGGCCAAAGCTCGCGTTAACCTTAAACGAAAAGACAAAGAGGAAGCTTCTGAATTGGTATATGGAATATATTTTTAATGGCAGAATAGACCAAACGTTAGATCAAACTGGTGAAAAGGGAATTTTATCCAGTAAAAGAAAGATTGAGGTGCATATTGTCCTAGTTACATTGGCCATTTGACTCCTGCATCTGGCAGTTCGCAGAGTATAAAGAGAAGCATTCTAGAATTTTTGGAACATAATTTTGATGTTTCGAACTTGCAGGCAGTACTTGAGTTTTAACTGGGTCGACCGTTACAATAGTTTGTTTGCCTTTTACATGTAAACCAACTACCGTTAAGACATTTACTGCAACATTTAGACGGAAAATCAACTGGCCCAAACTACAGATTTTAAAAGAATTGAAGTAACTTTGCCTGAAATTACTGACGATCATCAACTTAGCACCGACCAACAATACCTTTATGAAATTTGTAATGTCATTTCAGAAGGTAACATCTCATTAAACTTGTCAAAAAGGAACCCCGGTAAAATGTCTCATTGCAGATGGCTTACGACTGGAAACCAGATTAAACGGTTTTATGTCTACACAGCCAATCCATCACAAAATCTAAGTATATTAACAAAATATTTCATGAGAGTGTATGCCACTAGATGATTCAATTAAAATCCAACCATCACGTCGACACAAGAGCAAGCACCTATTTAGCATCATTGAATAATTAAGATTTCTACCAGAAGGTTTAAGAAAAATCATAGACCCAGTTATTAAAAGGAATGGCTATTTTGGTCATCCTGAAAATCTATTATTGGCCATGTTAGCTAATAGTCGCAAATCAGTTGGGGAATTAGGTCTTAGAAGAATATTCAAGTGTAGAAAAACAGCAATGTTACAAGAAATACGAGAATTCAAATTACCAGCATTTAATTTTGACGCTGAAAACTACATAGATTTGATTGACTGGCACTCGACAACAATCACAGAACCTCCCCTAACAAGACTTATTTCCGATAAAATACTCGATGAAATGATTTCAGATGTTCTGGCGGAACTTAAAATTCTAAAATATCCAAGCCACACGCAAGCAGTAGAAAAATGTATCAAATTAGTAACAGAAGCCTTAGCTACTGTGGGTAGAAATAAAGTAAGGGATGGATTTATAAGGGCACATATTGCTTCTAAAGCTAGTTTAGTTAGTCACAAAAAGTCTAAGGGTGGGAGGACGGTGGAACTCGATATGCAGCTACCTCCACGCGGTGATTTTTTCCATCAAAAATGTATATTTTCAGGTTTTTTTAATGGAAATAATTGAAGGGCTGCATTGCATTTGTTTTAAAAATATATCTCAATTTTTTAAATTTCAAGGTCAAATGGGCAGTAGAAGGTGACATCTGTTTCTAGCCATGTTTTTTTTTGTAGAATAGACCATTGTAATGGGCAACTTTTCTGCATATAGGCCAATTGATTTAAAACATTTTTATTCGCATCGCGATCTCATCGCCATCATTTCGATGGCTTCGATCATCGTTGGAGGCCCGCGTTGACCTCGTGATTATAAACGGTGGCGAGTTTTTGTCGAGTGTTCCCGATCAAATACGCATAAGGGCGCTTAGGTAATATATGGCTTACGTTGGCAAAGGTTGGGTCAACAGCCGCGGCGAGGAAACTTAAATATTCTATCAATTGATGTGTTTAATGTGGATCGTGTGATAGGTTATGGTTACGATTGCGTATTTTTATAGATTTTAAATTTTGTTTGTTGATATGAAAAAAATATAGCTTATGTGCTTGATTTTCTGTTAAATAAGGTAAATAATATGACGTGTGAGACGTATGACTTTATATATTAATGGCTTGTCTTAAACAATATTGCTTTACTAAGAGAATGCATAGGTTTGTTTTATATTATCCTTTCCTGCCCAAGCGAGGTTACAGACTGATTAACTGAAAAATACAGCACAGTATTCACAATGTCCGTGAGTTTGAAGATTTGTATGCTGATGTTATTTGTGTAGTCCTAATTTGTCTGCATTCGGGAAATGGGCTCCTGGGCTAATGGAGAGGACTGTCATGGAAAATTGGATTGTCCTCTAGACTCTTATCCCGCGCTGAAAAATTACGGCTTGATACTCTTTTACAGGGCCTCGATTACCTGTCATAATTGCCATTAGTACCGAATTTTAGTTAATTGTTGCTCGATAATTTATATTATTATTTTAGAACTTGTCAATATATTCAAGTTCTATGAAAATTTCTCACATATATCAATAATATAGCCTATCGATTATTAAAAGGGGAAGTAAAAAATTAATAGCTGATCACAAGACTAACAAGTAAACCACCCAATAGCAAATCGCGAGGCGTATTATCATTTTCGTATTCCGAAACTGGTATTAATAAATTCGCACATTCAGAATCCAAACAAATATGTAAATCGGCTAAGATAAATCAAGTTAATCTAATGATTGATCATGCCATAGAACACACTTACGTGGGCGCTATAAGAATTTTCCACAGCGGCGCTTTTTTATTTTCAGTTAAAGTAGACGAGAATCTAACGGGAAAAAGTATGAGTCTCGCCTATAGGGTAATTATTTCGCCCAGGTCCGTATTCTAATTAATAAATATGCCTCTAACTCCCTAATGGTAGGTGTAGTTTTATTTGGAAAATATGTTTTATGTCAATAAACGAAAAATATTTATTGTTGCCGAAAATCTCATCTTGAAAGTTTGAATATAAAAACGCCTCATCAACATTTGTATTTTTTATTGCAAACTTTCCTTAATACTTTAGGTCAGGCATGGGCAACCTTTGCTTAGCTGAGGGCGTAATTTTGCGACTTAAGCAGATCGCGGGCCGTAGGTAAGAAATAAGTAGGTAGTAGTGAATAAAAAGGCGATAGAAATTCACATGTTTTTTTATTTATTAGTTAACATAGCATAATCAATTATATAAGAAACAAATTAACAAAAGCAGATAGAAAAATGAAATGAAAATTAATGAGAGACTTGAAAATCTAAATAATAAAAGTAAATGTATAGGCCTGTTTATGGATCTCTCTCTCTCCTTTTGTTCTTATTGTTCATAAACGACTTACCAGAGTTTAAAGATGAGAACCAAGATGATCAACATTAGGGTCAATATCACTAGCAACTGCTTAGAATTAACAATTAATCAATACAACAAGTTAAAAATATTAAATTTTTGGGTATCCATGTGGATCACAAGCTTTGCTGGGACATACACGTTGATGAACTCTGCAAAAAATTAGCAACATCATATGCATTATACAGATTAAAGCAAACAACTACAAAAGATATTCTTTATTCATATTAAAAATTTAAAATACAGAAACATATAATTCAAATAATGGCTGGGGTGTGTGGATTGGCCACATGCAGACCTTTGTTCAGGAAATATAGGATCCGGACGCTGCGATCCTTATTTATTTTGGAATTACTTATATTTGTTAGGAAAAAATTTTAAAAATTTCAACAAAATGATCAGTTTCATAATTATAATACCCGTGGCTGTCACGATCTAGTATACCCTGTCCATTCATTAAGTGTAACGGAAAATAATGTTTATATAGGCGCTAAAAATATAGAATAAGTTACCAAATAGCTTTAAAACGACATACAATGATATGTTGTTTAAAAATTCTGTACAAAACTTTTTGATAACTAAAAGTTTCTATAGTGTGCAAGAATTGAATTTTTTAACATTTAGGATAGTTAACAAATTAAAAACTTGGCTATGTTTTTTGCAATAATTGTGTTAGACTTAGTTAGTTTATTGTGTGTCTTTTCTTTTTTTGCTACATATATCTTGGCCGACTGTTAAAGGGTCCACATTTTTGACCTAATCCATACGTGTATTCATTACTGTCCTAAGGATTCAATAAAGATGTTTATGTTTATGTTTATAATGTTAAAATAAGAAAACATTTTTACTTCTCATTTGTATTTTCCACAAGCGAATTTGTACAGCTGACTTACCAATTGCCCTTGTTTTTGAAGCTTCAAATTTAGGTCGTTTAACTGTCCTGTGATGCCTAACAGCGATGCCAAGTCACAAAGCCTTGTTGGATCACAAATTTGTGACAACATTTTCCCTTTCATTTCCATAAAATCAGCTAAATCTTTTCTAACGTCATAAAATCTTTTTAGCATTTTACCTTTGCTTAGCCACCTTACTTCGCAATAGCATGTCACATCATTGTGTTCTGAAAAGAGTTCATCCAAAGATGCTTTAAACTGGCGTTGGTTAAGATCGCAGGATCTAATGAAATTGATGGTACTTACTACCACATCCATAACGTTCTTCAGTCGAATGGACCATGAGCACAAGTTTTGTTGGTGAATAATGCAATGCAGAATTATTAAATCCCATTCTTGTAGTTGCCCTTTCCTTCAAAATTCCGACAAAACATTTTCGTGAACTGACCATTGAAGGCGCACCATCTGTGCACCCTCCAACTAATTTAGACCACTGTAAACCAGATTGCTTAAATGTACTTTGCATCTTGGCAAATATTTCTTTTCCAGTAGTGGCCCTTGTAGTGGCCGTAAAGCCAGTAATTCCACTACAAATCCTTCATCAACACCTCGTATAAAAATAGATAACTGGGTAGTGTCAAATAAAACGGTACTCTCATCCGAATATTTTATTTGGCCACCATTTTGTTCCGCCATCTTGAATTTGTACGACAATTTTACCAGCTCATTTCCATACTATAATTAATTATTGAACTAAATTTGAGATCAATCCATTAAGTTGTTTATTTTTCAGGCTAAAGTTTCAAATAATTTGTTAGGCCGTCATTCTGTTTCGCCATCTTGGATCTGTACCAAAATTTTACAAATTTAAGGTTAAGGAAAAAAGACCGTCAGACAGATCGACGGACAGACAGACAGACTGACAGACCAACAGATAGACCGACAGGCAGACCGGCATACAGACAAACAAATCGACAGGCAGACCGATTGATAATACATGTTTTCGACATCTAGGGATCCTCAAACAATAGGATATGAAAAAATCTCGAGGGTGATTTTTTCACGATTACAATACTTCCTTTTATGAGAGAAATAAAAAGGCAACTTCAATTAACTACATTTTTTGGTACATTCTCTTCATTATATCTGTATTTATGAGTAAAATCTACATATTTTCCTGCAATTAAGTAAAAATACCTTGAATTTAAAAATGAGAAAACTAAGTGGGTATACAAATATATATCAATAACCCTGTACTTTCTGTCGCACTACTTGGCAACCATGTATGTAGGTATAATGTGTTTCAAACATTAAAAATATTACAAAAATATAGTATTTTAATATAGGAATAACTATTAAAATAATTAAATTATGGATTATTTTGTAATTATTTTCGACACCGAAACCGAGAGGCTTGAAGCGTAGTCTCGGTCTCGTATAGCAAGTCTAAGTCTCGAGAGTCGAAACTACTTTAAAAGTCTCAGTATTGGTCTCGTTTGGAGACCGAGAATGAGAGTATAGTGTTGTGGTCACGCAAACCCCTGTTTTTGATTTGGGAATGGACATCAGTATATTTAACTAAATAAGCATCTTTAATTTTTACGAATACTAAAAACGCGGAAAAACAATTTGATTATTAATTTATTTTCAACCGGTCCTGGGTGAAGATGAGACGGAAGAATTACAGAACGAGCACTTGCTCCTCTCGCAATTAGTCAGAAACCTAAGCGCGACATCCTGAACTCGGACACCTCTTGGTGTGCTGCACAACACGGATCGGTTCTAAGAAAAAAAAATCCTATTATAAATTGCTCGATAGTATGACCAGACGGTACCCATTTCATAACTCTCTAACATCTGTAAGACAAATGTCTGTGGTGTATTGCAATGATTATAATAATTTAAGTGAGCTGTGAATTATATCGATTAAATTTAATTATTTGTTAGTGATTGACTATACTAGTAGAATAATAGTAATTAAAAAATACCGTAAACTTTCTATAATATGGCCAGTTTTATTTTTTGTTCTTTGTGTAGTCCACAGGCTAGCTAGTTTTAAATCATTGAGAGGTACACATTTTTCTTTATAAACCTGCTATATGGTTGTATAGGCATGCCGAGAAAGAATGTTGACTATCTAAGGACCTAGGGAGAGCAACCTTCTTTGCCTGCCACAAACTCCATTTGTAAGTTTGAAAACTACATATTTGACTGATTATTCTGGATGATAAATAAACTTACATCTCTCTCTAGTAAAAATTTGGTAACAGTAGCTACAATACAAAAAAAATCAAAAACTTCCCTCGTTATGATTTTTCCTTTTATTAGGAATAGTAAAGTGTGGCCCAATTTAGTTCTATACAAAGTAATTTAGTAACATATCTATATGTCTTATTTGCAAACATTTTTATTGAGCTCCATTTTGTTCCATTATATTGAATTTCTACCAATATTTTACAAGTTTCTTTCTACCTAAGCTACAGTTGATTTTTGGGCATAATTTAAAATAGATTCAATAAATAGTTTTTACATTGACAGAACGCCATTTTGTTAACTCATGTTGAATTCGTACCAGTTTCTCATTAACACATTTAATATTTCTACAAAATTTAAAGTCAATTGAATAAGATTTTTTGCGTCGATTTTTTTAAAATTTTATTTGGCCGCCATCTTGAATTAGTACCACAATTTTACCAGTTTATTCAGTGGTTATCGTAATATGCTTGATGCTTGCCCAAAATTTGAAATTAATTTGATAAGTAGTTTTTTCATGTTGATTTTTTTAATATTTTATTACGTCGCTATTTTGTTTTGCTATCTTGTATTCATATTTAAATGTTACCAGTTCATTCCTATGTAACACATGATTTTTATGCAAAATTTGAAGCAAATTGGAGATTTGGTTTTTCTAGTAATAATTGTTTTAACGTTTCACTAGGGCGCCCCATCTTGTACCGGTATACTAGATTTTTTCCAAAATATTACCAAATGATCCCCATATGATCCATAATTTTTAACTAAAATTTGAAGTGAATCTGGTAAGTAATTTTGAAGCTATGCCGCGAACTGACAGAACGACAGACGGACCGACGGAATAGATAAAACATATTTTTTCGCAACTGGTGATGCTAAAATGTAAAAATATGTAAAACCTTAAAGGGTAATTTTTTCACGAATACAAACATTATATTTGGCCGCCATTTTGTTCCTTGAGCAAACAATTTTACTAGTTGATCTTCATAACAAAATTAGTTATGGCATACAATCTGAAATTAATCCATTACGTAGTTTTTTCGGGCTGATTTTTTTATTAATTTTATTAAGCTGTCATTTTGTTCCGCCATCTTGGATTGATACCAAAGTTTTACCAATTAATTCCAACATAACCCTTAATTTTTGTGCAAAATTTGAGATAAATTGGGTTAGTAGTTTTTTATTAATGATTTTTTTAACATTTTACTGGGTCGCCATTTTGTTTCGGCATATTGGATTTTTACCAAAATGTTACCAGGTCATCCCCATATGACCCCTTGAAATTTGGAGTCAGGGTAAGTAGCTTTTTATCTATGATGCGAACAGGCAGACAGACCAACGGAATAAAATACTTCCCTTTTACGAGGGAATTAAAAAAACAGTTGGCTTAAAACAGTTTCCAAAAAGATTAGGAGCACTTCAGTTTTAATTATAATTACTATACAAGGCGAAAAGGACATGACAACCAATGTTTTAAGAACTGAAAGTACGAGTCAGTGATGTTCCTCTATGTTTAATAAACAAGTGAAAATGATGACAGTATGTAAATAAACAGATGTTCTGCTTATTTGTGGATAAGCACGACAAAGTGCGTTTAAGCTGCACCAATTTATCAGGAAAGATTTCCAAGTAGAACACCACCAAACGATAGTACATTTGTGTCAGTATTTGAACGCTTTAAAGTGTTGTCGATACTTAATGTGTTGTGAATGATGCAAAATTGCAAAAATAGTAAGTTTATTTACAGTTTTTGTTTATTTTTAGTTTGGTTTTTAAAATTTAAAAAATTACATATTATATTACTACAGGTAGATTAGATACCCACCTTTTCAAACCTATTAAAAATTATAAATAATAGCAATAAGCCTTAAGGTTTATTACAATGAAAACATACTGCTTTGGGTGTTATCATTATTTTACAAAAGCAAATAATGATAAGCTCTACAAGGATAATAATATATTCTTTTTATACAATATTTTGGGGGAGACAATTTTTTCAAAGCTTGTATTTATATCTTAAATGAAAAATTAAATGAAGTACAGAAAAAGAAAGTTCCTTTATAAAAGAGAGTTAAGGCATATTTATTACATACATACATTATTATATTAAGTCATGGAGCGTTCGTAGGTGGAATTGTTTTTAAAATGTATTTTGTAATTCCCTGTGTAGTTTTTGTGGAACATGATCAGACGAAAACACACACGGCGTGAAATTTAATAAAATAACAATTTTTCTCAACATTTTATATCACTAAGCGAAATTTGTTTCGGTCAGCTGCATCTACCATCAGATGTTAAGTTCTACTAGGGTAATAAAAATTTGGTTGATGGCTCTACCACGACAAATTACCACATTTCCAGATTTGAAAGCGCAGAAGTATCCTGTCAATTTCATCTTCATTGTATGAAATCGCCAGTTGATATTTGGAAATATTACAATGTCGCGATCTTATTTTATTTCTGAATAAATGATCTTTATTTAATCCAGCGTCATATTCAGTTTTCCACATAATATGATGATGACGTAAATTAATATATGTTATAAGTCAAATTTCTGAAATAGTCCATCTCTAAATCAGGAAATTCGACCGTATTATCCGGGCCATTTATTGGTGTCCAATGACCATGCCTCGCAAATATTCTTTTATTTGCTACTCTGAGCTGCGAAGTTGGCGTGCCCATTCCAACATTTGCTATGCTAGTAAAGTTACATCTTGAATTTTTATTGTTGTGAATTTGGCAAGGTATCTCGAAATGTTTCGAAAATATGTTTTAAATGTCAACTGCGAGATTTAATTATCCATTTTATTTTTGAAACCTCTTCTTCTGAGGTTGCCTATCTACTACTGGATGTTGGCGATTACATGTTCGTATATGTCTCTATCCAATGCTGTGTGGATAAGCTCTCCTATAGTTTTTAGTCCGGTCTTCTATCTGATATTTCTCAACCAGGTTATTTGTTCTCTTCATATTATGCCTGATCTGCCGTCAATCATTCTTTCTCGTCTCTCAGTTTTTCAGATCTAATTTTGGGCACATTTCCTGTTTTTTGACTGTTGCAAGTTTTATTTTTATCTGGGATGTTAGTAAGATGTAGTCTGACGGGATATCTGCTCCTGGATATGTTTTAACCTGAGTAATTCATGAACTAACTCGTTTGTTTGCCAATGTATAATCTATTTGATTTTTGGCAATATTACCCTGTTTATTTTATGGGGATTTCCACATGTATGGTCTCCTTAGCGGTAAACACAACCAAGTATAAATGATTTTAAAGCTCTCCTCTTGGCAAAATTGAATCAGGCGATCTATTGTGATATTTTTCTCTTCGTTGCCAAAAGAACCCATAATTCCTTCTATGGTGTTTGATTTGCCTTTTGCATTGAAATTTCCTTGTACTACATTCATTTCATGTGGCTTGGTGAGTTGTGGTAGTTCTTTAATTTCTTCGTAAATAGTGATACTAATTTTCCTACTCCATTTCTACGATATTTGTACCGATTTCCAGAATAATACATAGTTGTGCCGTCTGTGTAACATTGATCAACTCCTGGCCACCTAGTTTCGCATATTCTCGACACGGAAATATTCAGACTGTTCAGTTCTCGAATTGCATTAGAAAGTTTTCCTGCTTCGAATGGTAACCTGGTAAATCTACTAATCTAAATCTGGCAAGTTTACATAAAAATATATCTAATGTTACTTACATGTCTTTGCCTATAATATCAAGCTACATTTTGAAAGGTGTCAAATATCCCTCTAAACTGTTATTAACAATACGAAGTTAAACCTTTGAATTCCTCTTGATTAAAGACTTGTGGAATTATGATAAACATGTATGCATAAAAATATCACCTTTTTCTTCTAAGGGCAAACTTAGCATCGCATTACCATTTTGATTGCATACAAAATAAACAACTTTTAGAACAGTTAAGTCTAGGTCGGCTCTTTAAACCTTTTATCCGTAATGCTGTTATTGCACCGCAAGAAGAGATATGACTTAGGGCCAGCAGCTCAATACTTCCTTCTTTTTCTTTGCGTGCCAGCCATCTGCCACTCATGGTGGGGTCACGAGGAGTCAAACACCATAAATATTATTACATTTCTTCTGTAGATACAATTAAACTATTTTTTCTAGAGCAAAATATGATATATAATAACATAATAGAGTACCCAACTTCTATCTAGGCATGATTTAGAGCAGAGTTTCCTAATTAAAATAGACCGCCGAACATTTTTAAGTTGGCCCAAAATTGTTATGAGTTTTAAACAGATCTCAGTTTATTGAATTTAAAAAATGTATTAGGATTTTTCTCTCCTGGGGTTAAAATTAAAATGGTGAAAGAATGTATTAAGAAATGACAGTTGACTATCTAAAGAGATGTCAATAAGTTCTTCAAAATTTGGTTCGGAAAACGCATTGCACTTTTCTCGGAAGGGATTTTGGACATTCCAATTTCATTAAAAAAGTCTGTTAGAGGTGAAAAGCTTTCAAACTGTTTTCGTTCCGCAGCAGATAGTCAAAACGTTAATTTTCATGACAAAGAAATAACCTTTGGCACGAAAATTAATTACATCTTTTTCATGTAATGTTAGATTGATTTAATTGAATTTTGAAAACATATCCTGCCAACCAGGATAATGACTTTAACCTATCTGGCAATTGAAATTAATGATCTTGGAAAAATGAAGGAAGTTCGTAGCGCAACTCAGAGAGTCGCACAAGATTTTTTTCTCACAATAACCATCTAACTTCGGTATGAAGCTAGATTTCAAAGTATCTTGAACAGTTTTGATTTTAATGGATGACTTTTTATAAAATTTTTAATTTGAACTGCTTCATACAAAAGTTGTTTAAGAGCTTGTGTTACGTAACGGCATACAACTGCTTGTCTATGAAGAATCTGACGACTACTACAATTTTTGGTTTCACTTTTTATCCGAGTTATTGCACCAACTACAGTTCCAACCATCGCTTTGGCACCATCGCAGCACACATCTACATATGATGTAATAATCAATACAATTGAAAATATTTTCCCCTGTTGTGTTTGACTCAAGATTTACACATAAAAGCAGTCCTCTCCTATGGATTTCTCAAATATATATCTGACAAACAACAATAAGATTGCCAAACTAGCTACAACTGTTGATTCGTCCAATTGTAAGGAAAAGAAACGTAACCAGGGCTAACCATGTATTTAAATCAGAAGTTTCCTTATCAAGTTTTTGAAATTTCAAAATTTCGGGTGGAATGTGAAATTTATGCCTCCGTCTTGGCATTTCAATGATTTAATTTTAAAGCAAAATTTACTTCATAGATCAATTTTACTTGTGAAAAATGCCTGTTTATCTAGATATCTACAACGATTTAGAATATGTCTACTCTGTTTAAAGAAATATGTTTTACTAACATAAAAGGTATATTTTGTTGATAGGAGGCTGTTAAATCACAAGTACTGTTCTATATTTTTTTATATAATATAACTGTACTTAAAATTCTAACTGGGAAATGTTCAAAACCCCCAAAGAAAAAATCGTTGATATTATATAAATATAAAGGCACTGTATCGGATCGCCGATGCTTGGTGGGAAGTTTAATTTTTGTATCAAAATATCACTAAAACTTTGATACTTTGCATGTTGGGATTGTTAGGTAACTAATTTCTCGACATACCTCTCGGTATGTAATATAAAGAAACTGATGTAGGAACTGTTAGTGCTTACCTTTTGATAAAGATGCCGTGTTTTGCGGGATAACATCAATATTAGAGCAACCAGGACCCTTCTTAAAACATGCTTGTTTAAGCCATAAATCCATGTTCTTTTTTAGTAACAAGAAACTTTTTAACTTTTGTATTAAAACTAAACAATAAGTGCTTCATTTTATACGATAAATATAAGCACAAATTATTCAAAATACATGAAATAATACACAAAATTCTGTGCATAAGACAAGGACAGCAATTCTTGCTATTATCTGGTTGGCGTGTCACGAGATATCGCGTCAAATCGCAGTAACTAAAATTACTGTAACGGACGTGTAATACCTAAGAGCCCTGTAAAAAAATAGTCCACCCAAATTATAGAGCAGATTTTTGACGGAACACCAAGCATGTTGTCGCAGAACACCAGTGTGCTGCGGAACAACTTTTGGGAAACACTGATTTAGTCTATATCTTTGAAATAATTCAATCTACCGAAAACTTCTGAGGACTTTACCATTTTTGTCTTAACTATTTTCTTCGCAGAACCGACAATATTCGAAATATTTGCCAAATATTAGAATTCACATCTAAAAAACAAAAATCCATGGTTCAAAATAAAGGTTTCCACAAAAATTAAGTTTGGTAGGAAATATTTCGAGGTTTTGCGCTCTTTGGGTCTAATTTCACCGAAAATTTTACTGGGATAATGGATGAAGCTGGTGGGATATGTCTCCAAAGAAGTGTACAATTGTTATGATACAACTTATTTAAAATGGGTTTCTTCATCCTTTGTGCTAATCATTTACGAAAATATATCATGTTTTTTTTTGTTTATAGCAGGAAGTTCACTAGGTTTTATATAAACGCATCTTAAAAATAATAACATCCACATAACTTAATAAAGTTCCCAATAATTCTATCTAAAGAATTTTTCCTACATTATCATAAAAACGTGTCATATGAATAAATTGGCATTTTGAGAATATATTTATCAAAATTTCATTAAAATTGACAAGACGCAAAAAAAATCCTTAGTGTGCGGGGCCCTTAATAAAAATATTTATCCCAATAATATGTTTAGAGATTGAAAATGGCATAACAGAGAATAAATAAGATTTTTTAAAAAATGATATCAAGTTTATAGAAGGAAAGAACTATGTGTAATAACTCACACTGTATAGAGTAATTTTAATTATGTTTTCGGCTACAAAGGTCGGACAATATGTTAAATGAACTTGCAGATCACCAAACTGGGATCATAAAGCTGTACGAACACATGTTCAATAAGGTGATACATTCTTTACATATCAACAAACAAAAGCCCATTGAAAAGTATAGTAATTATACGTCTTACAGTGAGTGCGCATAAAAATTTCACAGATACAGGGTGTCCCATATATAAAATTAGACCTACAAATAAAAAACCAAACTGAAAATCAAATTTCTGTTGCCGAGCTAAAGCTGGTGTCCAATTAAACTTGGGAACGAACTATCACTTCCAATCGAAACTAATCGAAAAGCCAATAAAATGGAACAAACTCTCTGTGTTGGCTTTCGTGGATTTGCAGAAAGCTTTCAGCACAATCAAACTGGACAGTATATTAAGAACTCTAAATGAGAGCTTATAGATATATGAGACTGATGTATAACTTCCATCCAACAAAAATGCTTAGATGTGTGTCAAGATACACGACTACACTAAACAAATAAACTCAATATGAACTTCAAAGAAACCGAATTCATAATAAATATTATGGTTCTAGAGAACTTTGTTACCATTTTCTTTAGACGGTTAGAAAACTGTTAAAAAATATATATCTCGTTCACGAGGTTAAAATCAGAAGAAAACAACCAAAGGTGTAGAGAGATAAAAAAAACCTTTAACGGTACCATATCAATATATCCTTCATGGAATCATCACAGGAAAATGTAGTCAAAAACAGAATAACTCTAGAAATACAGAAAATTCACAAACTAGAAAGATCGAACAGAAGTGCAACAGCAATCAAACATGAAATTATTAAGATTATCGAAGAATTCTGTGCATGCCTGTATAACAGCGATGATAACCCGCCGGATGGAAATATCTCCAAAGTAATGAACCAAAGATCCAAATATCTACCAGACATCGAATCAGTGGAAGTAAAAGCAGTGCTATCCGAAATGGAGAACGGTAGGGCTTCAGGCAAAGGTCATATTGTCATCGAGGTCATTAAAGAATGTGGTGAAAAGTTGTTATCAGAAAAGTTTAAGGTCTTCAATAAATCCTTCAATGGAATAAAACACCGTCCTCTTGAAACTACAAACCTATTAGTTTCAGATCACATCTATATAAACTGTTAACAAGAGTTATCATAAAACATTTGAATTCACAGTTACAGTTCTACCAACCCCGCGAACAGGCAGAATTCCGAGCAGATTTTGAAATTTGTAATCATCTGTTATCAAGTTATCAAAACATCAATCAATTACGAAAAAGCTTTCGACAGCATTAACTACCACGAAGTACTAAAAGCTTTGACTAGTATTGAATAGATAACAGGTACACAAATTTCATCCCACACATTTACCAGTATGCCAGAACAGAACCAGTGTAGAGGTTCGCGACGATTCCGAAGAATTTGGTGTAAAGAGAATAAATTATGATGGAAGTAATAAATTATGACACTTATTATTTTCCCTCATAAAAAGATTATTTTTTATTCTGGAAAATAGAAGTTCACCATTTTTTTTTATATTTAAATGGGCCGCTAGTTTATTTTGTCATATAGGATTGATAAGATTTTTCCAGTTCATTCCTGTTTCACACTTGATTTTTGTGCAAAATTTCGGTTCAACTGGTTAAGTAGTTTTTTAATACTGATATTTCCTTAGGCCGCCATTTTGTTCCGCCATAATGTCTTCTCACCAAAATTTTACCAATTCATCTTTATATTACACTTGATCTTTGTGCGAATAAGTAGTTTTTCAAATGGATTTTATCAACATTTAATTTGGCCGCTATTCTTGGATTCGTACCAAAAATGTTAGCAGTTGACCCTATTAAAAGCTTGATTTTTGTGCAAGATTTAAAAACAGTCGATAAATTGGTTTTTTTGGTTAAGTTTTATAATTTTATTGGGCCTTTATTTTATTTCGCCATCTTGGATTTGTACAAAAACTTTTCAAACGAATTCATTCCCATATAAAACCATAAAGGATTTTAAAAGTAAAAAAACGAAATAAAAACCAAGTCAACAAACATTAAATTTATTAAGCTATAACCATCATATGAGCTTTATTAGGGTTCTTATCCTTAGACTTTTCAAAACTATCGTGGGAACTGTCTTCGAATTACGAAGAACCATTTACGCATTAGTTTATTCCTAGAACTGTTCTTTAATAATTCCAAATTGATCAGCAGAAAGACGAAACCCTAATGGAATATTATCATTTGCACAAATGTTGTTTGTTTGTTGCCTGGTATTTACTAAAGGTACTTTTTTGTCCACAAAATTTTCATTTTTAATAATATTTTGTAGATATGCGAATTTTCCGGAAAAATAAATCTGGAGAAATTTCAATGGATATTTTCGAGGCAATTCTTGAAATTTCCGGGAACATAGGAAATATTAATGAAAATCTGTCAAATTCTAAAAAAAAATCAGTTTAAAGTTAACTTCCTTGAAACGTTTCAAAATTGAAATTTCAAGTTATTTATTCTTTATTATTCTGACTCTGTATTGCTTCTGCAGGATGCGATCTATTTTGCTCATCTAAATTAGCCATGGACATATTTTCATTTTTGCAAGTCTAAGAAAGTGGGGACCACAAGTGTACAATAAACTAAAGGTGCACTATTTACCAGAGGATGGGATAGAAGCTCTAGATTGAGTCGAATATTATAAAACTCTGGTAAAGATGGAAAATATATAAATCAAAGTTGCTATAGGTCATAGCAATGTAACTACAATAATCGGTTACTAGTATTTTTTAAGAAAGTAAATAATTGAAAATCACCAGACGAAATGGGAATACCAAAGGAACTAATATAATATAGTGGAAGAATACCAATAGAAGAATTAACAACAGCATTTATAAAGATAATAAAGGAAAGTAAAATTCCAGAGGATTGGAAAAAAGGCTTACCAGTACCAATATTTAAAAAAGACCCGACAAACTAAACAAAGGAATAATCCTACTGGAAGTAAGTAAAGAACTGCATACAAATAATCAACGAATAACAAGGATATAGAGTTAATAGGTCTACCACAGTTTCAATATTTGCAACGTTCCTCTGATCTATTGATTTAACTCGTTCCTTCGAGCAAGTAAAATTAAATGAGATTATCATAATATTAAAAACCCATAAGATGCCCAACTGTTATCATCTGTAATACGCGAGCTTGATACCTATATATCAACAAAGTTAATATGCAAAGTGGAACACCTGACAGTATAAAAGTAAACCAAGGGATCAGATAAGAAGATCATCTAAACACATTTTTCTTTAGTTTGATCATCGTCACTGTAATAAAAGAAGTGAAAAGGGCTCAAGACTGTTACAGATTAGGAAACACACAAATTACGATGACGTTGTACTATTGACAGAGTGTGAAAACGGACTTCAAAGACTATTACAAACATTTAAAACAACATCAGTAATACTTAACATGACAATAAATAAACACCTGACAATATCAAAAGAACCGCTGGAATGCAAACTGAAAGTAAATAATAAGATTATAGGATGAATAATGACATTTGATTACTTTATTACTGCAAAGTAACTAGTTACGCAGACATAACTGAAGAGGTAAAGAAGAGGTAAACAAAACTACCGTCAAAACAGGAGTATTAAAAAACATAGTATGAAACAACAAGAACTTGAACATAAAGGGAAAATTGCAGATCTACAAGGCCAGTTTTAGCTTATGTATGGAAACCAAAGCTGAGTAAAACCAGACAAAGTTTGACAACAAGCGAGTTGAAGGCACTAAGACCGATAACAGAAAAGAGAGTAACAGACAGATTAACAATAAGACAATGTGAAGTGGAGGATATGGGAAGCTGAACAAGGCAGAGAAGAAGGAAATGAAGATACCACACGAACAGGGTGGAGAAACGAAATGCGAAACAATCTACAAGGAGACAGGCCCAGACGAAGGCCATCAAAGAAATCGAAGGAGAGTTGGATGTCCAGGTCACAAGAAGGCTAATTGTCGAAATCAAACAGGCCAATGGCCTAATAAGAACATCAAGAAAAAAATTGGTATCTTTAATATATCAATTCTTTGGGGAGGAATTAAGGTTGAACAGAACTTTCAAAAAATATTCTACCTGACGCTCTTCTGAATTTATTTTTGTCTTCAAAATAGTGACAAATGTCTTGAAATTTGTAATCTCGAAATGTACCTGCTATTGAAGTATTTCACATTTTATACTTTTATGTCAAATGGTTCAAAAAACAAAGGGGGGATATTCAAGCTCTACATTGTATAACAATAAAAACAACTTTTCAGGATTGCCAAACAGAGGAATAAAAACTGTCGTTATATCAAATTTAACGCTTATTTATTATTAATAAATTAATTACAAATTACTTTGTAATTAAAATAACTTATTAACAGAGAAACAAACTACATTGCATTGAAATGTATTTTAAATGTCTTTAAAAATAAAAACAAAATAATGTAAGTAAACTTACTCTAATGTGTTAGTTTTGCTTGTTTATTTATAATTAATAAATTAAACTAAAACCCTAATTTTTGCCGGGTAATTTATTATTTAAATAATTTAAAATACCCTGGCCCGAAAGAGATCATAAACGGTTTATTGTCTCTTTATATTGGGAGATCACAATTAAGAACATTTGCGATTTTGGCTCCTGATCCTGATTTGGCCCCGAAGTTTCTGGACTCCTAGTTCCCACAGCCAATCCCATTCTGGTTGGCGGATACATTTTGTTTCTTCTAACGTTATCGAATATTATTTCGATTGTCCTAATTATTTTTTATTAATGTTGCTTCTATTGGGAGGGGGGGAATATTGGTTAACCTTTGCTTCCGACAGTGTGGTGGTGTTGGCGTAATAAGGCTTATTTCATGGTTGCCAAGTGAATCTTAATTATATATTAAGCTTCAAAACATGATGCTACATATTACTAAATAATTATGCAAGAACTAAATTTCATGATTTATATTCCTTTGCAAAAGGGGGGATTCTTGACTAATAAAGCCAATTTACCTTCTTGCACAAAGAAAATCCTTTATCAAAAGTTTTTGAGATATATAGAATATCAAAACCTGATAACATCCGAGTAAATTTATGGAAGATCACCCTGTGCAAGAAACAATATACAAGGTCAAGTAATGGGCAAATATCTCGTTCGGGCCCCATATTCACAAGTGCATTATTGAACTGTCTGAAGGGGCTCCACCTCTGTTTGTTCAAGCCGGAGCGTGTGAAACGTTGAGGCATGTGCGGAGACAATGTGTTGTGTGGATAATAATGCGTCCGATGGGTTCCTAAAATATTTTCGATTATGGTGCAGAAGAATTATATAAGTTATAGATAAACCACGATCCAAGATTTATATATAATTTATTTGTAAAAAACTGTATAAAATGGTAAAAAAGACCAGTTCCATGGAAATATATATTTTTTTGGTTTTTGCCTTGATGAGGCATCAACTTTCTTATTTAGAATATCCTGTATACTGAAGGAGATTTTAACAGACCGTGTTAAACAATATATAAATGTACGGATCTGAGATGTTACGTTTTTGATAAATTGATTTTCATCTTCAGAATTTCACCTATGTTTAAAGAGATGCAACTAGTTTGAATCTTCTTGTGCCGAAAAGTTTTCTATTGCATTTATTATCAGATTTTAAATATCTAAATAAAAAAGCAATTGATAAAGTGTTGCCAAGTTCTGAGTTTTGAAATTTTTTAATTTTTTTACATGTAACACCTTTTTTTATCTTGTATTTGATTAAAGCAATAAAAAAACTTCAACGCTGCCTATTAATAACGGCTCGCAAATCAACATGTCTGATATATTATTGGCGTTTATCTTTAATACATTTTATGTTTTTTTCTTTAATAACTACAAAAGGATTATCAATGCCAGATATTAACATTTGTATTTTAAAAGTCTTCTTTTCCCCGGTCTAAATTAAATGGCTTAAAAAATAAAAACCCTAATAAAATAATAAGAATTATCTAATCAATATGAAATTAAATAGTACCTGCCAAACAGATATTATTTCTATGATAGTTAGCCATGATAGAATAATTTGTTATTCTTGTGACCAAAGGTAACTTTGGCGGTATAAGCGTATTGCAATATTTTACAGAATATTTGATTTAAAAATCCATTTAAACAGCTATGCCTTTAAAAATATTTCAGTTTTAAACAAATTCATACAAAGATCGACTAACATCATTGCGGTTGGCCTTAAACGCAAGTTTAATAACTGTGTTTTATGACATTTAACTATCGTAGAAATAAAAGCCGTTTTGAGACATTTAAAATTATAACATTTTTGTGCAAATTTGTTATTCATTATTTACAGTGTATTTTTCATAAATTACCATTTTCATTCTTATATCTACCTACTTCAATAATATTAAAAATATTCCATTTTATTTATTAGTAAAACAAACTTCGTATTTATAAGTCCTCCGTTGTTTTCTTACTTATAAAAATAACATGTACTGAAGATAAACCTAAGTAACTTAGACACGTTGTTCCATAAACCAACATATGTTGTTATATATCGGTAAATTTGCTTTTTGTTGCTCTAATTAAATAGGAGATGATGTACAGGAGGAAACATATTAAGAAACATCAAAACCCAGAACTGTATAATTTATTTTTTTTAAAAAGTTGATATTTATCAAAATTGATAAGAGACACATAAAAATGTTTACGGCACACACAGATATTTGTGTCTTAGTTACATCACTTTAAATTCAGGTGCAATCCTGAAGAGGAATCCCAGTATATCAGAAACGTAGCCTTTCCGATTTATACTATATATATATATATATATATATATATATATATATATATATATATATATATATATATATATATATATTAAAAATCTACTTAAATCTCTATCAATACCTATGCCCTAAGCAGGGTGTCCTACTTAAAATAAGAGAATTTATAAGACAAGAAAAACAGGTTGTACGTACACATGACGCTTATATAATTTAAAAATTCAAATTAAACCAAGAAATTTTTATATTTAACTTTTTTCTCTATTTTTCTCAAGCTTAGGGATAAGGTAGACCTAAACTTACGTGAGTCACTCTGTATAGGGCCTTTCCTTATAATTTTCCCACCCCAAATATTGACTTAATTTTAAGAGATTAGAAAAATCTTAAATAGGTACAAAAGGTGCAAGTTTTATTAGGTAGTTTATAAAAATTTAACATTTGAGTATACAGGATGGCTAAAACATGTGTGCACATCTATCCCAAATACATTTTTTTATGAAACAAATGGTATATTATATGATCATAAAATGTGCTTTACATTGCTGTTTACAAATATATTAGTTTTTACACCTTTATTTTTAAAGACACCCGAAAAATTTGACTAAAACACTAACACAAGGAGCACAGAGTCCACTATGTAGTAGATCGTTTTTCATATCCCTTTAACACTTGCTTCTTATAGCAGAGTTTTTCTCAAAGTTCTCAGGTGAATTGTAAGACACAGATATTATACCTGGTATTTTTATAATCAGCAAGAAGAGGACCTTTTGATGAATATATAATATACAGGGTGTTCCATTTAAAAAATAAATGTTGGGTCTTCTACAAATTTTTTAGATATATATACATAAATAATGATGTTCCATAAACTATGTATTAAACCCTACATCTTTCGTATCTAACATTTTTTTCTATATCTTAAAATTTAAAATAGGGGGGGGATTGGCGAATTATAATGGAAGACTCAGTATCTATTTCCGTTTTTTTCTTAAACAGCATTTTATCTAATACTATGTAGGATGTACAAAACCAGAAAACTCCATATCAATACATCAATACAATCAAATGCATTCCTGAACTCCGAGGTGATAAAACCAATTTTATATTTATATAGTTATTTTTACCTTCATATGAGGTTTTTTTGGGTCAGTAACGTTAATGACCTATGAATCTACGTTAGTTGAACGTTTCATTTTCAACGTAACTAACGTTTCCGAACTTCAACGTTGGTGTGACGTGAAATTTTAAACTTTCGAAATTGCGCTAAAAAATAATGTTAAAGCAAGGTACTTTAGGTCAGCATGAATTTGAAAATTTTCAATTTCCTTTCCTCAAATTAGGTGCACTACTATGTGGATTCTCACGCAGGTGGGTGTCAAAAAATATACAACAATTACAGTTTAGTGCAAGTGAAAAGTAAACCCTCTAAATGCAATGTATATTATAATAGACGTATGTACTTCAATTAACGGAATGGTTTAACAACGTGTGTGACAAAGATAAAAAATATAGATTATTATTTTGGATGCACGTAATCACAATAAAGCAATCAGGGTTCATAGCGGATATCATGAACGTGGTACGCTACAAGATTTTATCCTTCTTCCGGGTTCGTTAAAAAGATAGGTTGTATTTTAAATATGAGTTTTATGGAATAACTGTATTAAGTATATTTTGGATAACCTTTCTTTAAATTGTAGGAATGAATGTCCCACAAAATACTAAATATGCACGCGGAGAAAACTTCCTTATAAATAGCGCAGTGACCATAAACAACCTATGGACGATTTGACTCTGCAATCGGTAAAAGGTGGGTTTATGTAACAGGACTTTTTCTTTATTTTTTACGTTATGTTTAGCAATCTTTTTCCATAATAACTCACTCATATTTATTTTACTGTAGCTGGTTGAAGCTAACGCTGACGAATATATTAGTCTTAAGATTAAGTAGGCTCACATAAACAAAGTCGAGTTAAGTTGTGAATTCAGCATCTTAAAAACGTCAAATTTTACTGCTAAATACTATTAGCAGTAAAAGATAAAAATTAATGAAATTTAGTCAAGCACTAAAACAAAACTAAACTTTTCTTTATATCTGCCACAAAAAATAAAAAGGAAAAAGTAAAGAAATGTCATAATACATAAACCCATATTAACTATTATCTGATACTTTCTGTTATTTATTAATAAATCCACTTTAAATTAACGTTTTAACTTTGCCTAAAAGTTATTTTGACGCCACTATTGTCGTCTCAAGACGTTATATCTTAAGATCAATTCAACACTGACATTTGACTTAAGTATCAACGTTTATCTGACGTCAATTTGGTGTTAAGGCTGACTTTTGTTAAAGGTTAATTCATCGTATTCTTTCTACTTGGGTAATCCCGAGTCAAGTGCACTCCCTATGACAATTAAGTTCAACGTTAAGGAAGTTTAGGAAGATCTTCCAGGAAAAATTCAAAATAGGCAATTAACAAAGAACTGGAAACAATTATCATGACAAAATATTTGATTGATTGATTGATCACCTTTTCTGTGGAGCCCAAAAAGTCGATTTCAAATTTATGAATTGAAGAAATACCAGAATCGACTGAGCGATAATTTGAAATGATTGCTGGAGAAATCCATCAGGCCCAGGTTACTCATGTCATTTCCAATCAACTTACTCGTGTCTCAATTGGGAATTTTTTTTTAGGGACAGTTTTCAACATAACATAATATATAAAAAATATTATACCAAGAGTAAAATAGGTATATCTAAACTTTATCTAGTGTATTTCATAGTCACCATCGAATAAATGCATCATAAACAACCAGGGTGGGCCACACGTTGGACTGATTCATCTAATAGCGGCTCTTATGGTACTCGAATACACCCACTAGTAGGGCGTTGAGGATTTTTAATGACTTCATGAAAGAAAAATAAAATGTTGCTTCGAATGTGTTTTGTCGTTGTTTAAATAACACTTTTAGAATGTGGTAGCAATGTACGGTACGATTCACTACCGCTTGTTCATAGTTCATCATATTGGTTAAAGTTTTTGACAGTTTTCAAATAAATAAAAGTAAAGTTATCTTTCGTTGGTAGAATATGACTTGAACGTATAATACCTACTATGCGCCCACTACCCTTTATTCGAACTATAATTTCATTTTATGTAAAAAACATCGGGTACTCTTTCAAGGATCAATTGAACGATGTAATAAGGAGTGAATTGGGCGAACGGAACGTAAAATGAATCTGTCGATATTGGCATTCCTCCCCTTAATCAAAATATTTAATTATTTGATTAAGTTAATTCGTTTGTGGTATATTTATCCGACTACGCATGCCAAGTAGAATAATGTGTTTTAACAGGAATGGATGTAAATATGTACTCATTGTTTGTTACAATCTACAGGATAAACGCCTGGACCGATTTCATGAGTGGGGCATCAAAAGGATCATCTGTATCCCGCGGGTGCTCTTAGTTAGATTATCTATAAAAATTCCGTGAATTTGCTTTACCCGGATCTAGGGACTCAGTAAGATATGTAAAACCTGGCAGGGTGATTATATTCATGATCGCAAACATTTTATTTGGCCGCCTTTTTATTCCGAAATCTTGAATTCGTACTGCAATTTTACCAGTTCATCAATATTACATAATTAATTCTTTCACAAAATATGAAATCCATCTATTAAGTAGTTTTTAAGGCTAAAGTTTTAAAATATTTTATTTAGCCGCCATTTTGTTTCGCTTTATTGCATTTTTATTAAAATATTGCCAAGCACTCCATGTGGCCTTTAATTTTTCACCATAATTTGAAGTCAAACGAGTAAGTAATTTTTTATTACCCGGAAACATGAAGATCTGAAAAAAATTTGGGTGACCTTTTCAGGATTACAATACTTCCTTTTACGATGGAAGTAAAAATCAATTAAAAATCTAGAAAATTGGTGTTAATTGTCTGAACTTAAATGCATTGTGTGGCCTTATGTGCTGTTTTTTAACTGTACATTATTTTGTGGTATCAAATTACTCGTCAACAAATTTTCTATTTGACGATCTCTTTCCATAAACAAAATTAGTATATCTTAAACATGAGTTCAAGTGATATTTAAATGGGTCTAGTGAATAAAAGAGGGAAAATCTTATATACCCCAGGCTACTTGGAAGTATATTAACCGTTTTTGCTAAATCACAGCACTCTAGATAAAACATAGCATTGCAAGTCAAAATGCATACTTGACGTATCGTTGTGCTCACATTGCCATAACGAATCACAATATCCAAAGATATATTTATTTAACCAACCAAAATTTAATACCATTCTGTTGGTGAAGAAAAAAAGATATACTGTGAGTGCTTATTTGTGACTCCCAGTACATCTAAATGATGTAAAGTGCCGTTTTTGTTGCTCCGCTCGTATATACAGTCGGTTCCTTATCTGAATTGACCATATTTTCCTCTTTTTACATAATTTATTATGTTCAATCCTATTTCCCGATAAAGATTACCGACTGACTATTGTGAATGATACTTTAGATTCCTCTCCTATTTATAATTAACTATCTAAATTATCAAACGCGCAGCAATGAGTCATTTTTTAATATAATTGTTTCGGCTAAAAACAAAGTTTATTTGTACGACTGGAGTCCGCTTCGGATATTGTGGAGTTAGCTTTCCAATAACCCATTTTTCTTTAAATCTAGAACGTGACATGCCTAGCGATGAATCCACATACAATCCATTTCTTACACATTCCCCCCTCCATCGTTATATCGCCGACTAGACTCTGAGAGTACAAGTCTAGGAACGGTATCAGAAAGTCATAAATACCCATGTGCCAGTTTATCAGGCGCCCAACGATCAATGCAAAATCTTGGTCGTGGACTCCAGAACTAATAACTCCTATAGTCAGCTGTACATGATGCTGACTCATAAACACTAGCTTAGTAGCGCCAGGTAAATTATCTGTGGTCAATAAACAATTTATCTGTGGAAATGTTAAATTTTTCACTGCCAAATGAACCACTGTCTTTTTCATCTTCTTCTGGTAAATATTTTTGTACAGCTGCTTGTCGAAAGAAGTAATATCAAAATCTAATTTTTGAAAAAGCCTATCTTTATTTGAGGTAGAACAGGTTGATTTTGTTGAAACGTTAATTTCAACCGATTGGGGTTCTATCCCGCAGAGCACAAGTCTGCTTACATTTTCTTGTTGCACTTTTCGCCACCGGATTGCCTGTTTTTATAAATTATTATAGATGCGGCTTATGAACCAGTGGATCTACCAAATAATCGAAAGTTATGAGGCAACCGTCTATTTTTCCAACCATGATTAACATTCTGATTTGGTTGCCTAATAATGCTCCTTTAAAAAAAAGATATAAAAAAATTTCAAAAATGTCTAGAAATTAATTCGGAACGATCGAATGCTACATGTTTTGAATTCTTCTCTAATTTTCTAGATGTCACAGGTGTAAATGACTATCACAGTTTTGTTACATACTTTTCCAAACTCTCCGGAAGACGGAGGCTTGAAAGCTTTTTGGTTTATATTTTCTTGTAAGTCCTATTTTACAAATTGTACCTATGTTTTTTTATATTAAGGGTTTATTATACTTTAATTTTATGAAATATATTTAAAGTTTTATAACTTGATATTGATTTGACTAGGTACTTATTAAAATATTCTGTTGCCATCTCCAGGCAAAGTTAAATCTACCTATTTTTTTTTGCCTAAAATAAACGACTTAATTTTCACGAAGAAGATCAACCCTTATTCTTTTTAAATTACACTAGTAAATTTCTCAAAAGTCCTAAAATTCAAGCCTCGAAAAGTGCCAGTCCGGTCAAAACTAAGATGGCATTTTAATAATATCCACCACTCAAACACGTAAGTAAAGATATAAATTATGAACCATCATTAAAACATTTCACTTAGATTTTTTAGTATTTAGAATAAGACAGCGTGAAACAAATGCAACTCAATTATTAAACATTCAAAGTGAGTGAGAACTCAGTTGAGGTAATATCATTTTCTGTTGTTTTGACCAGTATAACTAGTTTACCTAATCTACCATACCAATATTATTGAAAATTTTTGAAAAAACCAGTTTTTTTCCAAAATGCAATATTTGCTTTTTTCCCTATATATAGCCAGCTTGAGCACTGCAGGCTTAATTAAATTTGTAACAATATTTTCTAAACCCATTTAGTCGTTTTTGTACTTGTAGTTTCCATACTACAGATACAAAAATAGAACACTTGATATTAGGTTTTATTCCACTATTACTTAAAACATATTTACAGTAGTAACCTGACAGTATGGTGAAGGAATGATATTCGAGGTGACGTACTTCTTGCTCTTGCTGCGGTACTACTGCGCGACTCAGTAGTACCGCAGCGAAGTCAGTAAATCGGTGGTAGTCTAATTTTGTTATTCCTGTTGCTTAGATAATTCCTAAGAGGTGTAACCAATTGCAACTTATGAACTAATGAGTTACGATATGAATGACGTATATTTAAGATACATGTTTGAGCGCTTATAGATAGTTGAGAATCTGGAGGGTCAAACCTCAGGAAAATGAGCCAGCCATTTTTTTTATTATAGCTCTTTTAGAACTCTTTTGAATTAACCAAAGTTTACATTACTAGACACTCAGCAAGTGAAAAAAAAAAGATTCAAAAAAAGTTGCGCAAACATTTCATTTTTCTGCCGATATCGTCATTACTAATTTTGGACAAATCTCCTTAAAATTAATTTACGGCTTTTTCGATATTTTGGTGTTTCTTAACCACAAGCGACGTTCCTGCGGGAGCACCAACGGGGAAAATGCCTAGTAATAACATTTCAATTATATATGAAAAAAAATCTCAGTGTTAAAAATGTTTATAACATTTAATAAAAGCATAAATTAATTATAAAAAGTATTTAAACTATAAAATGATCAGAAAATGTCTCCTGCCACCTCCCGCATGGGGCGATGTACTCCTGCCACTCATATTTAATGCGTCCAAAAAAAATGCAACATATGGGAAACGTTTTTGTTATTTATTTCACACAATATTTTATTTTAGATAAATGTTGGTGATTGAAGAAAAATAATTTTAACAGTATTAAATATTAGGTCAGATATACAGGGTGGTCAAAGAAATGGAAAAATGTTCAAGATCCAAAAACTAAAAATTTAAAGTAAAAGTTTTAAAATCCACAAAAATCGTATAAAAAAACTAAGTACAGTTTTTTCATATTAGTTCTTTTATAGTTAAAGAGATTAGATGAAAAACCAAAAAAAAAGTTTTTATGCGGTGTTTGACCTTAAACTATACTAAATATAGAAAAATTTTATTTAGCTTTTATCTACAACTTTTTATTTTTTGAAATTTTTATTTTTTGGCGTCCACTTTTTTGTAATTTTCAACTCCCTGTATGATCTGAATATTTACAAACAACAAATTCATTTTACTGGCACCCAGACATAAGTGATCAAAACTGCCGCGTCATTCAGCGTACCTTCAGGTTTAGTGCTTTTTCTCACTACCTTTTCCAACATGGTTAAAGCTGATTTTTTTTGCGAATAGTCAACACCATTCTGGGTGTCAATAGGTCGAATAACGCACAAACGAAAACCAGGTATTTAGCCCGAACAACTTTTAAAGGATATCAACTATAATTATATCACTTATAGGAATTAAAATTTTGCTCCCGAAGGTTGAGAACTGTTCAATGGTATTATTTTAATATATTTAATAACTTAAATAAAAATCCAAAATTGTATGTTTCTCGATTTCCGCATTCACAGGCAGGACTAGCAGAATTTGTTTTTTATATTTAGAATGTTCACTATTCGCCAAGAAAAATCAGCTTTAAACATGTTGAGTAAGGTAATGTAATAAACAAATAAAGCTGATGATACTCTTCACGACTCGGCAGCTTTAACTTTAAATATTTTTTCAATTAAAATTTTCTTGACATATACAATGTGTCCAAAAAACTATGCAACATATGGAAAATAAGAAAAAAAAAGTTGGTGCTTGTAGCAAAAACACTTTCGACAGTAGACAACTTTAAGTCAGATAAACAGGGTAGTCAAAAAACACAAAGAAGGCGATTTCAAAAACTAATAATTTCAAATAAAATTTTTGACTGTAAGTAGTATGAAATATTTTACTTATCTTTCATTTAAGATTTTTTGTGGCCTTTGTTACTGCCGCCACAAAAAAAAATTTTTGTAATAAATAAATACATCTAACTTTAAGCAGATTTGTCAATGAAAAATGAGGCTAACTCCCGAGCTATATAGAGCAACTATGTTATCGTAAAAAAAAAGGTGAATATGTCCTGAACAAAAATGGTTTTTATGATTTTTTTCCATAAATATGATAGTTTCTGAGAAAAAATATTCCAAGAAACAATATTTGGAAAAATGTATGTAAGTTTTTTTTGTCTAATATTTGTAAGGTTTTATTTAATCGTCTTTTATAAATAATTGCTAATCCACTTTGTCGATATGTTAATATTTTCCTTAGAGGACCTGGAACAGTAGTATCGTATTGAAAACCTCGTTTTATTTATGTGATGAAATATTCAATACTTTTAGTGGAGTTCATAGAACAGTTTTGTCGATATTTTGAAAACGAAAGAAATTATTTCCAATTGGATCAATAGAAGTCGGTACACTTATTATATATTTATTTTAATTGGTAAATTCATTTTTACCCATAACTTCCCTCTTACAAAATTCTACCATTTAAATAACATGTCTATATATCCATATATAAATATTTGGTAATAACCATAGAAATCCTATAAATTGTAATTTGTTTCAGTACTAAGGATCAGCAAGGGTGTGCCTGTACGTAGCGTCCCATAACAATGCCTTACCTCCTTTCCAGGAAACTACTGTCATACCATTCACACGCAGGCGGTTCTAAAACCGCGGGAAATCTGCAATTTTTAGAGACCTTTTGATTATGTCTAATCAGCCTGTATCTTACATTCGTTCTGCACTTTTCTTACAGCATAAACCATGTAGGCCATAGATATATACTTTTTCGCCACAAGTGCGGATATTTTGGTCATATATCAGACAGTTCACATAGAGACAAACCAACTCTTAAAGCAATGGAAATACGGAAAGATAAATCATCCAAAAGATTCCCCAAAGATGCAGAAGGTAGAGAGTTTAACAAGGCATTACGTTCAGGGCTTTGAAGAGCAAGAAGACGTGCCTCTTTCATATCCTGACTATCCGACATAAGGTTACTGAGCAGAACCTGACAAAACTTCAAATGTAAATTCTTCTGTCTGCGTAGTAGTTCATCTGGAATCTTTTCTAGAGAATTTTAAACAAAAGTCAACCTCAGAACTTTTTTATATTTTTAAGTAAAATCATTTCAGTCCAATTTGTTAGATCGCTAACCGAACTTAAAAACGCGGAAAAACAAAGTGTGGACGAATCTCGAATACCAAGACCACCAAATTTAACAGATATTTTACTTTGTTTAAAAGAATTATTGTGAAAATTGCAATTTATTATGTTGAAGAGTATTTTTTAAAACTGAACATAGTCCGAAAGAGAGGTTGGTGTATTCCAAGAAGGAACATATCTTAAAGAAGTAAGAAAGTTATACGGAATATTACAAATGAATGTTTAAGTAAATAAAATCCGAAGTGACTATTCGAACTTAAATGGCTTACTTTTTTAAAGTCGTCTAAAACTGTAGAAATGTTTCCAACATTTGTTCCGTAATCTAAATACCATAAATTAATTTCAGATTAAATAACTTTTACTATCGCATGATTTGCTAAAGAAAATAATGGAGGCCAATAAGTTTTGAACGGGGACCGTTCAAAACTTTTATGATAGGATACAGTGGTCACCAAAATATGGAAGTAAATGTTCTTTATACCAGTGAGAAACAAAATTAAAAATATTTGGAAAATATTCTTTAATTCTAGAAAAAATTATGTCCCTATTAAGAATATTACTTTATCTGAATTATAAGGATATTTACAGTAACGAAGAAGCATGCGTAATTGCTTCTGTCCTATATTTGGTGCCAAAACCAAAAAATTTAAAATGCGGGAACACATTATTTTCGCAAACGGCGAAGAGAAAAACCCTCAGCGATTGGCCGAATTCCACTATCTTTTCTGTTAAAAGCACATAGGTTAGCTCCGTAAAAATGGAACATATTTGTTTTGGAACCAAACTTTTAAATATATGGTTTGCAAAATATTCTAAAGAAGAAAATAAATTTGAAGAGAAGTTACCAAGTTCTTTTGTAACTAAATTTAGATGTTGCGGCCTTAGTGAGTCAAGACCAGTCGATATACCAGATTTAAATGAAAGAATAGCTTTCTTAACTCCACAAACAGAAACGTCAAAATCAAAATTAGTAACTTCCGGTAGATATGGAAAATTTTTGTTTTCTTTTTTACTGTGATGTTTTGTCATCAAATTCTCATAATTGTAATCATTTTTCTCTGCCAAGGTGTCTTCAGAATATTTTTTGTGCTCTTTACGTCTCCTACAGAAAGTTTGTTTTCAATTTTCTTAGCAAAATAAGGCGTGTTTGTACTTTTTTATGTTTGGTTTTCTTACCAGATTTATTTTCATACAATGACAATAAAGATCTCAATGACAATAATTTGTTTATCCTCCAACAAATAATGTTTTCTTTACCAGAAGAAGTTAAAGTATATAGAAGACTTGGACTTAGATTAAGTTGGGATCTTCAAAACAGCATAAAGGAATAAAAAAAAGCGTAAAAATACTTTACAAGAAAGTTATTAAAAAAATCTAAAGGTTTTAAATACTTCTGATGCTTCTTCCGAGAATAATCCTACCTAGAGCTTTTGCGAAACCAGGTTGTACCAGTCTTACGAGCTATTCTAACGGAAGATGAATTAAGAAGAACTTGGTTTCAACAAGACGAATGTCCGGCTCACAATACCATTCAAGTCAGGAACTTCTTAAGAGAGCAGTTTGACGAAAGAATAATTTCTTTAAATGGTCCAATATCTTGGCCTCCTAGATCTCCTGACCTGTCGCCCTTGGATTTCTACCTCTGGGTCACACGAAGAATAAAATCTATGAATTTGATGCCCCCGTGACCATAGAAATCCTGAGACAAAGTGTTCTGGACACATTTAGAAATATTAACCGAAATACACTTACCAGGGTTGTACGAAAAACAGTCACCAATTGTCAAAAACGTCTCGATGCAAATGGACGTCATTTTGCAGATTTGTAAATTAATGTTACCCACTTACAAAGTAGTTAAAGTTCATTTAGATTTTTTAAGTCGTTATTTACGTTCATGTTGTATTGAAAATTCAATGCGTTCAATACATTACTTACTTATTAATGTAATCTTGTGACAAATAAATCATGGCCTCCTTTAAAAATATACGAAGTGTGATATTTTGATGACACTAAAATCTTTAATGCACTTGTGAGATATCACTAGACTGGAAACTTTAGGCTCTTTCGAAAAATCCAAAAATCCAATATGGCGGTCATAAGAAAAATGAAAGTTGAGTCGGGTTGCGGGTTCACAAAAAACAATGAAGACAGCTGTAAAAATGTGTTCGAATAATGTCACATTTTTACAGCTGTCAAATTTACCGTTCTGGATATACTGGCGAAAAACGAAAACCGCCATTTTCGGTTTTTCTCCGATATTTCCGTAAATTACTGATCGATCGTAAAGTTTTCTCTAAAACTTTCCCCATTTAACCTTTGCTGTAAGTATAATAGGAGCCGAGATCCCTATATAGAGAAGCGAATCTGGGACACACTATATAATAATGCAGGTGGTGTAAAAAAATCAAATAATAACTTCTACCCTTCTTACTGGCAGTTACGGGTCAACCGAATTACGGTTATAGCCTGGCAAGTTCGTAAACAAAATAATAGAGAAATGCATAAAGCAAAACAATTTTTAAAGTCAAAATGAAATGAATTTGCTTATTGATATTCCAAAATTCAGATATGGCACTCTTAACAACGGGAACATCGTAAAGTCGCATTTCTAAAATCCTTCCATCGCGTCTTCAAATACAGGGGTAAATAAAGGCCTCATTAAACGTTTTGCTATAATTTTGAAAACCAATTTGCGGCTAGGAAGTGAACGTTAACCGTTTTGAAGCTAACACTGCAGAAACAGACCAATTCTTCATCGACTTATATCCTTGGTTTATCTACCAAGCAGGATACACAGCTTGCTCATTCATGGCTGAGCCATAATTTGAGCAGCAGTTTTACCCATTGGATTATTCTCAGAAGAAGCATCAGAAGTATTTAAAACCTTTAGATTTTATAATAACTTTCTTGTAAAGTATTTTTAGGTACCTCTGCCCGTTTAGGTTGTAGTCAAACAAAAATGGTCAAATAAGTCGATTTCCTGAAATGATTAATAATTTATAGAAACTATAAATTGTAAAGGGAAAATTATCTTTATTAAAAGTAGATATTTTCTTTCCAAAAATATTTAACGAAACATCCCGTAATGAATTAGCTTGTACACAGTTGAAACCTATTCAGCTTTATTATGAAAAAGAAAAACATATTTGGTTAGCCGGAAGTAATAGCCGTAATAAATTATTTTGTTGGTATTGCATATTAATTTCGGAAAACTAAATCAATTTATTTCAATGATATAATAATCTTAAAGAAGTACACCGTGCCTTAATAAAACATAAAATATCAAAACAACAAACTCCTTGCGCTTTAAAATTTAAATTATTCGGAAATACAGCTGAACGCCTTTCTATAAATCATAATGAAAATCGAAATATAATTCGACATTTGATTAATATGGTATTTTTTGATATCGCAAGAACTAGGCTTCCCGGGTAATAATAAATCATTAAATTCAGACAATCAAAATAATTTTAGAGAATTAGCTAAATCTGCAGAAAATTTAGATAAAGTGTTAACAAATTTATAGAACCCAATTCTATTTTTATAGGTTCTTCGAAACTACAATACAAAATGATTGAATAAAAATTTAATACAATATCAAAAAAGTAAGTTGACTGACTAGAGTAGAACGTTTTACTTTTTTTTTATCAGATTATACTCTTTTAGTATCATTAAAGAACTAAACGAAAAGAAAAAAACTATTATTTAACCATCATTGGGTGCCTATTTAAAAAAGATTGGTTAGATTAACTTACCAATGATCCCACACCAAACGTTACTTCCAAATCTGATGTGTAGATGTCTCTCTGCCATTTCGTGAGAATTTTGCACAGCCCAATGATGACGGTTGTGCCTTTTAAAGACTCCACAATTCGTGAACCCGCTCTCATCGGACCACAAGACATGATTTACAAAATCAGGATTTTCATTACATCTCCTAGTATACCACTCACAGAACTGTAGTCGTCTTGAGAAATCGGTTTCCTTAAGTCCTTGTACTATTATGGGTTTGTATGGATGGTACTTATTCTTTTTTTAAACTCTCTGTTCTGTTGATTTTCGCACATTAGTTTCCTGTTCTACAGTTCTTATAAAATGTTTCTGTCTCGATTTTCATTGTTATTATTGTATCCGCTTCTAGGTTGTTCAAAGGCACCATGGTTAATTAAATTAACTACGATTTTCCTGAATTGGGTTTTATGAGGCTGCCGTCGTTCGGGGTATATCTCCAAATACCTTGCTGAGGTAACGTCGGCGTTTCTGTATGATTGAAAGTACAGAGCTAACATGTCAACCTTTTACCTTCATTTGAATACGGAATGCCGGTCATTTTCTATAGGTTTTGACAATTTATGTGTCAGATTTATGATTTTATTGGGATAAAAGCGTACCTACTACTTATTAAAACACAGCTTTGATACTTTCAACTATTTAACTTAACGTCAAAGTCAATATCCAATTTTGTTACAGATAAATCATTACTTTAAATCATGGCCTCCTTAGAAAAAACTGAAAGCTAACTATACGAAGTGTTATATTTCAATGATACTAAAATCTTTAATGCACTTGTGAGATATCACTAGACTGGAAATTTTAGGCTCTTTCCAAAAATCGAAAAATCCAATATGGCGGCCTTAAGAAAATTGAAAGTTGAGGCGGGTTGCGGGTTAACAAAAAACAGTGAAGACGTGTCGTATACGCCATCTTATTTGTCTTAAAAATGTGTCCGAATAATGTCACATTTTGACAGCTGTCAAATTTACCGTTCTGGATATACTGGCGAAAAACGAAAACCGCCATTTTCGGTTTATCGCCGATATTTCCCAAATTTATTGATCGATCGTAAATCTGAAGCCGGATATCGAATGCAATAAGTTTCCTCTAAAACTTTCCACATTTAATCTTTGCTGTAGGTATAATAGGAGCCGAGATCCCTGTATAGAGAAGGGAATCTGGGACACACTGTATATTATATTACATATATCGTTTTACATATATATTTATTACATATATATATATATATATATATATATATATATATATATATATATATATATATATATATATATATATATATATATATATTTATATATAGTATAATATTTTCAAATTTATGTATAATTATTCAGTTTATAGTAACACTGAGGCAATTACGAAATTTGGCTACCTATATATTTACTGATTTTCACAGAGTGTTCCTCACCATCCTGTCGAATAACTCTACGAGTTGAATTTTTTTAAATTTACATATCATACACTTCACAAAAGAAAGTTAATAGTATCTGTAATAATAGGATGTTACTATTGAAAGTGACATATTTTGAATATATAATCAGTTTTAGTTAATATGATATTGGCCTTCTTTATTAATGAAAATAACAATTTTTCCATTTACAATAAAATATTCTGTTTTTGGTTTCTTCTTTCAATCCATTTCACTCACATGAATTATGATAAACATATATACTCTCTTCTTTCTTGTAAATTATCAATTTATCACGTAGAGAACATTTGAACTTATAGAAAGTTTCAGTTTACATAGCTTTTATTTTCATTAAACCAAGCTGCCTTTCTTTATGTTTCCTTTATATAGAATGTTAAACAGACATTTTGCTGATAGGTTTTCATTATTTTAAGCCCATTAGTAATCTGAAACAAAACTAAACATTATAATATTGCCATTAAATATAACCTTTAAAATATCAAGACTTTTATGTAAATTACATCTTACATACCTTAGTATGTTTTATTCACGATTTATTGGATTGCATTTTGTAAAGTATTTTTTACTTCTCTAAATTAAGACAAAGGAATTTTTTTTTGTATACCAATATTTGGAATTTGTCTGCCTTTCTCTTCTGTCACTATGGTTTAATTGGTTTCTTATTTTTCGGCATCCAGCCAGCTTTAACAATGTCTGATTTTTCATTTCAGTTATAATTCTGGTTCTGCTCAGAGACAATTAGCCAGCTCAATTCGGGGGCACACCGAATTTTGTTGTTCTGAATTTCTTGTACTAGTGGCACCAGCAGTGAACGCCACTGTAATTATAAGTTTGTTTTATGGCGTTAGGTTGACATAAGCTTGAAGTGAGGAAGAATGGTAGAGGGGAATGTCAAACTACGTTAAATTTTCTGGAGTTAATTCTCTCGCCTGTTTCTATTGGCTCTCCTTGGAGGTGCAACATGTGTCCGGCTTTATAAAAGTGCCTTAATGGAGCCATCTTTTTAAAAGTACTGAAAGTATACCTAATTAATATCTTTTAAAGTGCAGTGCCGTTAAAAGCCTAGGCCCATTCATGGACATCGTCTGGCCCTAAATTTTGGTCCCGTTTTCTTTGGTTCCATACTTGATCAACCACGTAAATGGCTTCTTGAACTTTTTTGGCTATCCATTCGTCGAGAAGAATATTTAGATGCCTAGAAGTTTCCTTTGTTGGTGATCGGTGACATCAAAGTAACCCTTTAGATGACTAGAGGGTTTCAGGTTAAGAATTCAAGATATGATTTCGGGATATAATTTCAAATTTATGGTGTAAGTTTAGGGGTACATAAACCACGAGTTCTATAATGGTTTTGGATTTCCTTCCTGTATGACTACGAGGAATTAATTCTTAATTTTATATTTATAAATTTTACATAAGGTAGCAGAAAGGAAGTAAGTAACCTATTTTTTGTTAAACCGTTACCGTTTTCTTTGGTTCCATACTTGATCAACCACGTGATGGCTTCTTGAACTTTTTTGGCTATCCATTCGTCGAGAAGAATATTTAGATGCCTAGAAGTTTCCTTTGTTGGTGACCGGTGACATCAAAGTAACCCTTTAGATGAATAGAGGGTTTCAGGTTAAGAATTCAAAATATGATTTCGGGATATAATTTCAAATTTATGGTGTAATTTTAGGGGTACATAAACCACGAGTTCTATAATGGTTTTGGATTTCCTTCCTGTATGACTACGAGGAATTAATTCTTAATTTTATATTTATAAATTTTACATAAGGTAGCAGAAAGGAAGTAAGTAACCTATTTTTTGTTAAACAGCCTTGGCGAAATACTTTATATTTTTATAAGTTTTTCTCCTTGCGGCAGTGTGGTAAACGAAAATTTATGAATTTTTGACTTCCCTGTGCGCTATTTAATTTAATTTTCATATTTACATATTTGTGTCATGACATTTCGCCAGATTTTCACAGGTTGATATAATGGTAATAACTTTCTCATTTCACATTTCACATATTTGATATATTTTTGCTTTTTCTTGATGTATCACATTTCAAAAATTATTTTATAAAATAACATTTAAATATATATATATATATATATATATATATATATATATATATATATATATATATATATTTATCATTAATGCTTCTTGAGGTGGCAATGGTTTACGAGAAGTTTGCCTTTGATCTGTAAAACAATGCACGTATTTTCGAAAGCCATTGATGATGCTGAATAAGAATCCAAAATCAGCATTTCCATAAATACGCTAATACTTTTTTTTCAAGAAATCGACCCCATTTTTTCCCACCTAGGTTCGCAGGCTAACGTCCCATGTCAAAACAATCAGATTTTAAATACATACATAGCACTAACATTTTAAACTAATCTGAGAACGAATTCCGGATATACAGGGGTGTACTTAGAAAAAATGGATTACTCTATATATTTTGACAAAAATTATAATACATTTATTAAGTTGTTAAATCTAAATAATTAAAAATGCAATTACTTCAAAACGTTGCGGACCCTACTTTGACATTTTCCATATTTTACAGAAGCGCAGAGTTGTCCATACTAACTGCATCAGTCTGACAGATTGGAAATGTGAACACTTGCTGGAATATATTTTTTAAAATTCTAACCTTGTTCTCAACCCTTTCCTTCACATATTTTTCTACTAAGGAAAATATTCTATTGATAACGTTAACTGGCCTTAAATGAATATTTTTTTGATAAAATTTATAACCATTGCAATATGAAATCACAATATACATACTGTAAGCGCCAAAATTTCCCAGTCTGACCTAGATGCAGCTCTAGTGTCACGATAAAACTTTGCCTTCTTTTAAATGCACATCTTAGTAGGCTGCATGAAAGAAATTGACGTCTTGCGTCAAATAGTTTTCTTATTGATAGCATTTTAAACAAGGCGTGTCCAAGAAAATGTCACATATAACGCAAATTAAGTAAAGAGCGGTCAAAAACGTTTTGACAAAAAAAGAGTTAGCACCTAAAATTATTAAAAAAATGTTGGTTGGTGTATGCGGCCAAAGTTCCCCTTCGTATTTTGTAGTGAAACAATCGGCAAAACATTTTCGCATGGGGCAGGAATCACTTGAAGATGATGCCAGAAACTGAACGACCAGTGAATGTGATAACGGAAGGCAATGTTGCTCTTATGGAAAAAGTGGTATTGAGCGATCGATGTTTATAGATCAATAAAATCTCAGAAAAGACTAGTCTTTCTGATACTAGTGTTTGTCTCCTGCATGATCATTTAGCTATGAAAATGGTCAGTGAAAGATGGGTTTCTAAAAAAACAATACCGTGTCGAGTGTGCGCGATCTTTCTTAGAAATGTGTAGGCTCGAACCAAAGCCTGTGTTAAAAAACCATTGTAACAGGGGCTGAAACTATGGTTCTCTACTATGATCTTCTATCAAAAAGGGAATCAATGGAGTGGCGCCGTAAGGGTGGAGCACCCCAAGAAAACACAGAGTCTTCCAGTCAACAAAATATATGATCGCCACGATCTTTTGAGATTGAGGAGGAATTCTTTTGATAAAAGAAACCACTACCTCCGTTAATGGAAAATACTTCGCAGCATTATTTTATAAATTGTGGGACTGCATACGTGAAAAACGTCGCGGAAAACTCACCAGAGGCGTGCTTCTTTTGCGCGATAACGCGTACTGCGGGTGTTGCACAAGCTGCTATTTTGGACTGTAGGTTTCAACAGATAGATCATCTTCCCAATAGCCTAGACATGGCTAAGCTGACTTGAAGTTAAGGGGGGCTATATTCAAAAATAATAAAAACACGTTACCCTACTTTGCCTTTTTCATAGTCAGGCCGGAAATTTTTTTTAATTTTTTCTTCAATTTCTTGGGAAGCAAACTGGAAAAAGCTTCATTCGCAGCACACAACATAACTGCAGGAACCTTTTGAACCGGATTTTAGATTTAGATTCGTTACCCGAAATTCACGTTGAAAGTTGATTATTTTTATTATAAAATAATGTTTCAAGTTGCTATAGTACTAAGACATCCTACATGCTACTGTTTACAACATGTCAATTTAAACGTCTTGTTTGTTGCTGTTCACACTTTTAGTGGGTCTGTTTGACCGAGCATCGAAGCGTATCGAAAGGATTATCACATAGTTAAACTTAAAACCGTGTAAGGTAAGTGTACCCTTCACCGACCACCTAAGCTGTTGCCTCAGAAAAAGGTTAATATTAAGGTTTGTAAGTAAAAACTCAATTTTCTAATATTTTTAGTCTGAAGTTTAAAATGTTTTTAAGAAACAGAGAGTATGAAATAACGGAAAAATTAATCTTTTTATTGAAAAAAAAACAAATATTTTTTGTATCTGAAACTTCTGATATGTACACTTTACCGACCGTTCCTGTGTAATGTTCTTATTACCGACCATTTTGGCTCCTATTACCGACTGCCATTTTTTATGCAGACTATCACCGATTCTTACCTTGATTTTTTAGTTGCTTTTATTTAGTTTTTGTAGTTTGTGTTAGTATAATGCAAGAAATTATAATAAATCAATTTTTAAAGAAGAAAAAAACATAACATAAAAGGATTTCACATTTCTAAGTTGAATCTAAGTAAAAAAAATAAACGCTTATAACTACGTTCCTTTGGGAATAAACTGTTTTATTAACCCCTCCTAAGTTCTTCAATTTCACGTACACAATAAATGCTTCGGCGGTTAATTAACTTTGGTGGATTTATTTTGCATACAATTTCATTTGAACTATAAGTATATTATCCTTCTCGGTCCACTTCCAATTCACAGCACTCCTTGCCATTGTTTATACAACTGTACCATTCGAACTTAATTCAAAGATCAAACCAGGAAAATATTCTTCTTCATATATTACAATGACATGTTTTAACTCGCTAACAGTCTCATTTGTCTTATTATTTGTGTCATTATTATTTATCATCATATTTGGTTTAGAATTGTCAGCTTTTCTCACATTTTTCGTTTGTTTCTTTGGTTGTTCCTTTTCTCTATTTTTACTTTTTTCCCCCCTGTGATTTTTCTTATTCTTCCTTTTTTTTCTCCGCATTTATCTTTTTCTGGTGCTCTATATGTTCTTCTGATGTAGCAACTGTAGGTGTTATTTTTTTGTGTTGGAAGGTACAAGAGCTTCTGGAGTTTTTAAATTGATTTCTTCTTTAGCGCTTGATATAGATGTTTTTCAAGCTCATTAGTTGCCTCTCTAATGCCTTTGCCCTTATGGTTGACATACTGGCATCAAGAATTTCATTGTGATTGAACTTGCATCTAAACGTAAAGTATAATAAATAAATGCAAACAATTGATTTCATATATTTTGGGACATGAGTGACACATAACACTTACTAATTATAAGTACTTACCATTAAGAGTACATTGGTAATCGCTAACAGTATTGCCTTTAACAGATAATTCTTTTGGATTCAGACACTAATCTTTGTTAGCAAGGTTTGTAGAAACGGTAATTGGAGAATTAGTGGCCCTATAGACATAATTATCACTTTATTTACAGGGCTTGGAGCTAAAAAGTAAATGTAATATAAGTAAACTAAAAATATTACGTTTCTATAAAATATTACTTGATTCAGCGGGATTATGAACCCATACTTTAGCATCCGGTTTTCCAACGGGTTCGATACCCAGAATTTCAAATTTGCCATGATTTTGTGGCGTAGATGCCGTTAGATCAGGATCATCGATTAACTCTTCGTTTTCCATGTCCATCCACAAATTTTCGGAATAATTCAAGCCTAGATCTAAGGAACCGAAATTCAGAAGTGGTAAATTATTGGTTAGCGTAGTATCGTGCGCAGTAGTAACATCATCATTTGGAACAGTAGCTGATGTGCCTTTTCCCTTTACTATTTTCCAAAAATAGAATACACTTTTATCGTCTATTGGACCACTCCAAATCGATCCGCTGTTTTGACATTATTTAGGTTTCTCTTGATCCAACTGTCGTTCGATTTGTGATAAAATAATGGAAGAATCTGATGCACAATCAGTTGAATTCTGTTTTGGCATATTGTTTGTTGCTACTGGAAGAAGTAATTTAGAATTGTCAATATTATTTGATTCAAACATGAACCGCAAGTCCGAAACCCCCATTAATTTTTATACATTGCCCAAAATTTGGCGCCTAATTTCAACTGATCGGTCGATAATAAAGACAGCCAAAATCTTGGGCGTACGTTTTACCGACCGTTGGTAGGTCATAGGAAACCGATATGAATTTAGGTCCTTTTTGCCGACCTTTTTTTAATCGATTTAAATAAAATTTTGAGTCAGACTGGGCACATATGTTTATCGTATTAGGGTAATGTCCCATAATGTGCGTTAGAAAAGGTTTTTATCATAAGTATTGGCGACAAAATAGTCTTAATATTTGCAAATTTATATCGGGCACAAATATAACATTCGACGTTTAAACTAAGAATTTTACTGTTTCTATGCACTCATAATGAAGACGCATAAAAATATTTAAGTGGTCGGTAATAGCTCTATGAATTCTAAAAATAATTATTTATATGAAAAAAAAATAGTTCTTGTCCTTTAATATTCTGTTAATGAATAAAAAATTAAAGAAAAACAAAATAATGCACTCTCCTGATTCCGACCGACTGGTCGGTAAAAAAAACATTGTATATAATGACTGCTTCTATCACCGACCAATCACTTTTTATTATTTATAACATTATTTGTTATAAAATATAAGATTTTAGTATAGAAAATAAATTGAAACATTATATTTAACCTACTAGTTAGTAAATATCGTTTAATACTTATATTAATTTGTAGATTCACCTTAAATAAATTTGTACACAAATTAGGAGCACTTGTTAAGAAATCGTGGGTGCTTCCGCGATGTATGGCTAATGACTGATGTAATTAACGTATTTTTGGGTGGGTTGCCGCAAACTCATACAATTTTCGTGGCGGAAAGTTCGTATATGAGAATTTTGAATTTGAATGTTTAAACTGACTGTTTTAAAGTGAAAAATATGTGATGGTCGGTAAAAAGTACTAGGTCGGTGATAGGTAACTTTAGTTTAACGATGAAACTCTTTAATATAAAGCAACCATTATTTCATTGCAACAGTTTTATCTAAAACACTTTTTAACAAAATCATGAAAAATGAAAAATATAAATAAATGTAAACTTAAAAACGTTTCGGATCCTACTTTGACGATTTCCATATTTTGCTGTAGCGCGTCTTTCTCCAGACGAACTGCAGCAGTTGGGGGATTGGAATTATGGGCCCTTTGAACAGACTCAATAATATAACGGGTTAAAGAATAGGCTACTCTCCGTAAATAAGAACCATATTCAAGGTTTAATGGGATTTGTGATGTGAAAATGGTATACAAGTTAGAAGAATCAAAAAATAATTTTGGTATTAATAAAATCAACGTAGTCTTTTAGCAGTGCAATTGAAAACGAAACAATTTGATTTTTGAAACGGAAATTTCTTCAATAAATTTGAATGAAACAGTACCCTAAATTTAAATTCTACGGATAATTTTTAATTTTTTTTATTCAGACTCCCCTATCTCAAATCTAAATAGCTAATGAGTGGTCAGTTAAGAGAATAGTTCTGTAATATACACTATTATAGCAATAACCATTTCATTTAAAGATGCTTTTTATCCAGTCATCCAAGGTAGTCGTATACGTTTCTGTTTATGACTTAAACTACTTTATGACTTTCTCAAGTAAATACTCTTTTGGCGTCGTAGGTGGCTGCTACTTAATCAGTTAACAGTTTTCAGATTTTTTGTAAAACAAAGTTCATCTCAATTGGGCATTTCGCCTTCCAAATGCTATTTTAACTTTTCGTTAAAACTCTTAACAATATCTTCTTTTGCAAATTATTATACTGTCAGGCATAATAGAAAGTCACTGCTTTCAGATAACAAAACAATAACAAAATTATGCAGTTTAATCTGCCTGTAGCAGTTATCAATTCAAAACATCAAGAAACATATGTTTTAAGTAAACACACTCTTATAAATACAGTTTGTAACGTCAGAAAATTATTATATCGTTTTTTTTTTTGTAAAATTTATATAATAAGTAATTTATTTTTATTGATTTAAATGCATATGGGATTTATTTGTTTAGTTGTTTATGATTATTTTGAATATGATTTTCTTGAATTTTGCCAATGGGGAAGGGTCCTTGGACCCTCGTAATTACGCAGGCGCCTGGTAATTATACCATTGCTAAAAGTCCACTAAAAATGTTAAAGGTAATCTTCCTAGCTGATGATTTTGAATAAATTAAAATGATATAATATGTTTATTACACATCAACCAAACACGTGTAAGAATAGAAATCCCGAATTGGCAAGGTGAAACTGAAGCATGTGTATTACTAAAAAAAAATCCGATAATTCAGCTAATTTATGTCTATTACACTTCACATACTAGATATAGGAATGACGAAATGGTAAAAGCTCTACATTGTTATATTTTAAATGTTAAATTTACATAAAATGGTCATCAACAACGGGGTATTTTATATAGCATATTATACAATTTACATTTCAATAATGAAGATGACACAGTGGTTCAACTTATTAAATCAGAGGTTAAGAGTATTTCTTAATAAATATTTTAATATAATAAAACATTATTTAAACTTTTTTTATTTATTTGTAATTGGTGGGTCGAAATTTAATTAAAAATCATTACAGGAGAATTAGTTAATATTTCCGCCTTAAGAATTTATTAAGGGGTTTAAAAGAGAACACTATTTGAAAATAAACCGAGTCATACTGTACTTCTTTTTATAAAAGGAAGTATTCATAACGAGAGAAATTTTGGATAAAATTGATTTAATGGTTTTTTACTGAATTTTATCAGCAAACACCGAATTTCTAATTTAAAAAATATAAGAATTTTAAAAAAATTTCCACATAAAAAATTTGGTTATTACCTACCCATCAAGATCGGTAAACTTTCCTAGTAATGAATTATATCACACACGGAAAACCCATGCTTTTACGTACGGAAAAGCTTTTACGTACGGAAAAGTAATATTTTCTAAACAAAATACCATGGTTGAAGCAATAGTTTACTGCACACTTTTAGAAAAAGTGTTTAATTAATAAAACAAATCAAACTATACATTTTAGGTGTGATAAACATAAGTCTGAATGGTATAGGATAATACCATAGATAATTTATTAAATAACTAAACTTTTTTAAATTAACGTATATATTTTTTAAATTCTTGAAAATGTGTCATTAACTTTGAAAAATATTTTACATTTATGGCATACAATTTTAATCTGACGTTTCAATTTACTCTCATATGTATGTTTTACTTTCCTTGGGTAAGAGAAATATTGTAATCGTGAAAACATCATTCTCCCATTTTTCATTTCCATCGGTCTGTCTATACACAACAGAGCTTAAAAACTACTTATCCGATTGCCTTCAAATTTTGAAAAAAAAAATCAAGGGATGTAAGGAGACGAAAAGGTTACATTTTGGTAGAAGTCCAATATGGCGGAACAAAATGGCGGCCTAGTAAAACGTTAAAAAAATTATTACTAAAAAACTACTTATCCAATTTACTCAAAATTTTGCACAAAATTCAAGTATTACGAAAAAATCACCTGTTAACATTTTGGTACTAATCCAAGATGGCAAAAACAAAATGGCGACTTTTTGAATTGTTAAGAGAATATTAATAAAAAAACTATTTATCCAATTAACCTGAAATTTTACACAAAAAGTATTATGTAGAAATCAAGTGGCAAAATTTTGGTATGAATCCAAGGCGGCAAAACAAAATAGCGGCTTAAAAAAACTACTTTTTAGATTGAATGTCGAGCAAGAAGTAAATGTGATATACAGCTGAACTGGTAAAACTGTAATGCGAATTCCAGATATCCGAATAAAATGGCGACCAAATAAATTTTTTTTAATAGTGAAAACAATCCCCCTCCGAGATTTTACATTGTTTCAAGTTTTACCTTTCTAGAGACCCAAGAACATACTTTCTTAATTCTGTCGGTCTGTAGATCTGTCAATTTGGGGTACAGCTAAAAAACTACTTACTCAATTGACTTTATATTTTGGTCCAAAGTTAGAAATCCGATAGGGATGACCTGTTAATATTTTAGGAAAAATTCAATATGACGGAAAAAATGACAACCTGGTGAAATATTAAGAAAATTATCAGTAAAAACCTTATTAGCCAAATTACATCAAATTTGGTACAAAAATCAAGTGTTACATAGAAATAAACTGGTAACATTTTGATATGAATCTAAGATGGCGGTCTAAAAAAATAGTTAAAAAGATCTCCCTAAAAGGAATACTTATTAGAATAATTTCAAATTTAAAGCATTAAGTGTGACATGGAGATGAACTAGTAAAATTGTGGTGCTAATTTAAAAGATCAAAGTAAACATTTCTTTTATTCAGTTGACTTTAAATTTTTCACAAATATTAAATGAGTTATAGGAAGAAACTGGTAATAGTTTAACATTACGGAATAAAAAGGCGGTCTTAAAAAAATCAGCGTAAAACTACCTGTTTGATTTATTTTAAATTATGTCCAAAAAATCAAATGTGGCAATGGGAAACAAAAATATACCATTATTTCTTCCAACAAAAGTCGGGCATCAACAGTGTAATTTAATGCCGGTCGTGGTATTAGCCAGCTGAGTAGTTGTTTCTGTGATTCCATATGGTGAATTATTATATATAAACTGTAATAATAGTTAAAAGTTAAAAAATTGAAATCTCTAAGTAGTTATGTAAATAATTTTGTAAGATAGTTTTGTTCTACATAGGCAGAACGTTACAACAAGGATACTATGACCCCTGTATGGAACATGTCCTTCAATGCCGCAAGAGCATTGATCCATTTCAGTCAAGCGACGACCGCGATTTCGCTCTTTTTAGAGCTCATCAGGCCTCCATAGATTAGTGAGCACCGTGAAGAGCAAAGGCACAGAATGGACCGGCATTGAATTACACTGTTGGTTCCTCACTTTCGTTGGAAGAAATATTATAACGTCTATATAACGCAAAACAAAAATATAAAATTCTTAAATCAGTGCTATTTTGTCATCACCAGAAATATAATTGGGATCGGCTAGTGATTGAAAGACCTCTTTAAGCTCCTCATTTTATTCGAAATCTTCAAAAACCCATTCTATAGAATGCTGCTGTGTAAGCACACCTTGTGGAAGCATGAAATGTTGGTAAAGCACAGCATAATTTTGTTTTTGATATAAACTTATTCTTGACAAGCTAACGATAAAGGTAGTTCCGCTTGATAAAAATAGGACGAGAAAAGTGTTATAACTTTTCAATTTCGTGAATTTAAAATACCTGATAATACAAAATGTTTTAGGATATATATTGATAAATTTTTAAACTTTCAGGAACATGTCAAATACCTAAATACATTTTGTTTTGCAATAACAACTACAGAAATTGACATGCATGTAAAAACAATAAGAATTCTATATTTTGCAAATCATATTTTCAAATAGGAAACATTCTTACAATATATGGAGAATAATTATTTAATTGATGGTATTTTAACATAAAAATAGGGGCAAATTGACACTGAATTATTTAAACACACGCACTTTAAACATACACCTTCAAATTAATCGACTCACTCTTACTGACAAAAAAAACATTATATATGTATATAAAAATACAAAATAAAGATGCACCATTGTAAAATGAACCTTTACTGACACTATTTCCTTTTTGTATTGGTATGAACTTCCGTATATTTCAAATGATTTCAAGCAAAGTTTTTTCTTTTTGTGTTCGACCTAGCAAGGGCCCATGTTATCGACTATAGTCTATATGAGATAGAGAGGCATACTTGGAAGCACCTTGAATTTAAGCCGTTTGGATAAGCAATTTTAAATGAAAAAAACAGTCCCGGCGGTAGTCTGTGGGGCACTTCCGACCAGACAGTGTATGGCAAATCAAGTTTTTGACTTATAGGTTTTCATCTTTATTTAATACAGTTTTCATTCATATGTTTTGTGAAATAATGCTTTAGTTACTCTAAATTAAATATATTTGGGACCAGAAAAAATTTGCCAAACCAGCCGTTCTATTTATTTTGTATATTTAATATTATAATAACTCTGAATTATCTGTATGTTCGATGCGACCTAAAATTTTTGCCATTGGTTCGTGGACTATAGCGTATTCAGATTTGTAATTTGTTATAAGTTTTTTTGATAATTTGTTCTGTATTTAGAAAATCGTCTCAATATGAAAACTTTTACAGAAACATTTTTTTTTCACCACTAAGCAGGAAGGCCCACTGTGGTATTCCTAAGTTATGACATCGTAAATGAACGCAGATTGCTAATTTATCGAGTTGTTTGCACTAAATTCCTCACGATTTCGACTCTTATAAAAATCGTTAAGTTACACCCACATATTCAAAAAAGAAGAAAAAATCATAAAAATCCTCTATGTGAAATCAATGGATTTGGTTTTAAAATATTTCATTCTTTTAAAACATCACGTTGAAATAAAGTACTGCTATTTTATATCACAAAATATATTTTCTTAGAGAAAAGTGATTCGTAAGAATTCACTATCTAGAAATAACTTTAACCAAATGTGATATAGGAATACAATGGTACGAATTCAACATTACGGAACAAAATGACGGTCTGAAAAAAATCGGCGTAAAATTTACCTATTCAATTTATTTTAAATTATGTCCACAAATCAAGTGTGGCATAGATAGAACTAGGTGAAATATTTTGCAAAATTATTAAGAGGTACATAACTATTTAGGATTTTCAAATATTTTTATTTTTAACTCTTATTGCAATTTATGCATGATAATAATAATAATAATAATAATAATTTGATATTGAATATTGAATCGTCAATTTCATAAAAAATTCGTTAATATGCTTTTCGACATCATCAGATTCTCCATCGTTAAGAATGACATCTTCAACACATAATGGAGTTGGGTCCCCTTTATACTAAAGGGGTACAAGTATATTATTTTCCAACATTTGCCTGGTCGATGAATAATACAATACGAGTTAATTGCATTCTGCCCCAAAGAATTGTCATTTGTACAGTTTAGCATAGTATTCTTGATTCAATGCTATTTTCTCATCATCAAAAATATAATTGGGACCGGTTAGTGATTGAAAGGCATCCTTAAGACACTCATTTTATTCAAGTCTTCAAAAAAGCATTTCTGTAAAATGCTGCCGTGTAACCACACCCTATGAAAGCATGGAATATTGGCAAAGCACGGCTTAATTTTGTTTCTGATATAAACTTATTCTTAACAAGCTAATGATAAAGGTAGTTCCGCTTGATACAGATAGGATGAGAAAAGAGAAAATATGTTATAATTTTTCAATCTCGTGAATTTAAAATGCCTCATAGTATATGTTGTTAAATTACTAATCTTTCAGGAACATGTCAAAAATCTAAATACATTTTGTTTTGTAATACGGGACATGCATTGGAAGAAAACAATAAGGATTCTATATTTTGCAAATCACATTTCCAAATAAGAAACATTGTTACAATATATGGAGAATATTTATTTGTTAGCTTGCTATTTTTATATTAAAATTGGGTCAAATTGACACTGAATTATTTAAACACACGCACTTTAAACATACCCTTTTCAATTAAAAAAAAATATTATATATGTATACGAAAATACTTAATACATTACCCAATAATATAAAGATGTCAAATAATGTAATTTATTTTAAAAGTTAAGTTGCTAGTAGATCTATAAGCGATAGTCTTAGGGGAGTGTAGAAACTATAAAGATATACCTGTGTAAAATAAATCTTTACTGACACTATTTTATTTAAATATTGGTATGTACTTTTCGTAAATTCCAAATGACCTAGCCCCACCTAGATTTCAGGACAACTCCATTTTGGTTAAGCAATACTCTGTTTAATTTCAAATAAAAAACAGTGAAATACTTCAAAACTGCCCTCCCGGCGGTAGTTTGCGTCGTACTTCTGACCAGGTAGAGTAAGGTAAACTAAGTTATGATAAACTAATAGGTTTTCATCTACATCTGATGTAATTTTCATTTATATGTTTTGATTGGTCAGAGAAATAATGCTTTAGTTACTCTAAATTAAATATATTTGAGATCAGAAAAAATCTGGCAAACCATCAGTTCTATTTATTTTGCATATTGAATATTATAATAATAATGAATTATCTGTATGTTCGATGCGACCCAAAGTTTTGCCATGGCTTCTTGGACTATAGCGTACTGAGTTTGGTCATAATAAGAATGCGTTATAAATTTTTTTGTTAATAATTCGTTCTGAGTATTTAGACCACCGAAACTTAATATGAAAACTTATACCTAAATATTTTTTTCACCAATAAGCAGTAAGGCCCACTGTAGTATTCCTAAGTTATGACATCGTAAATGAACGCAGATTGCTAATTTATCGAGTTGTTTGCACTAAATTCCTCACGATTTCGACTCTTATAAAACTCGTTAAATTACACCCACATACTCAAAAAAGAAGAAAAATTCATAAAAATCCGCTACGTGAAATCAATGGATTTGCTTTTAAAATATTTCAGTCTGTTATAGCAACTGGTCATGTTGAAATACAGTACTGCTATTTTATATCAGAAAATATGTTTTCTTAGATTCTACTAATAACTTTACAGTTCTTCTGTAATTATTAGTCAATCAAGGGGTTTTATAATCTATAATAATATGGAAGGGCCTCCCACGATCTCGAAAGAGCTTTAACAAGGTGCCAACCAATTAATTTTCAAATTTTAAACATTGATCTAGGGAGTATCTAGGTTAAAATACAGAACCCAGTTTTCACTATTCAATTTTATATACATGTTTAAAAAATATTCAGAAAAGTAGGCGCAAATTTAATACTTTTTAGCTGTTTGTACAATATGTCGCGTGCATGCTACCTATATATTTAGGGATCATTAGTGGCAACTATTGACAAGAAAAATATGTCTCAGACCAAATCTTTAGACGCTTTTCCAATAAAATCACCATATTTAAAAGCGAGTATTGTAATTTTATTCAGAAACAGCTTAGTTAAAAACAAAGTTACAAAATAAGAACCTAAAATCCAATAAATCGCCCATAAATTCGTGTTTCGACTGATTCAAAACTAGTCGATAAGTACCATTTTCCATAATAAATGAGAAAAAGTTTCAATTGCGTGGGTCGCTTTATACGTCGTAGTGAAGTAACGGACTTTCCATTGGTATACACTCGAATGACATACAGTGTGTACCAGAAGATACCTCGTTTTGTGTTAACAGATATTATTACGTATAAAAAAGACAACAAACCGTGCTTTTTACATGACTGTTCCAGTAAAGGAGGGCAATATATATATATATATATATATATATATATATATATATATATATATATATATATATTACATTTGGCATTTTCGAAGCTTTCTTTCTCGCGTCCGAATAGAGACTGAAATGTTGGTGACTGCGACGCTTCCTTTTATACCCCGTCCGGGGCCGAAGGTTATATCTGAACGGCAGTTGGTCGTTTTTTATGTTTTCCGGATGGTGCTGCTAATTGCGTTTGATTTTTTGGAATTTTAGATTTGTCGATTATTGACTTCCAGACTGTTAGTAGTTTTAATGATTCGTCCCTTTTACTCAAATCACCTTGTTTCTCAATGTCTATGGCTTTTTCAGATTATTCTGGTCTTATAATGATTTATATTGGCAATTTCTCTACAACCATCGAAATTTATTTTATGGCCGGTTTCCTGATGATGTAGGAATAGAGCTGAGGTTGTTTGTTTGTTTCTGATGTTGAGTTTATGTTCTTTCACTCTTGCTGATATTGACCTGTTAGTTTGCCTCACGCACATATTTTCACAATCCTGGCAAGGAATGCTGTGTACTCCGTGGTTTTCAAGTTTGATTTTATCTTTTGGATTTCCAAGTAGTTTACCTGTAGTTGTTTGTGGCGTGTGTAATAATTGTATGTTGTATTTCCTAAGAATTTTTCAGATTCTGTATGTTGTGTCTTGTACATATAGTAAGACTACTTGTTGATTTCCCGGTTCATAATATTTGTTGTTCCTTGTTCGGGAACCCTGTATATTAATAGCTTTCTCTATGATGCGATTTGTGTAGCCATTTTTTTATTTAAAGAACTAGATATTATATTTAGTTCATTTTGCCTCGTCTGTGTTTCAGTTAATCGCACAGATCTGGATATGAGGGTTTTGGCCACATCTTGAATTTAAGCTGGGTGATGATGTGATCTTGAATTTGAATATATTTTCTATACACGGTGTATTCGAAATGTCCGTTATGCAATTTTGTGACCAGGACATCTAAAAATGGAAGTTTGTTGTTTTCCTCTTATAGTAAATTGTATTCTGGGGTGGGTTGAATTTACGTGAGTTAGAAATTTTTCGAGCTCTGTATGACCATGTTGCCATACAATAAATATGTCGTCCGCATAACGAATCCATAATTTGGGCTTCAAATTTGCTTTCTCAAAAGCTTCTTTGTCGAAGTATATCATAAATAAATTCGAGACTACTGGTGATAGCGAGGACCCCATTGGACCACCATATATTTGTTTATACATTTGCTCGTTGAATGAAAAATAGGTATTTTTAAGGCAATGCTGCGAAAGTTGTATTATATGTGCCTGGAAATCCTCGGTCATAGCAATCCTGTCCAATGCTTTGTCGATGGGAATACTGGGATGCAACGATTTGACATCTAGGTTTGCTATGATATGACGTGTAACTCGAGTGAAATGCTCCGAGTTTTTTACAAATTAATCAGCTTTTTCGGCAGCTGGTTGCATAATTTCAGCAAGATATATTTCCAGTTTTTGTAGCGGTGAATTAACAGCACTAACAATAAGTCTGATAGGCGACCCTAGTTTGTGTATTTATGGTAAACCATAGAGTTTAGAATATCTGTTCGACTTTTCCCGTGGTATGATTGTTTGTTGAATTCCAGTGTTTATTGGTGAACATTTTATTTAAGTTTTAGTTATTTTTTCTAGGTACGTAGTTGGGTTCCTTAGAACAGGCTCATAACAATTGTCTTGTAGGATATCCTGCATTTTTATACGTAGACTTGGGTATTCATAACGACAATTGCGTTTCCTTTATCTGATGGAAGGATTAAGAAAAAATAATAGATGGTGGGGAAGCTATTCCTAACTCCTCTGAAGAAACAAAAGCAGAGGAGATTCGACAAGAAGTGGAAGGAATTTTAAGATCAAGCAAACCATGAGAACAAAACCTAAACTCCACTGAAAAAAGGAACCTAACAAACCTTTCGAAAAAATATAGATATCACAATCCTTCCTGCAGATAAAGGAAACTCAACTGTGGTTATGATTACCCAAGACTAGGTAGAGAATATTTTGGCGAGTTTATTAAAACTAAGTGTTTGCAGTGTAAGTAGTTTGTACCGGATGAAGGAATAAATATGTTTCACCTTATCGAAATGGATAGCAATTTAATGAGCGTGTTAAGGCTATTATATGAAATTATTTTTTAATATATCTTCAATATAATGCACCCGTATGGCGTTCAGCTAAGCAGATTTGACTAAATGAGGTGTCAAAAATTTCGTAGTATTTCCGCTAGTTCTACTAGCTATTATGGATTTAACAAAACAATAATATGGCGGAATTCAAGAGGACCTTTATAAATTTTTTTTTCAAACCCCAACATAGGTAAAATTGTTTATACGATAAGAATACGTGAATGAGAGTGAGAAACAAATAAGGGCTGGCCCGTATGAATAAAAAGAAGGAAAACCTTGTAAAATATAAGGCAAATCCGTTAGCCAGAATGAAAAGCACTTTACCTAGAAGTATAGAGCAAATGTCAAGGATTTATTTTCGTCGCAAGTACTTTGTATAAATAAAAAAGTTTTCCTTCCAATCGTAAGCAAATTTATAAAAATATGTGCATCTAGTCAGAAGTAGACTCATCTACTGGGAACAACCTCAGTTTCTGTTTTAATAATTTTCCTTCGTGACTATAGCCATTAGCAATGGCTGAATTAATGCAGTTGCCAAAAGTAAAATATTATAAGTCTCGTTGCAAACTAATGACTTAAAAAGTTTATTTTCGATTTGAAGAACGTAGTGTGGAATGCTCAGCTAATAATTATTAGAAAATAATTAGAAATAGAAAAACAAACACTAAATGTGCAAGCCACTTGCAAGGCAAATTGTATGTTCGCTAGTATGTATGTGTTGTAGATGGTGTCGTTTCATGAAAATAGCATTTGTAAAAATTCGTGTTGTGACAAACTATGACAAGAACAAAAAACACTGTACTTCTTGGTGAAGAAATTTATGGAATAGGAAAATGCAGTAAAAAGAAGTTACAAGAACATGTTGAAACAGGGGATGATTTCCAATCCGATAATCACAAAATGAAATAAGAACAAACCAACTAAACAAAATACAAATAAATAATTAGACATCTTCACCTACAAGTTTCTGACCATTTTGCTTATTTACCTACAAGCATTTTCTCGTAAGGATAGGGCAGTGGTTCTTCTTCATACAGGAAAAAAGTAAATGATTGTGCTTCTTTTGCCTACGCCTTTGGCTTATGAGTATTTGCTTTACTTTTATTCATATGGCCCAATAATGCTTTTATATATGAGAGCATACATGTAAAATACACTCCCGCAAATTTTTGCACAAATTCAACAAATATATAAGTAAATATTTTTTTTTTTTTGTTGTAAGGACGTAGCCGATGCACGCATCGGACAAGTGGCCCTTCTGAAACGTACACTACAGAATGCTAAACATTCCAAATGGTACGAATTCGCATGCAAGGTCAAATAGATAAAGTAAAAAGTAAAATAGCCCTAAGAGGCATGTCGAATAGAAATAAAGAAAAAAAAGAACACACAATAGTTCGTCAAAAAAGCAACACAATACATAAATAATTAAAATACAAGTGAATAAAAATAGATACAAAGTATACATAGATATAAAACAATCATAAAAGCAATTCGTTTAACCGCCTTTTAAGCTGTAAAGTGCTTAAACTGAAAATGTCATAATCAGGGAAGTGATGATTGTAATTGCGTACCAGCCGATCGAGAAATGCGCTAAGCCCATAATTTGTACGATGGTATCCTTCAAAAAAGAGTTGAGATTGCCTTGTTCTCTTAATAGGAACCAGAAATGCGACCGACTCAAGCAACATCGGACAGTCAATATCTCCACTGAGCAGTTTGTGAAGAAAAACTAGAAGTGCCTTCTTTCTTCGAAACTCAAGTGTTTGAAGGCCACACAGAAGAGCCCTGGTATTATATGATAAACCCTGGAACGGAAAATTAAACTTATACAAAAGGTATTTGGCAAATCTATTTTGGACTTTTTCGATTTTATCGATATGGCACTGATACGATGGACTCCAAACTGTGCGAACAAGTGAGTTATAAAGACATCCAATTGCTTTAGTATCTGTGACATGTTTTGTTTGCCGCTTTATAAAGCCCAACAGCCTGAAACCCTTCAGCACAATACTATCAATGTGCAGACCAAAAGTTAAATTCTCATCAAAAATAACGCCCAGGTCTGTAAAGGAACTAACAACTTCAAGACTCACGTTATCTATGAAGTAGGAGGAGACTATGGGTTTAATGCGTTTATGAAAACGGAGCACTTTACATTTAAAGACATTAAGAAGAAGATGGTTAATGTTGCACCATTTGATAAGCTTTTCCAAGTCCGATTGCAGTAGATTAGATTCAGAGGAAACTGGTGAAAAGAATTTTAAATCGTCTGCGTATAAGAGACACTTAGACACTTTAAAGCATGATACTATATCATTTATAAATAGTAGAAAGAGAATTGGACCAATATGAGAGCCCTGTGGGACTAACTAACTCGCTGACGACGATTGAATAAGTACGATTCTATCCATTGCAGGTAGGTTCCAGAAAAACCAATTCGCTGCAATTTGAATAACAGAAGCTGATGGCAAACCCTGTCAAAAGCCTTCGATATGTCAGTATATATAACATCGATCTGTTGACCAGCCTCAACCGATGTTGTTAAGTAATTCTGGAAAATTGCAAGATTTGTAGTTGTTGAGCGACCACTAAAAAAACCGTGTTGCATACTAGTGATGTAGTGCTTCAGAGACTCAAAGATATGATCCGTGATAATTGCCTCAAACAGCTTTGGTATATGCGAAAGCAAGGAAATACCTGTGTAGTTTTTAATATCGCTCTTATCCCCAGATTTAAAGATCGGCATGAGAGTGGAAAACTTCCAAATTTCGGGAAAGGAACCCAGATTAAAAGATTTCTGAAAAATTTTACAAAGGGTTGACAAAAACTTTAAAACATATAAAGAGAAATATTAAAATAAAAAGTTTTTTAACGGAAATATAGGGTAAATCGATTAGAGATAGACCAGTAGGAGAGATGGACCACTTGCGATTTCTCGCATACTGTGGCAACAACGCTCTTCTCGCCAGTGTAGAATCATGCAACAGCGTCAGTTGCTAATTGGTAGTACGGTTACTTGCGTGTTTGTATTGTTTGATTTTCTTTGAACAGTTATCTCACTTGAGGTAAGTTTTAGATAAAATATTAGGTATAGACAGATATGTGTTTCGACATGCACATAACCTCGAAAACATAAAGTTCACTTGTTTAGTCGATGCAGGTTTACTGGTCAATCTGTCCTCCACTTTTAGGAGAAACCAGCAAAGTATAGGAGAGACGGACAAATTTCATTTTGTTTTAGGATAATACCCAATCAGTTCATCCGCAAGCGGAATGTAGCTGAGAGGGGTTCTTGATCCGCAGAGGATTTATCCTCTGCTGTTAATACATTAGTGTTTGGCCAAAAACCACAGACTTGCAGCTAGCAATTTGGATAAAACGAATTGTTTGGGCCCTAACAGCGTCCTCAGTAGAGAAGTAGAAGCGAAGCTCGCTAACCACATCAAAAAATTACAGAAGAGAGGCTAGGCACCGACTAAACAGGAAGTACGAACAATGGCCTATAATTTAGCCAGACGTTTTGGAGTTCAACATTCATTTAATTGGGAAAATGATAAGTTGATGTAGTCTCGATAGTCAAAGACTTTGTAATAAAATATTTTTAGGTAAAGCTGATGGCTCCAGTTTTTAAGACGAAATCCAGACATTACAGTTCATAAAGCTCAAAATACTTCATTAGGACGAGCATTGGGAATGGCTAAAACCGTTGTAGATAACTATTTTAATCAACTTAACAGAATACTTTCTGAGAACGGTTTCTTTCGCAAGCCCGGAAACATTTACAATACCGATCAAACTGGTCTACAGTTAAACATGCGAGCTGGGTAAGTACTGGCTGAGAAAGGATCTAAGAGTGTACCTTCAATTAGCCCAAGCGAAAAGGGTGAAACGATTACAGTAGTGGCTTGCTGCAGTGCAGAAGGAGTACATTTACCTCCTTGCTGCGTGTTTAAGGGAAAAAATGCTAAAGCGGAGTGGTCTGATGGAATGCCACCCAGCCCACGTGTACGGATGTCAGAAAAGTCAGCATACATAACATCAGACATTTTCTTGGACTGGCCACAGAATCACTTCTACCCCAGAAAAACACCCGGAAAAGTTTTGCAAATAGTAGACGGACATGCTTCTCACACAGCTAATCTTGACACGTTACAATTTGCTGAGAACAACGACATTATTTTATTTTGTTTGCCGAGTCACAATAAACATTATTTGCAACCGCTTGATCGGACCTTCTTCAAGAGCCTTAAGGGCCATTATTACGATTCGTGTAGGAGGATGACCAAAAAGAACCCTAATAGGAATTTAAATCGGTTGCAATTCAGCAAACTTTTAGGGGAGGCCTAGGGCAAAGCGGCTACGGTAAACAATACTGTATCGGCCTTCCGAGCGACAATTTAGCCTGTTACAACTGTTTTTCAGGACATTTGTTCTCTAACTCTTCCTCGTAAGCTCACCTTTACTCACCTCTACCACGCCCTTCGAGATTGCAACTAAAAAGTGAGGTAAAACGTACTGAAGCCCCTTTTCGCGAACCTAGCTCACCTCAACCAGGGCCCCCGGAGCGCAACTGGAAAATGTGGAAGAACGTACTGAACAAGAAATAACACCTGGGAAGCTACTTCAGGTCAGGAGCTTTCTCCTGTACCCCAAATAACACCGGCGATGAAAAAGGGACGTGCTAAACTAATGGGTAAACTAACTTCAGCTAGTTACATGACTCTTGTTCGCGAGAAGAAGTAGAAGAAAGTGGAGAGAGGAGAAATTTCAAAAAAGAAATCACAAAAATTGAATAAGAAAAAAGTGCAAAAAAACGCAGGCACGAGTTTACTTCATCATCAGATTCTAATGAAAACCTAGTCTTTGATGATTCATCTAGTGGGGAAGAAAATTTGGATAATCTCGAAAATCAGTGCGTCTTGTGTCTCGAAGATTATCGCCTTACAAAGAAAAAAGAGGAATGGTTGCATTGCATTCTCTGTTCTAAATGGCTGCACGAAGGTTGTACAGCTTACATCAACACGTGCCAAATTTGCGGTGCCGACACCATTATGAAAAAAGAGAGGAAAAAACGAAATTAGTGTACGGTCAGTCTCTTCTATAGTCGGTGGTCCATCTCTCCTAGAAGGTGTAGGAGTAACCAATTCGCTTTTTCAGTTTTTTATTTTTTACAATTAGTTGTTAAGTTTTATTAATGTTTGAACAGTGTCAAATAGATCACACGATTAGACGCTGTGACATCGAGGGGATTATTTTATACAGAATACCTCAGTTTTTGATTATATACTTGAAATCTCCGCAGTTTTCTCGCAGCCATTGTACAGAAATACCCAAATGAACAGTCCCAGTAACTTCTTTTTTTAGATATATAGAGATAGAAGAAAATATAAATTATAAATGTTTTGTAGATTTTTATAAATATTATCAGCTAAATAACTGAGAATCGAATAAAAGAGATATAGTATAGAAAGAAATTGGATGGAACCGCTTTTATTCAATTTTGGAGTTTACGAAAACACTCTATGCGATTTTGAAGTTGTTTTTAAAATATTTGAATTTATTTCACCTCGATACCTGTGTCCAGTTTGCGAACAAGATGCAAATTTCTACAGCATGGGTTTAGAGTAAGCAAGATTATGTTTGTTTAACTTCAATGATGCTATTTTGTTTCCCCCTCCATCTTAATCAGTGAATCGTTTGTATAAATCAAAATAGACTATATTTCTAAACTCATGTCATTTCACTAGAAATATTAAACTATGTTTTTTTTAATCGAAAATGAAAATATACTCTTAGTGATGTAAAAATGGAGCCATAAAACACCATTTTGTATTTTATTTGCCCCAACCTAATCAAAAATCGCCTGCTCTCAGTTTATGTTGGGTTAGTATTTGCCCTATCAAACTCTATTTCGCGAGAACGCTAGATTATGCTATTAGCCTAAACCGAATTTCTTAGATTAACCTAGAAAAAATTTTCATTTGTATGCAGATTGAGTTGATTGTTAATAAGGGAATTAAAATGGTAAAATTTTATTTAAAAAATGAAATTATAAATTCACTGTGACTATATGAGTGAGTATATTTTTGACTTATATACCTAAAATTAAATTGGTACTAGATATCTTTTTCACAAGCTGGAGACATATCTATGTAAAACAAATTTTAAATTTAAATATTTCAAAACTGCCAGGGTATTGTTATACATATTATATAAATCTACTACGTTCGTAGATCCAAAAATGCGATAAAAACTATACCATTTAATGTAAAATTAGCAAGAAACTCGATGTTTAATAATATATCATTTTTATTCGATACTAAAGTTCTGTTGTTACGCTGGTCATATTTATGAATTAAATAATTAAGTTGGAAGTATCTGGAGAATGAAAAGAAAAATAAATTTGCTGAATCTAGCTTTTAAAAATAATTTCGCGTTTGCGGTGCTGCCAGATGTACTGGTAACTGGCATCAAATTTGACACCCTGAGGTTTATTTTATTTTTACATTTTGCGAAACAATCTAAGTTTTTCCTGTATAGGATATTTTTTCATTTCTCTTACCGTTTCTCAAATATTCATTATTTTGTTTCTTTTTTACCTAAAGTAAGTATGTGAATTAAAACTTCATAGTTTTCGTCCCCAGATGCCAAACCAACGCAAAATTTTAATATAATTTCATCAACATGTGGTGCTTTAATTTTAGAATAGAATATAATCGCCTACTTTTATACAGACTGTCCTAAAAATTTACAGCATTACAGATTTTATAAATTTGATCAAAAGTGTCTTTTCTTTTTAAATATAAAACCCTCTATTATATTGAAGCGTTGAATAGAGTGGACAAATTGAATTTTTTTCATATAAGGTGTTGCTATACCTATTTTGAATCGCTTTCGATTTATAAGCGGTTTTACGAATAATTACTATTAATATTCGACAAGACATCTACACCCGTATTCACTAAAGAGGTTTAAATTTAGACCAGATATAACTTGACAGTTATAGATCTAAGATGACATAAGTATAGATTAAACAAATAATTTTTGTCAATGCCGCAATTACAAACTGACAGTGACATAAGCAAAACTGATTTCACTCTTAAACCTCTTCAGTGAATACGGGGGCAAAGATCTAAAACGCCAAGTATGCTATACTAACAACTGCAATCCGTAACGGTGGTCGCATGACATGTCTTACTTTTTAGCTTATGTCAGATTAATTTGGCGAAAATGGAAAATAATAGTTATTCAAATGAGGATGTTTAAAATTTGTTTTATATTTAAGGCGAGTGTCAAAGAATTGTTGCAAGAACCTGCAAAAGATTTAACTCTCTTTGTCCGAATTCTCGTCCAATGAAACCAAGGAAATGTTTCAGAATTGAAAGTTACTTTTTAAATTTCGGAATTCTGCAGGCTCCAGGACTTCAATTTCACCCTATTACTGAAAACGAAACAAATGAAATTGACGTTTTAGGGTATTTTCATGCCTATACTCATGCTTCAATAACAAGTGCCAAAAATGATTTAGAAATTAAATCGAACATCAATATGGAGAATATTATATAAACATAATATGCATGGCTGTAAACTAATTTCATGACTGGCTTTAGAACCAGGTGATCCTCCAAAACGTGTAGATCTTTGCGAAATGTTATTAATTCGTACACAGAAGGATCCAAATTTTCTGAAAATAATTATTTGGACTTATGAAGCAAAATTCTCACGCGAAAGCTTTAACTTAATAAAAGATAAAGGTTGATGATGGATAGGCAATTTTCAATATACATTTATGACGAAAATTTAACTCCACCTAAATATATTAAAATTGTAAAAACGGCCGTATATGATTTTTTAAATAATCTACCGCCTATCGATTTGAGAATTTGTTGGTATTAACTGGATGGAGCTCCTGCCCACTGTACCCATTAAGATTTTGTATAATATGTTTGAAGATAGATGGATTAGACGTAAAGAACTATGGAGTTGACCACCGTGATCTCCAGATCTAACCCCATTTGACCTTTTTCTGTGGGGTAGGATTAAAGAAGTAAGGCGCGCTTTTGAACAACTTGATCCATCAGAAATTGAAAGTGTGTGTGTGTCATGTGATGAAATGTATTACCGATTTCATACATGTAAATGGTCAGACTTTAAACATTTGACGAAATAGGTGAGAATTCCAAATGTTTTAATTTAATGACAAAATGGGTTATTTTCAGAACCCCCAATATATCAAAAGAAAATCGTTTAGCATTGCGTAAGTTGTGGTTACATCATAAAAGACTTTCTTATGGTTGCACAAAACCTAATTGCCGTTTGGAATATTTAACCGAGGTTTCGGATTTGACAAGTTGCTTATAGAAATCTATGACCTCGCTGTTAGGTTTGACATTCCATTAAAAATTCTAAGCTTTAATTGAGCATTCTGCAAGCGGCAGTTAGCGTTTTAGATATTTAATGTTTATTTCTCGAATATCAATATTAATTATTATTTATAAAATCGCTTATAAATCGAAAGAAGTAAAAAATAGGTATTGAAACAACTTATATGAAAAAAAAACAAACAAACCACATGTTGACTTAATAATATTAGGATTTTATAATGATTTGACATCTGGAGACGAAAATAGTGAAGTTTTAATTCACATAGTTTTGGCAAAACAAAAACACACAAAATAATTAATATTTGAGAAACGGTAAGAGAAATGAAAAAATGCCCTACAGAAAAAACACTTAGATTATTTCACAGAATTTAAAGTGAAGTAAACTACATGGTGTTCCATTTAAAATTCCAAAGTTAATGCCAGTTACCAGAAGATCTGGTAATACTTCAAGAGTGAAAATGTTAAAAAGTTTTAAAAGCTAGAACGCCGCCTCCTATGGCCGTAGTCAAAATTCCAAATTTATTTTTCTTTTCGTTCTCCAGATACTTCTAGCGCACCATCGAGTATGAAATACCCTGTATTAAAACTCACAAAACTTTTATTTTTAATCATAATTAATCTTTAATAAGAAAGAAGTTATAAGGACTGTTCACTTTTATTTGGATAACATTGTACATTCCTATCTTAGAGTCTTTCTTATGGTGCCATTTTTCAATTCAATATGACGTCTTAATAATTGGCTACGCTGAACAAGAGGCACAATGAATCCACAAAAAAAACCTTCTTTCTTCAATAAAAGATATACAATTATTTATTTAGACACATTTTGGCTCAAATTTAAGTACATCTCTTAGATGTGTTTCATCCTGTACAAAATATTGCATTAAATTCTATTACGCTTAATAACGTCACTTGAGCAAACAAACTAATTGGCAAACGAGCCTCGGACCTTACACGTAATTATATAGCTAAATGAGAATCTTGATAAAACTAGAGGAATTCTATATAAGGTGTTCTATACCTAATATTATGCATATTACGCAGCCTTTATGCGACCACTCGTCTGCTTTTGGTGTTGTAAAATTTGCAATTTTTCTCTGTTGGAATCGATAATGTATGGAAATCTTCAAATGGTACCTAGGTATATTCTTTCCCTGCTCAGTAGATAATTACGTAGTAAACATCTTAAGTTCTCGTCTCCTAGGTTAAATCGAATAGGACTAGATGATAAGCAGCCTGCTTGACCTTTTAATGTTTGTATACCGATTATTCCGGGATGCTTTGGTCAATGTTGATGAAATTATCGGGAAGTATTTGACATACTCCCGGATTGGTTCTATAGCGAGTATATTAAAAAAAATACTCAAAGACACTACTTTTAGATTTAGATTAGACTTTATTTGTACGTATGCTGTCACAAAATACAGAGTACACGTCAACAAAGCCTTTTTTACTAAATAAACAATATCACAATTATATCCGATTTAAATAACAGGAAAAAAATCATTTCAAGACAACACCTACATCAGACTCAAAGAACGAGTAACATTATAGTAGTCTAGAAAGTCCTGAACAGAATAGAAGACCTCACGTAACAATGTTTCTCTTTGTTATGTGTTGGGAATGTGTTAAACATCTTTTTACCCATATATGACGGGAACCTTTCTCGAAAAGCCATCCTGTGTTGATCCATACACAGCATATCTCTATGTCTTTTGGCAGAGTTATGAAAATATTAATTAGTTTTATCTAAGCAAACGAAAACGCAGGTTTAAAATTTCCGATTAATATGTTTTACTAAACAAACAACATATGACAATTGTTTCGCCAACACTGTGACTTCATTAGATGTTAGATTTTAAATAAAAGTGTAAGTATGAAATATCTGAACCCGTTTTACGGATATTTTACAAGTAAAATATTCTGGATTTTCCGCTGTAGACTAACAAAGATTTAACAATCCGGAACTATTTAGGTCCAATTGATCGTCTATTAATGTTTTATTATTTTTTATATTTGTTTATTTTCATACTTTTTAGTAAATTAAGTTTCTTACTTTTCGTTCTATATGTAAAATTTCAAAGTTCTCATCGAAAGTATCGTTTTCCTGAATTAAATATTTAGAGTAACTGGAATTATCTTATGCTTTCTGTAATTAAATTTATGCTCATTAAATCTTTTAACGTTCTCCCTGTTTGTTCAATATAAAATTTTAACCAGGTTCTACAATTTAACTTATTCTGTTTTTTGGTTTTCGTCTTATTGTTTTTAAAATATCTACAAAAACTGTTGTTAGTCCTAAATGCAACAGTTGCACCTTTATTTTAAAAAAAAACTTAGCAATATTTGATGTTATTTTTCCTGTATAAGTAGAAGTATGAAATTGAGTATTTTCTTTGGACTTATTGGTAGGACAAACTAATTGTAATGCTTTTTAAATTGTTTCTGTTTTACTATTTTGTCTATGAGATTTTCATGATAACTGTTATTCACCGCTACTTGTTTTAATATATTTAACTTTATTATAGTTCACAGTATAACTTTCATTGCATAGAGGTATGTTGATCAGTATATGAATAAACCTATTATAAGCTGATATTTTATGTACCAAAGGATAATTAGTATTGTATATTGTAATGTCTCTATGAGATGGCTTATTGAAAATTTGAAACTCATGTTTATTATTCTTAATAGTTATCATTAAATCCAAGAACTTAATTTTTTTATTATTTTCTAATTCAACTGTAAAATTTATATCTTTGTGTAAGTTATTTATATAATCGAAAAATTATTTTAATTGTCTGTCATATCCAGTAAAACATGTCAATATATCATCAACAAACCTATAGTATAGTATAATTACTTTTTACTAGTTACTTCCTTTTTTCCTGTTTGAGGAAAATTGACCTTGATGAAATTTTAGTATGCTTATAATTTCATTACTTTAAACCAAATCCCACAAGAAGCTATTCGGTTGTATTTTAATTGTCATAAATTTTCTTCTTAAGCGTTTCCGTTTTGCCTTGAGATTTAGTGTATGAAGTGCAATTAACCATAAAAAGTAATACATACAGGTTAAAATAATATAATGATTCTTATAGTCAATTAAAATATAAAATAAAGATATTATGAGAATAATTCGCTGCACACTAAAGTACATTTCTCTTTAAGAGATGAATCTATTTTTATCGTCAGATTATGTCGACATTATAGATTTTAAGGGATGTCGAAAATATCACATATCTTTAAACATTTTTTCTGTCAATAAAATAAGTGTATATCGAGGGAGGGGGTGAAAACGAAATTAATTCTTGACAATGTGTATTGCTGAGTTCCTATAAATATGTATAGATAGCGCTTTTAATATAATATCAGTCCAGTGACTTTATACGAGGACAGTGGCGACAATAGTGGTTAACGTTTTGATTGGCTGGACCCAATATCCGCCATCAATGGGCAAAAATTTTATTGTTTACCATTGATCTTATGGGAATATCGTCTAGTTAATTTCAGTTTATTTGCAAATTTATAATTCGTTACTTGATTTTTGCTTTAATCGAATGTTTGTTATTTGGACTTTGTGTTCTAACAATATGTATGTGGCTTGGAATCAGCTGTTTACGAAAATGCGATGATTTAGTAAGGCCTGTTTTTTAGCAAATACTGTAAGGTATGTTTTATTACTGATTTCATAAGTATAAAAATAAGGTTTAAGCTTGATAAAAAGTGTAAATTTTAAACATTATAATAAATCCAAAAACTTAGAAAATAAATTATATAAGTCTATAGGCTATGTCCTCCAACAGGGAATCAATAAACTAATACAACAAATTTAATATAGATTATATCCATTAGGATTCTTTGGTTTTTAAACATCATTTAAAATTAATTTTTATTTGTTTTTAGGGCTTTTTTATATTTGTAACTTAAAGTAAAAAACTTAAAACTCCATCTCTCACCACTGTGTTTAGTATCTGTACTTCGAATTTTCATTTTTTTTTTGTTTTTAGATTAATTGATTACATTTTAAGGTAAATTTGGCTCTTTAGCTCACGCCTAGAAAAATAATTATGTTTAATGTTCAGCTAGACCTCACAAACAAGGGCTCTTCCACCATACCGTACCGAGTTTATACGGATCATTTTATACCAAATTATTTTGAAATAGAACAGTACTATTAAGTAAGTCGTTAATTAAAGTACATATACCTATATACTTTAATACTTATACTTACGTCTGTACTTTTTAGCTCTGGTTTTACAGAAAATTATGCAGATATATAACAATTACGTGATTTGTAAAATGAAAATTTTTATACATTGTTGTTAAATAAATTGAAAAGTTGCAAGCAATATCGAAGTAAGTTTCTTTCAATTTTAATCTGGGTATATTTAAAATCTGGAAAATTATGCTGTTATAAACTCCCTATTAAATTATAATTCTTCGTGGTAAAATTGCTTAACAGAACATACCTATTATGTGATGTTGCAATAAATTGTTAGTTTCATTTTTAATTCAATATGATATATCACAGACTTACAAGCAAAAAGCATTAAGTCAACTGTGTTCACATTTGACTTAGTGCTCTTTGCTTGTAAGCCCATGAACAATATATGGAAATCTGTCTTGCAATACCTAATTTTTTTTATTAAGTTTATACAATATTTGACCGATAAATGTGTCATTGCATGAACAAAAAACCAGCCATTTTTGTATAGCTCGTGTTTCATTTTTTTTCTAGGCATTGACTTTTTCATAGAGCATATTACTATCTGAATATATTTTTTAGTTTGATGGTTCATTTTATACTGCCAATTTAGCGACGGAAATATCTGGATCAGAGCACAGGAAAAACATGTTATAATAGCTTTTTAATTATATCACAGAGGCCTCTGCTTTTGGAACGTTTCTACCTTATTCGAACCAGATTTGGAAACAAATGAATAATTTATAGTAGATATGAATTGGTGTCAAATGTACATATTTGCCAATATTATTAATATTAATAAAATAAAGACTTGTCAAAGTATATAAGTAAATTGTTTTTAAATAATACTTTCTTAATTTTATTTACTCAGTTCCCAAATAAATAACATTTCCTAAATGTGTTTTTTTCTTCATAGGTCCTCGTGTTTGTTTTGAAGGTACGTAGCTTACACTTTCTTAACAATAGCAGGCTACTTGTCTTATCTTTTATTTAGATATACATAATACCTACACGTTCTTTAAGGATGCTTTGCACTAATAATTCTACTCATAGAAAATGTGTTATATCTTTTTATTTAAATATACTTAATAGTTACCTAAATGGTTACATTTTTAAACCTAAGAATTAAAGTTAGTTGGTTTCAAAGAGATGTCTGAAAAATGTTTCTTTTATAAAAAACTTATCCTTATACTACCTAGTTTACTCGTAACTTGGTTACATTTAAACAGTATGGCAGGGGAAATTCTGAACTTTGTAAAAGAATGAAAGAATCAGTCTTATGTGGAAATATTTTAATCTTAGAAGTGTATTTAAAAAAAAAACCAATTGGAGGAAAATATTTTTTTTTATTATCGAGAATACAAAATATAAAAATAAACGTGAATTTTTGTCAAAAAACCCACTAAAATAAAAACTCTTGAGTTCAAAAATAACTTCATTGCACTGCACACAAAAAGCTTTCTCAGTATCACAATGTCTTTTAAACTTTTAATTTTTCTTTCACGTAATCTTAACTTATCTTTATAACGATTTGCACTAGCTGACTTTCTACGAACCAGACTCCTCTATAGGTCAATTTTTTTCTGTGACAGACTGATGATTGACTTTGTACGCGAGAAAAGAAAAAAATTGAGAATACTGAATTTGTCTTAAGTTTTGTGGTACCATCTTCCCTTGTCTTTTCCCAAATATCAGGCACAAAATGAATCTACAAAAAAAAACAGAATTTAACAAAATACATTCTACAAAAAGCTATGGTTTTGATAAAATTAAGTTAAACTAAATTGTCACATTTCATACCTCACATAATCGTGATGTGTCCATAGGAATACATTTATCCCTTTTCATTTCTTATAACCCATTCCTTTCTACAACTAGGATTCTTAGGAAATACCGTCATATGGAAGCCTTTTTTGGAAGAATTTGAACATCCTACTGCAGCACAGCCCGGCATATTGTATTTTTATAATGATCTAAAAAAAATTTACTTATGAAAAAATAGTAGGTAATATTGTGAAACTTAACCATACGCTTGAAATCCTCGAAAACATAATGATTTCAAAGGCTCGGAGTAAACCGGAATGCACTGCAAAGGCATTCCGGTTCATGAAAAAACTTATCAATTTTTATGTTCTTGGTTTGAAGGAAAACTTTCACAAACATCGCTTATAAAAACAGTATTTTTTTAAAACTAAATATGTAATATTAGTATTGCCAGTTAAAAAAACAAAGACACATGGATTTAAGTATTTATTGCAAAAACTTAATTTGCATAATTATATTAGTCACTAATCACATAAAAATTTTCTTTCATACGACTTTCTAGAATGGAGTTTACTAGGGCAGTCTCGCTGAAGGTTCCAACAGTAGTCCGCCATCATGTTGCTATTCCATCGTCCTTGATAACGATCTTCCATAGTTTTAATATCCTGATGGAATCTTTCCCCCTCTTCTTCACTACAATCACCTAAGTTTTCTGGAAAACGATCTAGGTGGCTGTGGAGGTAGTGAACTTTTATACTCATGTTACAGCCGAGAATATTAAAATTTGAAAGCATAGTTTCCACTAATCAACGTAATTTTCTGCTTTATGATTGCCAAGAAAATTTTGTACTTCTTGAACAAATGAACACCAAGCGTTAGATTCAGTCTCGTTCATTGATATGGTAAATTGTGGATCTTTAACAAATTGCCTTATTTAAGGATCATCAAATATACCAGCTTTTAGTTTTTCCGTGCTAATGCCAGGAAATTTACGTGACAAATACCCAAAACAATTTCCATCTCGATTTAAAGCCTTCACAAATTGCTTTATTAGGCCTAGCTTGATATGCAAGGGCGGAAGTAAGATTTTTTGTCTTGAAGCCAAAGGTTCGTTGATCACGGTTTGTTTTCCTTGAATCATGACATCCCTTGAAGGCCAATTTTTGTTAACCCCAGTCATATGGAAGCCTTTTTGGCAGAATTTGAACATCCTACTGCAGCACAGCCCGGCATATTGTACTTTTATAATGATCTAAAAATAAATATACTTATGAAAAAATATTAAGTAATATTGTGAAACTTAACCATATGCTTGAAATCCTCGAAAACATAATGATTTCAAAGGCTCGGAGTAAACTGGAACGCACTGCAAGGACATTCCGGTTCATGAAAAAAATAAATTAATTCGTTCCTAACTTTTCAATTTTTATGTTCTTGATTTGAAGGAAAACTTCCACAAACATCGCTTATAAAAACAGTATTTTTTTAAAAACTTGCTTACCTAAATGTACAATAACAAACTGAGACTCAAATTTCATACATAAAAACACAACACTGGTATTTTAAAAGTGAAAATATTTAGACACAGACTATTTAAAAACGCAAAACAAATATGCAGAATCCCTGTTTATGCACATATAAACAACAAAGATTTAGCCCATTAAGGGCGGATGGGCGGAGCTTATGCTCCATTGTCACCACTGTCCTCGTACAAAGTTACAGATTTGTATTATTCGTTGTATCGCTAATTAACCGCTGCACAAATTAAGAAAGCATTTAGAAACTTTGGATCATCACAGAAAACATATTTAATTTTTACTTTTATGCCCAAAAATACATTGTTTTTAAATGCCATTTTGCACTGGCTGCAAATATTACTAGCTACCATTTTGGGGTTGGTAATATGAAGAACAATAGTACCTTTAACTATTCCAGATCTTGACTGATCTGATCTAGGAAATTTTTTTTAAAAACTACATTGTCTAATGATTTTGGTAATCAGCTGCATATATCGAAGAACACATAACGCATAATTTATTAAATAATGAAAGCTTATGCCATCTTTGATTGGTCACCATTTTTATTAGCAAACACTTTAAGATGGCAATCGTGTTTATATATAAATTACTTAAATTTGACCATTGTTCCATCGACTTCCAGCAACGCTGCCGGAATGTGGGGGGAGGCAACCAAACAAAGATTTGTTTTACATTTTATAATTTTTTAAAAGAGAAGTATTTTTCTAATTGGGGTGACATGGCATAATATCTTATTGTTTTAGTCACTTGTTTTTAAGGCTTTCCCAGAGGTACCGTAGAGTGATGTCCTGCGTTGCTGCCACCCCTTGCTATTGCGTTGGTTACGCCACTGTAAGACTATCTACTGTGAGTACTTTTCAGCTATTCAGAACTAATAATGCTTGTCTAGTTAGTGACTGTACAGATAGTGATAATATTTTGAACTTCTACACATACCAGCTATTCCTATCTATCTCTGTTTAATTAAGTTGCTCTTTGTCTTTCAAACATTTATCTATGAGCAGACGGAGTCCGACCTAACGTGAGAAAGCCCATCGAAAGCGATGTCGAAAAAAATTGCATAACAAATCAAGGCGTCATTTATCCGTATCGATAGCACACAGCGTGTTATATTATTTATTAAAATATAAAATTGTCCATGTACCTCGTAATTTATCTTGTCTTAACCGGTATCTCACACTGCGGTTTGAACCATATCTCATTTATCACTGGAAACCAATCAGCCAGGTATCGAGAGCCGTCAGGTCTGATGTTGGCAACATCAATCATTTGCGGCGGGGTGCCGATCTGGGCCGTGAATCTCGCCTTAGAAATTGATTCAGTCGAGAATATTTTGCACGATTTATCCTCGTCTATATTCCGAGCATTAGAGTTTTATATTGAATCATTAAATAGTAGGACATGAGAATATTCCCTAGGTTTTCATAAACCTCTTAGTTTTTAATACGTCAACGTTCCGATCTTGATTTATTATCATCGTCAGAATGTACATCAGGACAATGCCATTTTCGGACGGTAGCAGATAATACATTACATGCGATAAAAGCAAACTTTTTACATAAAAAAGTGAAGCTGACTTAATAAAACAATCAAAAGTAAAATAAAAATTTTGTATTACGTCTAAAAAATATTACTTCATGAAGTGAACTAGAACCTAATTATTAAGTGCATTATAATCGATTATAATATTAACCTTAAGCAGGTCCACAACCTTTCTGGCATCTGCACGAGATGCTCTTAAGTAAAACCTATGGAGCTGGTTCCTTTGCGATCCGTATTGCATCCAATCCTGTGGATGTTTCTCGCCATCCATAATCTTCTGGAGGTTTCTGAACTCCCCGCCAGCTCTGTACTTGACAATAAGTACGCAATAAATGATGATGGCATGCATCGAATGTTGGTGGCAGCGCCGTGAGATTGAATGCGTTCTTGGAGACGGCCGGTACAAAGTTCGCATACCGTAGAGAGTCCAATTTACGATGTTCGCTTCCTGCAGCGTACTGCCTCGACATAAACTGTTCGCCAGCTGCAACGATCTCCATTAATGCTGCATTGGGGTTGTCAAATACCTGAATCGCGTCTGGTAATGTTGAGTTTTTTCTAAAGTTTTAAGGAATCGAATCTTGCCTTGATTGAGCAACGCCGATGTAGTGTCGCATCCACTGTAGGCATGCACAATTAAGATATTTTTTGCTACAGCATCGCTATATTGCAGACTCTGAGTCGAATCGAAGACATCCTCCTTGTTCTCTTAATTCCGGTGCTAATAAACATTCGGGATCTCTCTGACTTTAGCAGTCAACAACATAAGCAAATATACTTCTTTAATAACGAAAACTGAGGAAAAAACGGAGCAAGTTCGTTGGCAGTTTGCACAATTATTGAGTCCACATCTTCGACCGCCTGCTTATGTATGTATGTATGTATGTATGCTGTGTAATTATGTGCTTCCAACTTTGTCTGCAACAATGCGATGAAACGCCTTTTGTTAAAGCTGTTCGATAAAAATGATTCTTGCGATATAGTTGGATGATTCCAACTATATCATCGAATTCATCGAACAGTACATCATTGCTGCTTTAAGCATGTAGCGACACGCTTCAATATCGTAACTTTTATTATATAAGACCAAATGTATCAAATCAGTAATCTGCAGACTCAGAAAATATTACTCTTTCAGAGAAAAATATTCCAGAAATGTTTCAGAGCGATCTTCGTCTTAATCCGAGATAAAATTCTGATTTTGTTGAAAAATACAAATCAACTCCCAACTTTGGCGCGCCGTAGAACTAAAAGACCAAGTTGTGAACAATTTTGTTCCCCACATGTTTAATTTGAATTTTTTTTTTATAGAACTTACAACAACGGCGTTATTTCCTGGAAGGCGTAGTGAAGCAGAATTTTCATCCCCCACCCTTCGAGTGGCAACCCCCCGAGGTCTCAAACTCATGTGTACTTTCAGGAGACCTATGTCTACCGTCCCTCTCATTTCTTTCCGACTTTTTGCGAATAGAAACCATTTTTTAGACCCATTGCTTGGACTAATCCTTGAACTACGCATTTTTGTCAAAATTTTAGTATTTCTCTAAATATTAAAATTAAATATTACATACGGGAATTTTTAGACACCTATTTCAAATGTATGTTTAATGATAGCGAAGAGAAATTAGTTATACAAAACTGCGTCTGGTTTTTAAACCACAAAATCACCCTACGAGATTGTTTCAGATCTTCACGTTTCAGGGTCCCTAGATGACGAAAAACATGTTTTCTCAATTCCATTGGGCTGCCTGTCTGTTCGCGGCATAGCTAAAAAACTACCTGACCGATTGACCTCAGATTTTGGTAAAAAATTAAGGGCCGTATGGGATGACCTGATAAGGTTTTGGTAAAAATCCAATATGGCGAAACAAAATGGCGGCCTAGTGAAATGTTAAAAAATTATTATTAAAAAACTTCTTATCTAATTTATCTCAAATTTTACACAAACACCAAATATTATACTGGGATCAACTAGTAACATTTTGGTACCTATCCAAGAGGGCGGATTTGGAGGCTTAATAAAATACTTAAAAAATCAGCCTGAAAAACTGCTTAATGGATTGATTTCAAATTGAGTGCCATAACTGATTGTGGTATAGGGATCCACTAGTAAAATTTTTGTATTATTTCAAGATAGCCGAACAAAATGGCGGCCAAATAAAATGTTTGTAATCGTAAAAAATCACCCTGTCAAATAATTAATAACAAATTCAATATAGTTCAGTTAAACCTTTTATTGGACAAAGTTATGGAACGCTTTAGCCCTATTCTAAGCTCTAAACAATATTAATCAGAACAATACTCATAGGCGCCGGTATTAAAAAATCCCTGATGGGGCTCAGTGTCTTTTTCCTCTCAAAAAGGCATACGGTCAAACAGTGTTGTGCGAGAAGCATATAATAACGACGTTAGAGATCCAAATTATCCTGAATTAATACACACTTTTTTAAATTTCTTATTCGTAATTAATTTTATTAAATATATTCCGGCACACATTATACAGATAGAAATACGCATATAAAGAAGGCACAAAACAAACTTCCAATTATCAAATATATATGCAAAAATAAAAATCTGGAAATTAACTCGTACAGAATTCCAATAAACAAACTACATACATTTGATAATAACTAATAGTTTAGTTTTTAATTTTATTAAATATTATTATCATTTTTTTATAACATTTCTTACGTATTATACTACGTATTAATTATAATCCTGGATATGGTATTTTACCAAATATTTAAACATTTTATTATGCCGCTAATTTGTTTTGCCATATCCTAGGACTCGCACTAAAAATTTACCCTTCCTGTTTAATTTTTGTTTTTTATTCAAAATTTCAAGTCCATTGAATAAGTAGTTTTTTGATACTGGGTTTTATATTTATTAAGCCGCTATTTTGTTTCGCCATAATGGATTTACACAAAAGATTTACCAGTTTATTTCTATATCACGCTCTATTTGACAATATTTAACGTTAATCGGATAAGTAGTTTTTGAGCTATGCTGCGTACAGATAGACAAACTGACCCAGAAAGTGAAACGCAAAGATCTGCAAGAAACTAGGAGGGTAATTTTTTCACATTACTATACCCTCTTCGAGGGTAGTTATAATTATTATATCAAAACTTATAAAAAAATCAAACAACAACATCGAAACAAGTTAACAATCTTAACAGTATATTTTATAATAAAAGGCCACTGAGATAAGGTATGGGAGCTAGCGCCCCCGAGCCCCCACGGTTCCGGCGCATATAACAATACTCCGTACTCAGCTATTATCACGAACTCTCTAAGTGGTATATCCGCAATAAGGTACATTTACATCACACATCCTATAGGACAGACAGCTCATTAGTCAAGTCCTACATAACATACAAGTTTTTGGAAGAAAGGGTGCATTTATATGGGAACCATCCCATATTGGAATCTCGGAAAACGATCAGGTGGAAGTAGCAGCTCGATCAACAGCCACAGATAATAATTCAATGATAATTCAAAATACAGTTAATAGTTACTTTAAATTTTACATTAAACCCAAAATATGTAGCAAAGTGCCACTCTGCGATATAATCAATCTGAAATAAAACCATCTGTTAATCCGTAGCAATATGTGTAAAGCATTCGGAGAAGTCAAGTTACACTCAGTCGTCTTATAGACTGTCCAAAATACGAACATAAAGTAGATCAATTTAAAATCACTATCTCCGAAATCCTAAACAGTGAGTTCAATATAAACAAACTAATGAACTTTCTAAAACACTATGATAAGCTAGGCAAAATTTAACTTAATAACTAGATTACCTAACAGTAATGTTAAAATTACCCTTGTCGATGAGGCTCTACATAAAAATAAAATAAAATAAACGAAACTAGCCAAAAATTAAACGTTCTTATATCATGAGCATAAAACATACGTTACTGATACATTTTAATCTTAGACTAATGAATTATTTTACTATTAGATAATTCGTAGTACTAATTAATAGACGACTAAACAAAAAAAATGCTAATATATCTAATCCATAATCGATGTTTTTTATTAGTATGCATAGAACTGGGCTCTAAATCATAGCAACCTATATATTCAGGACCTCTGAATATAGTAAGATCGAAATATTAGAAAATTATGGTAATATATGTAAAGTTGCTGTCTTAATACGCCCACGTCGTGGCTTATATGCCAGCATTGATTTACTTTTAATCTACCGCGAAAAACGAGATTATTAAGGTTGTCTTTTGTTTGAAATGAAGCTGTTAAACATTAAGTCAAACGTATTTCCAATTTGGCAAAACACGAACTGAAATAACAGAACTATTACACAATTATTCTTTATCCAACTCCTACATACAAATACATAATTGCTCTAATTCTAAATGAATAAAATGAACTATGACTCAGTGAGTTCTAGTCCACAACAAAATACAATAAGGTTTTAATTTAAAGTATTGTTTGTTCGAAAATACCTTGGAACATTGCGTCAAAAATAAATCTAGCGTTTGTAATCTTCAGGATTTAAAAAAATAATAATACAGGTTGTTCCAAATTGATGCTCCTGAAGAATGTATATAAAGGGCGATAAATTGTAATGTTGTAATATGTATATGCAACCTTGGAATAAAAAATATTTATTTAGGAAAGTACATAGAACTACAACAATCTGTTTGACTTGTTAGCCTTAATATTCGACCAAATGGAAAACTTGCTTGACTTTCCCAATTTTTTCATTTGGTTATTTTATAATATTAGTGCGACTATGTTAGTGGTCATTTTTCCAAGCTATTCTTGTGATAAATAAGTACGAATTTAGGTTTTATTACGGAGGACAACTAAAATTTTGTTAGGAAAGTGTGATTTGTTTCAATCTCTAAGCTTTACTAAAGGTAAACTAAAAATGTAATTGAAATGTGGATTTTTAATTATAAAGAAGCTAAATTTTACAATATTACAGGCAGATGGTGGTTTTTATTTTAGAATAAACTTTCTTAAGTGAATTCACTTACCTAGTTTTGCAATAGTAAACATACTACATACAAATACGCTGACAACATCAATCTGAAATACATTGGTGGTGGTGATCGATCACCTATAATCTAAAAAGAAACAAATAAATTAAATTAAACATAGGTGCTGCCCTCCAACGAATGTAGTCTGCATAATATATATACATATATATATATATATATATATATATATATATATATATATATAATACATAATATATATACATATATTATGCGGAAAAACGGTTTACGAGAAGAAATTGCTTTCTATTATGTCACAAGATACCCTATTGTGATCGATTTCTGGGCCTTTACCCTCATCAGACAGGCATCTCAAATCGGAGTGCATCGATGTGATACAATCGAAAATGAAAACGTCTATCGAAGTAGAAAAGTTCTACGAACTAAGTATAACACTTAGCGCCACCTATTGGGGCTCCTGAGAATTCCAGCTGAAACCCATAGGATTTAGGCGAACGCATGTAATATGTGTGGGTAAAACTGAAAACAATAAAAATGTGCTCTCTTATTTTTTTATCAAAGATTTCTTGGCCGGAACAGGATATATAGAGAACATCAAATATATTTAATTTTTGAAGGAAAACGGCCTACGAGAAGATGTTGCTATCGATTGTGTCACCGGAATGCAATGATCAGGCAGGGAGATCTCAAATCAGAGATCGAGTTAAGAGTAAAGATGGGTGTTGGGAGATTGCCAATAGAGAGCATTGCAAGGCCAGAATGATCCGAGAAGCTATAGAAATTAAAAAACCAGGTGATTTAAATAAAAGCGACGAATCATTAAAACTACAACAATAATCGACAAATCTAAAATCATAAAAAATCAAGCGGAATTGGCGCAAGAACAATCGGAAATAATAAATAACGACCAACGGCCCTTCAGATATAACCCTCGGCCCCTGGCGGAGGTATAAAAGATACACTTCCGCGATCGATTTCTGGGTCTTTATCCTCCTCACCGGCCACAAATAAATTGCGATGGGTGTGGAGAGATTGCCAATAGAGAGCATTATAAGACCAGAATAATCCGAATAGCCATAGCAATTGAAAAGTAAGGTGATTTAAACAAAAAGGACGAATCATTAAAACTACAACAATAATCGACAAATCAAAAATGAAAAAAATCAAAAAATCAAGCGGAATTAGCCCAACAAAAACAGCAACAATCGGAAATAATAAGTAACGACCAACGACCGCTCAGATACAACCAACGGCCCCTGGCGGAGGTATAAAAGGAAAGTTCGCAAACACTAAAACTTCAGTCTCCCTTTCGATGGGAAAAAAATGTGATTTTGGCAAAACGTCAGCAATTGTTTCATTCAGAACGACAATAGTGATCAACATATATGTTAAAATTTCTTCTGGAAATTTTTCTTTTTCTTAATTTATTAACTGATTACAAATCGAATGTATATTATTGACAAAGGTCATTGATACACATGGACATTGGACATTAAATTGGGTACCTAGGATTATGAATGATCTCTTGTAGCAATAACAACTTAAACTAGTACTAGTATCCATTGCATATAACATTTTGTTAGGACCACAGTAATTAATATCAGATATTAATATTCAGGGCAACTATACTCATGGAAAATCCGCAATACGGTGTAATATGTGCCTATAAATCATAGAAACGTCATCCGCCTCAGGAAATTTCCAATAAGATATTAACTAGGAGACATACACTTTTTGATCTTCTTTAAGCTAGTGCTCTGTAAGACATATAAAGGAACAGCTTACCTCCTTGAGCCAAGATTTATTTTGGTTTTTGGGGGGGGGCTGTCATAGAGAAACCCTTTTGCCAAGGAATGCGATGCGGTAGGCTTTGATTAGCCAGTGGGTATGGCCCATGCTCTGGCTTGTCTCGCTCCCACATAGGTATATCGCCCAAACCATTATTTTTCTCTTCCGGTGACTTGTTAAGATAACTTTACTGCGTTATGGCAATCGCTACCTAATTTTCGGATATTGCTCGGTTTTGCCCAGACCAGACCTTGTGTAATCCGGGTTGAAAAGTAATAGAGGCATATCGCAAGAAACTATTACAAAATAAGGTATAATGTTTTAGCGAATTTTGTTTCAGTTAAAATATACTTTTGGCAATTGTTTTTGTTAATTTATAATGTGTATTTTTTGGATGGACACTGCTCATTTGCCCTTATCATAAAACCCCCACTGGCACAGTAGCTTTCTTTTTACAAGAAATCTTAGCTAATCTAACTTAGCCAAAAAAAAGTATAGGCTAAATTAACTCAGATCAGCCAATATTTCCTCTAAAAGGAAAACCACAATTAATGTAGTTCAAGGTTTTACGATATTTCCTAACTTTTAGACATCCATAAACTAATAACTCAATAAATTTACCTGTAAGGTAATTCTCCAATTTTCTTCAAACAAACTACTAATTAGAAAACTTCGAGCCAAAAATTAAATGCCATAAAAAATCATAAACTTCCAGCGAAATTGGTTTTAAATATTGTAGGGTTAGTTAGGTTAGCTCGGCGAACTTAAGTAATTCAACGGCTTCGCGAGGTTTTTCTCGCGACATCTTTAGGTATTCGTCGCAAACGATTCGCAATTCAAGCGGTATTGTTGTTGTTGTCGAATTATGTTTTGCTAATTGCATAGATAATAAATAAACAAAAAATAATACGTACAAAGTAATATATGAAATAGACTCGTCAAAACAAACTTTAAACTAGCCTTTAGGGGGGCTGCAGCCCGGCAGCCCTCCCCCTTTATACCCCTAAGATCACCTAGTGGTAATCAATTACCCAGAAATCGTATATTTTGGTGAAAGAGGATAATTACAAACTTTTGTTCGCCTTGACAAATAAGTTTTAAGTCAAATGCTCTCAAAATCACCCCTTTGGGCTAGAAGGCATTTTTGCTCTTAAAGTTTAGTCTCCTAATAACTGTTTTGTGTCCCTCTCCACAATTTCCTATAAAATCATCCACGTTATCCTTTTAATTTTACTTTTTGCTTGCATATTGCTATTCTGAATGTTTTCACCTGTCCCAATTTTTGCTTTATTGTTAGCAAAACGCCTGCTTTTGTTCTGTACTTTTATCATTTTTTACTATTTCTGAGCCCTTGTGGCAGTTTGGGCTATATTACACCTGAACTGTCTAAATAGGTATGGGCTACCTTTGCTTAGCTCATAATTTGGGGACTTAAACAGGTCGCGGATCGTAGGTAAAAGACAAGTGGGTAGCAGTGAATAAAAAAGCGATAAAAATTTACACTTTTTTTTATTTATTAATTATAATAGCATAATCAAACATGTAAAAAACAAATTAACAAACACAGACAGAAAAATCAAATAAAAATAAATGGGCTGAGCTGAGAAACAAGATGAGCAATATTATGGTCAATATCACTAGAACATAGGCGCAAAGTGTTTTCTAAATTATCATCTCTAAGCCGAGTATGACGTTTATTCTTTATTAATTTTCATGATTGAAAAAAGCTGCTCACATTTATACGTGCTACCGAATGTATTAATTATTTTTCGTGCGAAAATTCTCAGCTGTGGAGACTTTTCTTCGTAAAGGTATTTATGTAAAATTCCACATCATCAAATTTAGACTTCAAATATGAGTCTTCTTGAAGCTGGATCAACCCCATTTGTAGGAGAAGCATCTTCCACATTACACTTACAAGGATTTGCAAAAATATTGAAAGTGCTATCCCTATTCTTAAAATCGGAAAACCGATCAGTGAATTGTTCTGACTTCAATGTTTTCGTGTGGATAATGTTAAAAAATTAAAACAGTTTTTACTTCTCATTTGTGTTTTTCACAAGCGAATTTTGTTTTGAAAAGCTTTAAGATGACTGTACAGCTATTTTACCAATTGCCCTTGTTTTTGAAGCTTTAAGTTCAGGTCGTTCAAGTGTCCTTTGATGTCTACCAGGAATGCCAGAAATGCTTGGCGATGGTTAAGACCGCAGGATCTAATGAAATTGATGGTACTCACTACCACATCCATAACGTTCTTCAGTCGAATGGACTTAGAGCATAAGTTTTGTTGGAGAATAATGCAATGCAGAATTATTAAATCACATTCTTGCAATTCGTAGCGGTTGCTCTTTCCTTCAGAATTCCGATAAAATCTTTTTGTAAACCGACCATTGGAACTAATTTACACAACTACAAACCATATGGTTCAAAACTACTTTGCACCTCGGCAAAAATATCTTTTCCAGTAGTGGTCCCTTGTTCATCGACACCTTGTATAAATCTAGCTAACTGGGCTGTGTCAGATAAATCGGTACTCTCATCCAAAGCACTCTAAAATCCTTGAAAACCAACACATTTTTAATTCAATCTATTTAAATCAATCTATCAGTCAATGTTTTTTTGATATCACTAGCTAACAACAGTGCGTCGCGATAAGCTGACTTTCTCAAACACTTTCTTCTTTTCTGGGCTCAAAAGTTCTGCAACATCTACTAGGCACTCTTTAACAAACTCTCCCTCAGAAAATGACTTCGACATTTTCGCTGTTTTGGAACTAACTATAAAACTAGCTTTAACAACACTGTCTAGATATGATCTTTGTGAATGGAATATTTGTTGCTGTTTCCCTAAATTGGTAATTGGTTTTTTAATTTTATCCTTTCTTAACTGGCCTGTAAGTATTTTGAGCGAAATGTTTCCTGGAGTAATGCCGCCCCATATTGTATTCTTTTAAAACAGAAATTGTTCCATTGCACATAACAAAAACATAGGTTTACCACTGTGCATGATAAAAAAGTATTCATCAGTCCATTTGTTTTAGAATTGACGACATTCTGTGTCCACTTTCGCTTTTTTAAATCAGACATCTTAATAGATTTTTCTTCTGAGCTGAATTTGCTTGAATATTTTCCGCGTCTTTTCTTATCACTTGTTAAGAAGTAATAAGTTGACACGCGCGCTTAGCCATGTATACATTACCCGTAATAAGCAACTAGAATACTCTCGAATCGAGAGTCTCGATTGTACGCGAATATGCGATGCGAGCGCTCAGAGCCGACTGTTATTCATAACGCATCTCTCGGAGAGCTTCAAGGTTATCGGGCGGCTTTCCGAATGTTTATCTGTTTGTCTCTTTTTAACGACTATTTCTTACTCGATCTATGGCATTCCACTGCGTTCGCCTAATAAAATTATTTATCGATTTTAGCCTTTATGATTTGAAGAATACAGTTTTAGGTTAGTTAACAGTAATTACCAATAAACTATATGTGCTAAATCTTTAACTTTTGTTTACACATTATTTGAAATTTCTGAATCGGTCGTGTGCCGGATTGAAGCTGGTGGAGGGCCGGATCCGGCCCGGGTCTAAAAGATACGGCTGATACAATGGCCTAAATCCGTTTATACATAGAGTGAAATATTTCCAGTTCTAAAGTGTTTATTTCATAAAAATTAGGAAAAAATAGCTTCGGTTTGAAATACAAGGAGCTAAAATGCTCACATTGTTTTATACACTTCTTACATTTTTAGAAATGTTTAAATAAAATTTGAGATCTCTCTATGACTTTAATCATTAAAGCAACTAAATAAGTTTTATAAAAGTCCACAGGGTAATATTTTTCGATTTTTTTACCACGATATCACGGTCCACTTTTTCAAAAAAGTTGAATTTCTTATTTCGTTTTGTAACTTCTTGATATTTTATGTTTTTTTGATATTTTGCACCGTTTTAAAATTATTTAGCACTTCATTTAAACGGACTATGTTAAATTAAGTATGAATTAATGGATAGTTTACTAAATAGCTTCTACACAGTGCATATTATTAAAAAAAAGTTCAAATCAAAAAAATACAGAACGGAATGAGGAATTTGACTTTATTGTAATAATATTAAGTGACGTCGTAGTAAAATTCGAAGGTATTAAAAGGTTCGCAACTTACTCAATGGCTTCATTAACATTCGTCATAGTATTCCGAGTACCAAGTTTGACCTACATTACTTTCTGTATGTACGACGTGTATAACAAGCAAAAATAAATACTTTAACATAACATCCTACATCCGGAAAACAAAGCGTTACTCCTGTTTATATTCCTTTTTTCATATTTAAATGAGGTAAATTACCCCCTTAAGTTCTGGACATAAATTAATTTATACCTTGTATAGTCAGTCGCTGCAAATTTTAAGCTCATTATATGAATGACAAACCTATATCATCTCTTTAATCCGTGGCAAATTCAATTTTATGTCGAGTAGCTACCTCGTTTTAACCTAAAACGAACTTTTTAATTATTCAATTTTATGACTATTTTATTAGCTTATAATTTAGGCTATGATATTTGATATGTTGTAAAATATTCATTGGTTACTATTAAATTTTTAAATGTCTGGCATACGACTAGTAGTCTATAATGCGCATCTCATTAATAATCATCAAAAAAAAAACATAAAGAATATACCGCAATGTCCGCAATGATATGTATTTTCGCTGGGGCGTAGTATCAAAGTTCCTGCAATCGATTTATATTTTCGACGCTTCGTGACGCCCATCTCTCTGCCTGTTAATCACTTTTTACAGAAAGTAAATATTTCTATTCATTTTTGAGATATTGGCGTGCGGAGTTTTACGTAAAAAACTCTATATATATATATATATATATATATATATATATATATATATATATATATATATATATATATATATATATATATATATATATATATATATATATATATATATATATATATATATATATATATATATATATATATATATATATATATATATATATATATATATATATATATATATATATATATATATATATATATATATATATATCAGCCAGTTTGAATTCTCGGGTAAGCGGTCTGTGGTGTGTGTCAAACAAAAACAAAAAATCTTATTTATCTATCATTCCTCTATATTTCGCCATTGATTAAGAGCTTCCTCAGGAGTTAATTAGCTAGAATACTACACTAATAAAACAACAGTACAATCCAAAATAAAACAAACTTACATTCAAAGTTACCATACAGAACGTTAAATAAATTTAAGTTTAAAAACAATGGTAAAAAAACACGCGTGTTGAAGGCCCCTGGCTAAATCACATCGTAGATGCTTAAAACGAAATGCATTCAGGTGTTCGTAAAGCACAGAATTTATACTCGACAAAAATACAAGGCAATAGTGTCAATGTACATAGAAATACACACACTAACCGTGGTGCTAAACAAGAATGTTACAGTAAATGGTACTAAGCTGATCAACATCTTATCTGAAATTTACGCGATTTTCTTTATCCTTATTTATATGTATCATTTCCAAAAATGTTTTTTTTATAATTACCTTCACGTTCTAAAATTATTTTTGTGTTGTTAAGTCAAATCAAGGGCCAAGATTTTGAAAGTGATGTACTAAAGCACACGATCTTTTATCTACTATCGCTTTTGTATTGAATAATAGGCTTTTTAAGTTTTATATATATATATATATATATATACATAGATATATATGTATATATATATTTATATATATATATATATATATATATATATATATATATATATATATATATATATATATATATAAATATATATGTATATATATATATATATATATATATATATATATATATATATATATATATATATATATATATATATATATATATATATATATATATATATATATATATATATATATATATATATATATATATATATATATATATCTATATATATATATATATATATATATATATATATATATATATATATATATATATATATATATATATATATATATATATATATATATATATATATATATATATATATATATATATATATATATATACATATATATAAAAGGGACGAATCATTAAAACTACCAACAGTATGGAAGACAATAATCGACAAATCTAAAATCGCAAAAACTCAAGCACAATTAGCGCAACAACAACAGCACCATCCAGAAAACATAAATAACGACCAACGCCTACGCAGATATAACCTTCGACCCCGAGTGGGGGTATAAAAGGAAGCGTCGCAGTCACCAACACTTCAGTCTCTATTCGGACGCGAGAAAGAAAGCTTCGAAAATGCCAAATGTGATTTTGGCGAAACGTCAGCAAAATTGTTCTTTTCAGAACGACAGTAGTGAACGGATGTACACCCGGAATGAAAACACATTGTACTTTTCCATCCGTGAAGGAGTAAAAATCAACACACACATATATATATATATATATATATATATATATATATATATATATATATATATATATATATATATATATATATATATATATATATATATATATATATATACAACGCGCCAACTTCATAAAGTAAATTTTTGGAGATGAAATAAAATGTAATTTTTTACTTTTTGGCGCTTTTTTTAAATCGATTTTATTTTTTATAAAAATATTAATACCATTATCGCTACTGAACCTACGAGATTATATTTTAAGTGAGTTCATACATCTTCTGCTATAATTTACCCTACTTAAATAATTTACGAGAACATTTATCTCCTTCCAAGATAATCGTAAACCCTAATGAACTTACATGCTGTAAATGCACTGCAAAACAAATTGATTTTATATCTTCAAGTTAATTAAGTCATTTTGCAAACGGAAAAAATGGGCACAGCGAAGTGGCAAACTTCCCGAACTAATCTCTTACAGTTACGTTGTGGTTGTAAGACGATGTATAATTAGGTATGTTTTTTTTGCTAATTTACTACTTGCCACGCTTTCATTAATTAGGTACAAGAAATAAACCAGATTTCACCCGTGAGAGATGTAAACTTGATTTGAGTTACCATAGGTAAACGAACAGTAGATACGACATCTTTCTGAAAAGGGATCATAAAGAGAATACATGTGTCACTAACTTTGTTCTATCGGACTTGCAATGTCTTTATTACATTGGTATCACAACGTTTCGAATGGTAACTATCTCCAAACGTTTTCAAGAGTAAACTTAATCCTAACTCAAAAGCTACGGGCTTTTATACTAGTCGTGTGCGGTGATGCGTGAAGTCTCCGCCCCCTGGTCACTTGAACTAGTTTTAGGAGTTTATTTGAAGCTAGAATCGACATCCATATATTTGGAATGTCAACGACAGGGTTGCTGAAAATGCCTTCATTCCTTCGGCCAGTGTTGCTCTCTATGCAAAATTTTAGCCTCTGATCACTGCATCCGGTATTGGTTTGACCAGACGTCTTTTGCTGTGCCCGAACTTAAAGTCTCTCCCGTTTGAGTATGATTAAAATGCTCCTCGGTTCTTACACTAAGAGGGCGTTTTGCCCCTCCAATCTTCTATTCACCACACTTACACTGGTTTTGGTAAATGCATTATTTTTTCTTGTCGATTTCCTTTGACTTTGTTTTCGTCAGAAGGCTTCTCAACATATTTCCCGATTTAAAAGCAGAGTGAATTTTTCCAGATGTTCCCATAATATAGGATATTGTGAGAAAGTGTGATATTTCTTGTGGATCGGAATGTATCATACTATTGATCATTTTGTAATTTTGATATCGTATTACTTACTAACCTCTCAGAGTAACCAATCTGCAGTAACTCTTTTTCAGATTCTGCCTCAATGTCCATCATTTTATTACAAGTTGTTACTCTGTTGTAAAGCGTTCATTTGATGCCCTCTGCAGACCGCCTAACGAGAACGTCAAGAAAAGACAAAGAAGAATTTTAATACATGTTCATATACTATTTAAGTGATTGAAAAATTCTGTCAAATGATTTATCATTTACAGTCCAAATAACAAAACTATCATACACATACCTAAAACAAAGTTTAGGCTTGATTTGAGCTCTTCGAACAACTCTATATAAATGTTGCCTACCACCGGAGAGAGGGATGACCCTATCTGAAGACCAATCATCTGGTGAGTAAAACATCTTTCACTAATACTAAAAATCGATAAAAATGCGCTCTCACACATCTTTATCAAAAGTTCTTGGCCGCGAAAGATATATGTATAATAGCAAAAATATATAATTTCTGCAGGTGCGAAACGGCCTACTAGAAGAATTGCTTTCGATTATGTCACAGGGTGCCCTCCTGCGATCATGATTTCTATCACTATTATACATATATCTTTTCCGGCCAAGAACTTTTGATAAGGATGTGTGAGAGCGCATTTTTATCGATTTTTAGTATCTACTCTCCGCATGATTGTGCTAGTGCATACTTTTTAAATTACCTATGGGTTTGCAGCCGGAAATCACCGGAGCCCCAATAGGTGGTGCCAAGTGTTACATTTAGCTTGTAGTACTGTTTCAGTATGATAGACGTTTCGTTTTCGATTTTGTCATATCGAGCAATCTGTTATTTCAGATCTCCCTGGGTACAAGCCTGCCTGATGAGGGTAGAGGCCCAGAAATCATGATCGCAGGAGGGTACCCTGTGACATAATCGAAAGCAATTCTTCTAGTAGGCCGTTTCGCACCTGCAAAAATTATATATTTCTGCTATTATACATATATCTTTTCCGGCCAAGAACTTTTGATAAAGATGTGTGAGAGCGCATTTTTATCGATTTTTAGTATCTACCCTCCGCATGATGGTGCTAGTGCATACTTTTTAAATTACCTATGAGTTTGCAGCCGGAAATCACCGGAGCCCCAATAGGTGGTGCCAAGTGTTACATTTAGCTTGCAGTACTGTTTCAGTATGATAGACGTTTCGTTTCCGATTTTGTCACATCGAGCAATCTTTTATTTCAGATCTCCCTGGGTACAAGCCTGCCTGATGAGGGTAGAGGCCCAAAAATCATCATCGCAGGAGGGTAGCCTGTGACATAATCGAAAGCAATTCTTCTAGTAGGCCGTTTCGCACCTGCAGAAATTATATATTTCTCCTATTATACTAATAACATATAGGAACATTTGTATACAAACTGTCTACATAAATACTAACAAATCTGTCTTCTTGCCCTAATGTAATGTCATTAAGAATATTAACAAAAGGGTTAATTATAATTATTTTATTTTAAAGGGATTGAAGTCTTTTGGATTGGATTTTATGGTGAGTGCTCCACGTGGGTGAGGCATATATTAAAATCGGCTTGATATAAAGCTTAAAGAGGGTGATTTTATTTCTGGTGTTTAATTTGCTTTTATGATATAAGAGTGAGTATAACTGCGCTAGAATACCTCTAGCCCTCTTAATGCTATGTGCCTTTAAAGCCTGGATGTGATAATGTTAAGATTTTTGTTAGTTGACATTAGATCGGAATGGTCCGTCATAAGATAGAGGTTTGGAGAAATTATTTGTTGGAGTATCGACAATATAAATATTAAATAAGAAGGTTGAGAGATGAGAGCTTTGTAGGACTCCCGCAGTTATAGGTCTAGATGTAAAGGTGAACCCTGCATATGGACCATACATGACCTGTTTAATAAAAAAGTTAGAGATACCGGCTCTAATGAGTTTGAACACAAGGCCAATATGCCAAGTATTATCAAAGGCTTTTTTGATGTCGAAGAATATATCGCCGGAGCTTTTTTCCTGTTAATCCCCGTAGTGGTATCTGCTGTTAACCTAGTAATTTGGTTAGTAGTGCTAACTGTATTTCTGAAACCAAACAAAAGTCAGGAAGAAGTGCTTTATGTCAAACTTTTTGAAGTTTTATAAGAATAATTTTTCCTAACCTAACCTAAAAAAAAACACATGTCTATCGTGAACAATCGTCACCCAAGAAAATGGGAATGGATTACACCTGGACCAGTCCCGCTATCCAGATCTTCCTAAAGAGGAGTTTATTCGTGTCAAGACTCAGAAAATAATATGGACAGCTTTCTTTGAGAACAGTTATCATGTCTCATAATTTTAATGTGTCTAAATTCTATTTTAAACATTTCTGAAAAATTATCGTTATTTTTAAAAAAGGACGTATATATAATTTAGATATTAGTAAAAAATAGTATTTATGAATACCATTTGCTTCAGCAACCACAATAAAAAGTAGAGACTTAATACTTTTCCTTTATAATTATGTAACAGTTAATAAAACTAACAGTTACGCCTGTGTTCTTTCTTCTCAAATAAATTAGATCTAGAACTAAACTGCAGCTTAATATCAAAGCTAGACGCAAATCTGATTCGTTTATCAGATTTATACCCAGAATTCTTAACACGTTAATATCGCTTTGACATAACATATGTAATTTAGACAAAATATTGTACCCCAACACTGGATTAAATGTAAAAAAATTACAGATTCAAAATCTTTTATTTTGTCTATTATAATAAATCGTTAAAATGAGATTATTATACTTACGTCTCTTCTGTGGTGTCCATTAATACATAACAATTATTGCTAACTAAAGGATATTGGATCATGTTACTTTAACAAGTTATATTTACCAAACATTGGTTACAAAAAAAATTATTAAAAAATATAAAAGTTTTTTTTTTAATGGAAAAAGTTAACAGGAATAATTGTTAATATTGGGCCAGCGATAATCTAGATTTGATACGTGAAAATCATACCTAATTTCCCCAAAAGATAATTGTTTGGTGTGGCACAAAGGGTACAAAAATAATCGGTCCCTTCTTCATGGAAGACACATTAACTGGAGAAAGATATTTGAATATTTTAAGGACCGAAATTGTCCCAGCTATTGCAGAACTATTTTCGAATAACCATAAGTTGCTTACTTTGCCTGCTGTATTAAGTACTTAAACTTGATTTTTTTTGGTAATGGTGCACCAAATGATGAAATATGGTTTTAGCAGGATGGTGCTCCACCGCATTTTCTCGGAATATTTGGATATATTTAGACAATGTTTTTTTTTGAACGATGAATTGGACGTAAGGGTTCAAGAGAGTGGCCACCTCGGTATCCGGAATTGACGCCTTTCGACTACTTTTTGTGGGGACACCTTAAAAATGTGTTATATAAAACGAACCCCAATGATCTCGCGTATTTAAAGGATCGAATAGAGACTGAATGTAGACGAATCGAGAAGGCTGGCATTCTTTCAAATGTTTTCCACAGTATTTTGCCTACTGTCAGGAAGTAAATGGACAACATTTTAAACACCTTACTTAGTTTCATTAATTTATTGTTTGTTGTATTAGGTATTTCTTTTTTGTGTTGTATTGTTTCCTTTGTGTTTTACAACCTACTTTTAAAGTTGAGACGCTGTTTTCTCTTGCTAGTATTTTGGTAGCAAGATGAGGAGCTATTCTGTTTACCGGTCTGCCAGAATTTACAGCATCTTTTACCTTTCCAGTTTCACGAATTTTTTGTTAATTTGTTACAAACATCTTGCAGGTTTCGCATTCTGTCCCCATAACCCAGTATAATTACAAGTTCAGTTCTTTAGGTTTCAGTTAAACGATCCATTTTTGTAAATCGACAAAACTCACATTGTCAAACATATCAGGTAACCTTTTGTGTGCAGGTATTTTAATAAAATTTATTTAATAAAACTTATTGAGAATTTTACGCAGATTTTAAAAACGTAATACAATATAAGGTGTTCCATTAAAAAATAATTTGCCTTTTATAGCAGAAAAACGGTAAACTTGGCAGCAATGCGGAATCGCCATTAAATCCGGCATAATTTCATACTAAAGTGTAAATATTTTATGCAATTCAGGTAAGCGGTACCTGAGATATTTCGCGGTTCCCTTACTTTTGTTACATGCTGTATAATATTCAACAAAGTACTATGCCGCCATTAAATAGAGTTGTAGTTCTAGCTTAAGTATAAGGAAATGGTCCTTGTTAATTTGTAATAAAGACAGCAAAAACCCAAAATTCACAAGCTTCTCTCAAACTCTGCAAAAGTTTTACTATCACTTTTCAAATTCTTACCCTTCTTCTTTAGTAAATTCGTAATTTGAATAATAAATAGTTGTAACACATTTTTACTAACCAAAATACTTTTTTTTTCGAAAAACTTAAACTCCTTAAAAACATCGCTATCTGAAACATTTCTTCCTCCTTGATATATTTTAATACTTTGAAAAAAAATTATTCCTTTTTTATATTAAACTGTTAATTCTGTGTAAAAAATAATAAAAAAATGTTTTTTGTTATATTGTTAAACTGAATGTTTTAAATTATCATTTATTATAAACATTACTTAATTTACTATGAAAAAGAAATAAAGTTATAGTTAAGGAACATTGTCGAGGAGTAACTCAAAAACGAAACGTCGCCGAAAAAATCTGACTTTAGATTTGTGATCTGTGTCCAAAATTTCCCAAAAATCATTAAAATCAGTGGTGGTAAGCCTGAGTAAAAAGATACCCTTTATTTAAAAGAAAGGTAGGTATAGGTTACTTTTTTGTTCTAATCTGTTTTTGGTCCTGACCTTCCAAAAATTCATCAGCTTGAAGTTAGGCATAATGGTGCATAGGAATAAATTTAACAATATTGTTAAATAACATCTTGTTAATTTTTTTGTGTAATTTTCATCTATTCTTTTTAAAATGTAACAACACTTGTAAATTAACAATTTGACACATTAAAAAGCCCCTTAAAAATCTTTAATATTTTAATAAAGTTTTAGAAAGTCTCCGTCACTGTCTGTTCTGAATTACTATGTTAACCCAAACGGGTGATAGGTCATGAGACTATTACTCGATTCGTATACGGCCGCTTTAATCTTTTACACATTAGGGCTTTGATGTTTAATCTTCATTAGTTAGTCGCATAGTTCCGTATAGAAAAAGAACTTTTATTAAATTATGTATCTTTAAAATCTGTGATGGTAAGGCATAGATAAAAAATACCCTTTATTTCTAGAGAAATGTTATTAAATTAGGGCTTTGATGTTTAATCTTCATTAACTGGTCGCGTATTTCCGTATAGCGAAAGAACTTTTTTTGAATGATGCCAAACTACAACATTTTTTGCAACTAGAAAATATGAATGACACGGTTTTAATTTAGTGAAACAGAAAATTAGAAATATATAAAACTTTGTCTATTCTATTCAAAAATTGGATCTTGAGATCTTTTTTTAAAGCAATATTATTATTTATTAAAATTTTTTATGTAAAATGGTTTTAAATTTTTTTTGTGAAACTGTTTTAGTTGTTTTTTGTGATACTGTAATTTCTGTGTGAAAATAGTAATAAAATTGCATTTTTCATAAAAAAATTACCCTTTATTTAGAGAGAAATGTCTAAAGAAAACTTAGGTAGGTTACTTTTTTCTAATTCGTATTTGGAATGGACGGTATCAGATTTTACCTATCGATATGCCATAGCACATCTCATATCGAAATATTGTATTTGCCTATATGTCGATATTTATCGATCTATCGATAATTCATTGTCACGTATATAATTTGCCTAAATTTATTGACGAGCCAAAAAAAAATTTCTCACTTTTGTAAGTACATTATCCGTTTATCCAAAACTAACGATGTTCTCGGCTACCTATTAAATATTAACACCTAGCTATCGATATCATCGGATATTTATCGGCTTTTTTGCACCCTTATCGATAACTATCGATATATCTATATATTTTTATTTACCTATTGTTATTTCACAAACCGATCAACTTGAAGCTAGGCATAATGGTGCAAGAGAATACATTTAACAATATGTTTTTAAAAAATCACGTTATTTTTGTTGTAATAATTGTGGTCACAATAGTATAAATAGTTGCAGACAAAGGTAGATTTGTCTTTACTTTTTTAAAATTTAACGACATTGGTAAATTCACAATATGACAAGATAGTAAGGGCTTTATTTTGGAAAATCTACGTCACTGCCTGTTCTGAACTACAATGTTAACCCAAACGGGTGATAGGTCATGAGGCTATTACTCCATTCGTATGCGGCCGCTTTAATATTTTACACATTAGGGCTTTGGTGTTTAATCTTCATTAACTGGTCGCGTACAGAGAAGAAACTTTTTTTAAGAGATGCAAACTTTTACATTTATTACAACCAGCATATATAAATAAATAAATAAATAAATAATCGCCTTTATATTACAGAAAGGCATATTTACATAGACAGTGTAATAATATTCAAAAAAAAAATGGCACACAATGAGGCGAAGTCTAGCACAAGTCGGCTACTCTACTTAACCTCAAAAGTAATGCAGAAAATTTATAAGTATATAAATAAAAGAAAATCAAATATATAACAAATATAGATAAAATCAATATATCCAAAATAATTCACAAGTAATTGCATAGTTATAATTTAAAATATAACAAAATTATGGAGAAATTTGAAGTTGTGACACTAAAGACTTTGAAATGTCAATAAAAAATTTTTAAATTGTTTTTTGAACTGAGTTTCATTAAGTGAGATAAGGTTATGTTGCAAATAGTTATATGTTTTAACGGCATTATACGTAAATGACCTCTGAAACATGGCTGAACGATGGTGCGGCATAGTTAAACGATTGGTAAAACGAGTCCTGTCATGAATATTATTACGAGGTACCAATTTATTTTTTAGTTGAATAGATGCATCAGGGTTATTTAAAATATTTAATACAAAAGTAGCCATATGATGAAGTCTCCGATTGTCCATTTTTAACCATTTAAGTTGTTCAAATGTATGCGATATATGGTCAAACTTTCTGAGTCCAAAAATGAACCTGCAACAGGAATTTTGAACCTTCTGGATCTTATTTTTATCCAAAATATCAATACAGTTACCATAAATAAAATCACAGTAATTAAAGTTGGATAAAACTAAGGATTCGCACAGATTTTTGCGTAAGCGTAAATTTAGGATGTGTCTGTTACTGTACAAAAGTTTTAAAGCTAAAAATGATTTTTGCATGAGTTTTTTAACATGTTCTTTAAATCTTAAATTTGAGTCTATGATAATTCCAAGATTCTTTGCTGACTCAACTATAGGTAGTGTCGTACCATCCAGAGCAACATTAAACCCTTCTTTTAAGGTATTTACCTGATTTTTATTTCCGAAAAACATAACTAAAGATTTTGTGGGATTCAGTTGTAAACTTTGCTCGGACGACATTATTTTTAAATTGTTTAAATCATAATCAATTAAATCTGATGCTTGTAGGGAATCCTGAATATTAAAAGAATAGTAAAGCTGAGTATCATCAGCATACGCTTGTGTTTGGCAATATTTTGTAGATTTCAGAATGTCAGCTGTATAAATAAGAAATAGGCCCAATATTGATCCTTGAGGCACTCCAGAGAGAATCGAAATTTGTTTTAAGAATTTATTTGCACAATATATCTTTTGAAACCTGTTTTCAAAATATAAATTAATAAGATTAAGGGATGCCTCATCAAAGCAATAATATTTTAATTTGGAACAAAGAAGTTTTTGGTTGATGGTATCAAAAGCTTTAGAAAAATCGAGAAGTACTAGCACGGTACATTTCTGCTGATCCCAAGCTCTTAAAACGTCATCTATTACCGTAGATAACGCCACCGAAGTACTAAAATTTTTCTAAAACCACATTGAAAATCTGGTAAAATTTTATTAAATAAAACAAAAATATATGTACAGTTGGTTATATAAAATTTTTTCAAAAATTTTAGAGAGGGTTGGTAAAATACTAATAATCCTTAAATCACTGACTTCAGATGGACATGATGTTTTCGGTATTGGTTTACCAATTGCGACCTTCCATTGGTCAGGAAAGTAGCCATTTTCTATGCAGAGATTAATAATATGAACAAGATATATATCAATAAAAGGGCTGCAATATAGCAGCATTGATGCCTTAATGCTATCTACACCCGCAGCATCTTTTTTAATATTTTTTAACACTAAATGTACCTCTTCAACTGTTGTCAACTTAAAAGAAAAACTAATACTATTTTTAAAAAGATTATTACTATAGAACTCAATTTTATTATCACAATTTAATACATTCTGCAAAAAAGGTCCAAAATAATCACTAATTAAATTGGGATTCTGCAAATTTTCGGGGATGGTTTTGTTGTTTTTATTGCAGACATTTAAATCTTTTAATGCCCTCCAAATTTTACAGTGGTTTTGATCAGCAGACAGTGAATCAAGATACCTTTTTTTTTCACGTTTCACTACTGATAGTGTGAAATTTCTTAACCTTTTATAAGCTACCCAATCATCTGGATCACTCGTTCTTTTAAAAGTCTGTAAAGCCCGATCCCTCTGTATCATGTATAATTTAAGGTTTTCAGTAAGCCACGGTGCTTTACGCTTTGTTATTCGAACTTCTTTAATTGGGGCAAATGAATGGCATAGTTTTTTAAATTTAATTAATTAAAGATTTAATTTAATGAAACTACAGAAAGTAAGAAATATGTAAAATTTTGCCTCTTAATTCATTTGATTCTATTGATTATTTTTTTAAACCATTTTCTTTTTAATTCTCAAAAAAATAGATTTACCCCGGAACTTCCCTCGTTATGAATTTTTTTTTAAATCAAGCAAAGTGAAGTACGAAACTATTTGTTTATTTAGTAACTAAATATACATTCTGGTATAGTTCACTATCCTTGTTAAAACGAAGTATTTATTGTAGTATTATAGTTATTATACTAAATAACTACTAACAGAGACATTTGAATAATGTGGGAGAGTTTTCTCATAAGGCCGTTCTAGGAGCAATAAGATTGTCGTATAAACATTTATATATATAAAAAAATAAAATGGACTTCAAGGAAATAACGCTAAAAATTAAAAAATAATATTTTGTTCCAACTTCAACATTTTACTTTATGATGTCGGCTTCCAAATAAGAGCTAATTACAAATTAGTAAATACTACTTCATTTTTCAGCGTTATTTTTGATTTTTTATTTAAATAAAACATTTTATTATTTTGCCCATTTTAGTTTTATATATATATATATATATATATATATATATATATATATATATATATATATATATATATATATATTGTTCAGGGTCGGTGGAGTGTCGTCAATGAGGAGAGTTGTTGATGTTGGGGTACTACAGGGTTCGGTCTTAGGACCTATCCTTTTTTTTAATATTCATAAATAATCTGCCCCTGTGCGAGCAAGATTCAAAATACACTATCTTTGCTGATGATACAAATCTATCTTGCTCTGGCAAATCATTGCAGGATGTAGGGGAGAGGATTGATGGTGCGTGGTTGAGGCTTGGTTCAATGCAAATAAGTTTTTACTTAATGGAGATAAGACCCAGAAAATGACTTTTGCCCTGAGGGACCTTGAGGGTGTAAATGTGGATGTTACTGATGTTAAGTTCCTGGGGATATATATGGATGCTGGATTAAGGTGGGATACTCACGTTGGTAATCTCTCAAAAAGGCTTAACTCCAATCTTTTTGTTCTCCGGAATTTGATGGGGTCGGTGACCCTCCATGTTGTTAGAATGGCATACTATGCGCTCTTCCATTCTGTTATGTCTTATGGCATAATAGTGTGGGGGTGCGCATCGCATGCAGATAGAATATTTCGGCTACAAAGGCGAAATCACGTTTCCTTCTGTACTTATATTGGAAAGTGTCCTTTACATAAAAAAGAACATATGCAAATATACGCGACATCAGGATATTCATTGTTACAGTACCAGGGATAGAGATAAGCTTATTACCTCCTATTGTAGACTGAAAAGATACCAAAAAAGACCAGATTTTATTGCAGTAAAGCTATTTAACAAACTAACTACCGGTATAAAGGAACTCCCCTTTTATAGTTCTAAATATAAAGTGAAAGAGCTTCTAATTAAGTCCTTTTACAGTATTGCTGAATTTTTAAATTGGTTTCTGTTTTTTTTTAATAATTTTCTCCTCAGAAGTCATTTTTCGAAATGTGTTGTATTTTTGTTAAATTTTAAATGTTTTGAATGTAATTATGATTGTAAATGTTTACGTTGGAGGTTTACAGCTGGATAACAGTTATATTCTCTTATATATATTTTATTTTAATAAATTTTAAAGTGTTTTTTAGTGTAATTTTAAGTGTTAGTATTTTGTTAGTCAGATAATAATTATATATTTTTTGGTTCATGACGTATGTAAATACATTATTGTATAATGACATGAATAAATTATCTTTAATATAACAATATTTATAATGCATACAATCACATGCTTGACTTGGTTTTTGTCAACTTCCATTGTTATTCGAGCTTATCTTCAACACAGACTGGACCTTTATGACTGACATTACTGACACAAATGTAGCAGTTTTAAGAGTTGTATGAAAAATATTTTGTATTTTCAATCAAACAATTCCTCTTTATTGTACTTGTAAGTATAAATATCCATATACCGCTTGGTATACCAGTGACATTATGAAGGACCTAAAAGAAAAATCGCGCTTACATAGTAAATTGCAAAGAACGAATTTACCAACTGATTACATTGCCTCTAAATTACTCAGAAGAATTCTAAAAATAACAATTGATGTTGTATACAAAACTTTTATCTTCAAGCTTTTCTAACAGACTACAGCCTCTGTTAGAAAAGACCCTAAAAAATTCTGGAAATATATCCACCAGTGGGTGGGTATCATAGCACTATACGTAGTCAAAATATTTACGTTTTTATCAATAATCTTAGGATATTATCTACAAATAGTTTACAAAAAAAACATATTTTTATATTAAATTCAAGAAAACATGAAAAGATAGTGAAAAAAATATACATAACCTAAAAAACTTATAATTTGTTTGCACTGTTGCCAGATTTCTAGAGTAAATATAATGTAAGTCTTGCATTATTAATTAATTACTATTAATTAGTCCCCGTTCGGGCAGATGACTTTTTTAACAAAACTTATTATTAATAAAAATCTTGTTTAGGTTAGGTTTGCTGTAAAAAAAGGGCGCGGTAGCACGCCAAGAAATTTCTGAGTCTATATTAAAACAAAGATTTTTTTTAACAAAACTTATACTGTTAGCTGGTTATTATACCAAATATGTAATATCTTTAAACTTAATTTAAAAGATCTTTTTTAATTTTCAACTTATTACAGCATTTTAACTTAATTATGATAAAATTATTCAATTTTATTAAACACAAAATAATAATTACCTATATATCTTAATTAAAACTTAAGTTAGGAAAAACGAAAGAAAAACAAAATTTTGAAAATGGAAAGAGTTTTCAAAGGTGGGGTTTAAAATGGTATTTTCCCATATTTTTGTTATTCTTCTAATAGAGTTCAATAGAATCATAGGCCTTCTTTGCAAATTTCGGAAAGTTAAATCGATTGCCGCGCGAAGCTCCGCAACAGACTGATATCCTGTTTTATATATTTTATTTTACATGAAACCCCATAAGAAAAAATCTAAAATCGAAAGATGCGGAGATCAAGTGGGCCATCTTATAGATCCGTGGGTACCAATATATCTTTGAGGAAAGTTATCGTCTAAAAATGCCCTTAAAAGCGCAGAGTTGTGGCTTAGGGCACTGTCTTGTTGGAGATAAATGGCATTTGTGGAATAACTTCCTCAAGGATTTCTAGGTACCGACGCACTGTGAAATCCTTTTTAAAAATTCTATAGACTATGCGTCTTCCAAAAATGAAACACGAGTTTCTTTTATTATGGCTTTTGAAAATTTCCGCACTCGAAAAATAAAATTCGTCGGACCAGCTAAGGAGTCTGCAAAAGATTCATAAGTATGAATTTGTTGTAAATACCGTTATCAAAAGAACATTCTGCGCTCGGCATTGCCGGGGTAAAAATATTGAACTATGTGGAATTTATATGGGTGATACTTATATTTTTGCAAAATTCTTTGAGCATCGGACTTGGATTTACCATAATATTTACATAAACCAATACGTTTATTTCTTTTCTCCCTGTATCTTATTTGGTGTATGCTTTTGAACGTGGCTAGATAAATGATCCGTGCTCTACTACATTTGATTTAAAGCGTGCAATATTGTATCGAAAAGGTTGCCTTCTCTCCGAACATCTAATATGAAAAAAAAAATATCTTAAAGGACTTCTAAGATAGGATCCTAACAATAGCGCCCAAAATACGCTACCTTTTTAAATATAATTCCGTAGCTTCTTGAGAGTTTTTATTAGATTGTTTGAAACAATATATCATATTTTTCATAATTTTCGTAGACCGCCATTATTGTAAAACAGTGAATTAAATATAGTATATACTTAAATAGAAACACAAAAACAACAGAAACTTTTCACCAATAATCAAAACTGACAATACTTTTTGAAACTTTGCTTTTTGTTCCAAACAAATTAGTCATAGCCTATTTCCAGACGCAAAATAAAAATTTAGAAAGTCTTGAATTTTGAGAAATAAAAATAACTTCATACATGTATATATTTTTGGAAAGCCCACATTATTCCTAATAAACGTAAAGAATAATAAACAGGTGATCCCTTATACTTATTCTGAAAGCGGCATTGAATTTTTGTTAAGTTATCAGATAGCTGAGATACGAGGGGTGGCTGAAAACTTCAGGCATTTCTAAAACTCCCTGTATCAAAAGAGCTATGAAAATTCTGCTGGCACCTTGTTAAAAATAAACTTAATTAAATAAGCACTTTTTATATTATTTTTTAAACACATGTTAAACCGCTTTTTTGTTTATATTGCATGCGTACCAAAAGTTTGCCAGTTCATACACTGGATGTTTGCACAAACTTGAGATCAACAAGTCGTGTTCTAACATGTTGGATTTAACATCAACCCTATATGACCCTTGATTTTTGTGCAAAATTTGAGGGCATTTGGATAGGTAAGTAGTTTTTCAGCTATGCCGCGAAGAGATAGACCTACGAAAATTAATAAACATATTAAGGCATCAAAGAACCCTGAACCGAGAAGGTCTGTTGTTTCTTCGTTATATACTTAGAAATGTTAAAAAAAATCTATATACCAAAAGGTTATTAAAATATAAATAGTAAGGAATTTGCCCCACAGTGTATAGCAGAAGTACCGGTATAGCGCGAGCTACTGCAACATCTTCTCACGACCACACATCTGTGCCCCACTGGGAGAAGATATAATTTAGGTTTGACCGCAAGTAACATTATTTATCGACTAATCCTCGTCCTCACGATTAGTTTCTGAATACCTTTTACTGGGATTTGTCACTTTCGAAAATTAAGTACTAGTATTACGTTTAAGGAAGCCATATTGCCGACATAAATTTTCTGTCGATTAATTCCTACAGTACTAATTAATTTCGAGTGAATTTTCAGTTGTTAAGTGAAGTGTTCGGTTTTAAAGGAAAACCTTTATTTTAAAAACGTATCCGTTAACTTTAACTCAAGAACTCTTAAGGTTTTTTTTTAAGTACTATGTTCAAGGAAATTTTTGCAAATTACAAGTTGAAAATACAAAAATGGTTTTTCAGAAAAACTAACTATGATGTCTTTATGCTAGTAAATAAACCGATTTTTGTCAAACTGCAAACAGAAACCGATCGAGTAAATATTTAGAAAGAAAAAATCTTTGGAGTTCATTTTTTTAAATAATAATAATTTATTAATTAATTAATAATAATATAAGTTTTTATTTATCATTTACTCATTCAATCAATGAAATTCTATTTCTTAGACAGAATTCAGGCTGTTTCTATTTTTGGTGAGCAAAATGCGAAAATAGATTTCCCGGCATCCATAGGTCAGAGGATATACCATTACAGCCAAAAATACAGGAACAAAGAAATTTGTTTTATTCTCCTGTACTATTTTGTAACATATTTCAAGTTGCAAGTTTTGATTTGTTGTTGTCAACTTGTCAAATAATATATTATATTGTCATCAATATAACAAAAAAGATAATGCCAGCATTAGCTGTGGAACAAAAATCTATAATTCACACCAAAATGAGAGACAGGGCACCTGTAAGAGATAATGCTGCGGAATTAAGACTAAGCGGGAATACGGTGTTGTCATGCAAAAAAATAAGATTTAAAAATACGGGGAAATTAAGAGAAAAGGTTCCGGTAGGAGGAAGATCTGGACGAAGGATGAAAAGCTTGTTAACTTTCTAAGAAAACATTCATTCAAGATAGCCTTAAACGCGAAAGAGGGAACTAATTTCCCCGGATCAATTAAGAAATTATGGTCCTTGGGATTAGACTATGTCAAATTGGAATTACTATCCGACGTTTCGTCTTCGATTGCACGAGGCATCTTCATGGATTTTTACTCCACGAGATGTGAACACTGAATGAGCTCGGAAAATTCAGGCGGGCTTTTATAACCGGCTTGCGTACCTCTATTGAAATTTTTGTATGTTTAAAACTGGATCAGTGATACGGGCCTAGGTGTTTTGAAAATTATTCAGGGAAGACTGACGGCTGCTCTTTATCGAGATATTCTTGGTCAAGTCATTATTCCATCGAAGGGAGTGGTGTATTGAGATGATCACATCTTTCAGAAGAGAAGTTGTTCAGGAATCCACACGAGAATACAACGTTCACATCTTACTGTGGAGTTCAGAAGATATAATCAAAAGCAGTGTTATCGTGCGGGTCATACGATTTATCAACGACAAATTTTTAAGTTTGTTTTTCTTTTATTACGTGTAATCATATCCTCCGCATAAAATCCGGAAAATGAATTAGATAGACCTATGATATTTTCATATGAAAAAAGAGAATAAACATATAAATACCAGCAGTTGCAAAAATCTTTGAGCGATGTCACTTCAAAGTCAGATTGACAAGTCAATGACAAAATGAGTAATAGAAATTTTTGCATTTTTGCATCCACAAGCGAAAAAAATGGTATTAAATCTGATAAAATATTACGAAAATGAAAATTCACCGGCCAATATCCAGGAGACAGTAGCAAAAGCTCTGGGAATCGGTATAAGGACTGTACAGAAAATTGTGCATAAAAAAATTTACTACCGAAGAAGATTAAGAAATGTACACAAAAAAGGCGACTTAAGTGACAATGTAAAAATGGATGTTCGTAATGCAATTTACGATTTATACACATCAAAAACTAATATGACCTTCAAGTTTTAAAAGAAGCTTTAAAAAATCGAGGCATATTGGAAATTGGACTAAAATCGTTGTCAAAATTAATAAAAATGTTGGGTTTTTGGATATAAAAAGGACTGTAATCAAAGATTTTTTAAAGTTTTTAAAGAAATACACGGAAAATGTTAATTCAAAATTTAAAAAAGTGGTATTTTTAGACGAAACTTGGATATTTTCTAATGGCAGTGGTTCGAAATTTTGGCAGGGCGAGTCTGTAAAAAGTCTCAAGAGAAAAAAGGGATATGGGACGGAAAAACGGTTCATCACTTTGCATGTAGGTTCTTCAACAGGATTTCTCCCAGGTGCAAGTTTACTGTTTTCTTCAACATCCAAAAGTATGGACTACCATGATAATATGAACTGTAAACTGTTTGAAAAGTTGTTAAAAGAATAACTGATTCCAAATTTAGATGCCCCTTTTTTAGTCATTCTGGATAATGCATCTTATCATTCAAGAATCTTAAATAAACAACCTACTTCATCCTGGAAGAAAAGTGATATTTATGACTGGCTAATATAACAAAAACAAAATCCTTTACCCAATATGCTGAAACTAGAACTTCTTTTAATGGCAAAATCTATTAAAAACCAACAATATATGCCGTAGATAAAATATTACGGGAAAATGGACATGAGGTTTTACGACTGCCGCCATACCATTGCCATTTTAACGCAATAGAATTAATATGGGCTGAGGCAAAATCATATTACGAAAAACACGTGAACGATGGTCTTACATCAGATGAAGTGCAAATTGTTTGGCAAGATTCATTAAATTGTATTATGCCGGTTCTGGAAGAAATCTGTGGAACATACGGAGAAAATAATGTGGGATTGGTGGAATCGAAAACGAGTTCTAGATGTCGAAATTGCACGAATGATCATTGCGCCATTTGAGGACGACTCAGAAGATGAGGACTTTTTAAGTGATGATGATATTTTTTAGTCTATATTATTAAAAAGTTTCTGAAGGATTATCTTAGTCTTTGACGTGTATAAATCATAAATTGCATTACGAATATCCATTTTTGCATTGTAACTTAAGTCTTTTGCCTTTGGATTCTTTCGTGTACATTTCTTAATCTTCCTCGGAAGTAAATTATGTTTTTTTTTTCATGCACAAGTTTCTGTACAGGGTGTCCCATTTTCGTAGGTTTTACGGGGTTTCCAGCTTATGAGTAGAGATAGAGAGATGCGGTTTTCGCGACACCGTGCTACTTTTCGATGAAACTAAAGAGGCCGCAAACAGATTTGCCCTAACCATTTTAGTTTCAATGCTACAGGGTGATTTTGAAAATTTGTCATTTTCGGACACCCCCTGTAACTCAGCTATCGTAAAATATATTTAAAATGTTTCAACTGGTATTTATAGATTTTTTCACGTAGAATTCAGTGGCATATTCAGATTTTTGCTGAGAGTCATAGTTTTTGACATATTGGCATAACCTACTATTTTTTAAATGGGTGACCCTATATATTATTTTTTCATCGTATTCTTCGTGTCGAGAGCTTTTCAAAAACATACCATAAGTCATATTTATTTTCATAAATAACATGAAAAAATGCATTTTTCTTTAAACGGATTTATGGCATAGCAGATCAATCGAAATAAGAGAAGGTGGCTGTGGTAGCCATGGCAACGCCAACAAAAATATGATCAGGCAGCCATTACTGCTGTCATTTTTGGCATTATTTCGTTTAAATTTTTCTTGACGTCTATTATAATTATTGTTTTTAATATGGCTCAGAATCAAAAATTTGAATATTTTGAGAAATATGATATGAACGCGTGTTTTATATTGTCTAATGAAGATGCAGATCAGGCGGCAGAGCTTTATCTGAACAGGTTAGTTCTTTTTTATCTTCCTGCATTTTGACTTTATTGGTTCGCTTTATTTTATCTTAGATATCCCGAGAGAAGACAACCAGAAAAAAGAATTTTTCAAAAAATTAAAAATAATCTTTGCCAATATGGATCTTTTAACAAGCCTCGATCGCGAACTTACAATAAAGACAACGAAGAATTTGAGGTCAACGTTTTAGCCCTCGTTCAGACAGCTCCTGAAACATCTTGCAAGAAAATAGACGAAGAGGCGGGTGTACCGAAAACCAAAGTGCAGAAAATTTTGAAAAAGCACAAATTCAAACCCTATAAATACAAACTTGTGCATCATCTGCATCCTGGTGATGCAGAGCGCAGATTGGAGTTCTGCAATTGGTTTATAAATATGAAGGCAGAAGATATCGATTTTGAAAAAAAGATTATTTGGTCAGACGAGGCACATTTTTCTAGTTCAGGGATTTTAAATAGACACAACACGCGATTTTGGAGTCAAGAAAACAACCATGTTATTTTTCCTAGGGAGCGTCAGGGCAGATTTGGATTCAATGTCTCCTGTTTTATTTTCAACCGAAAAATAGTTTACCAAATATATGAAGGAAATCTGAATTCGATTGGTTACGTGCGAATCCTAGAAGACGCATTAGGAATTTTGGATGATGTTCCCTTGGCTCAACTAAATAGGATTTATTTCCAGCAAGACGGAGCTCCAGCCCACAATGCCAGAATAAGTCAAAACTGGCTTAACGACCATTTTCCTGGAAGATGGATAGGAACACACGGACCTGTTCGATGGCCACCACGATCCCCTGACCTCTCAGTTTTAGATTTCTTTTTGTGGGGTTATTTAGAAAACAAGGTTTATGTAAGGCGATACGAAAACTTAGAACAACTAAGAATGGCCACCGAAAACGCTTTTGCAGAGTTACAAAGACAGTCATTTACAATAGAAAATGCATTAAAAAGAATTTTTAAAGTTTGTCACACTTGTAGGACACATAATGGTCTACAATTTGAACAATATTTGTAGTTTTAATGAAATTATAATTATTACCTTTTACCTACTTCCTAATTTTTTCTGATGCTGTTACTTTGTTATTTCGTTAATAAATATTTGTTAACTTTTTCCATGGCTCCACAGCCACCTTCTCTTATTTCGATTGATCTGCTATGCCATAAATCCGTTTAAAGAAAAATGCATTTTTTCATGTTATTTATGAAAATAAATATGACTTATGGTATGTTTTTGAAAAGCTCTCGACACGAAGAATAAGATGAAAAAATAATATATAGGGTGTCCCATTTAAAAAATAGTAGTTTATGCCAATATGTCAAAAACTATGACTCTCAGCAAAAATCTGAGTACGCCACTGAATTCTACGTGAAAAAATCTATAAATACCAGTTGAAACATTTTAAATATATTTTATGATAGCTGAGTTACAGGGGGTGTCCGAAAATGACAAATTTTCAAAATCACCCTGTAGCACGGAAACTAAAATGGTTAGGGCAAATCTGTTTGCGGCCTCTTTAGTTTCATCGAAAAGTAGCACGGTGTCGCGAAAACCGCATCTCTCTATCTCTACTCATAAGCTGGAAACCCCGTAAAACCTACGAAAATGGGACACCCTGTACATGCCTTATACCGCTTCTCAGAGCTTTTGCCACTGGCTCCTGGCTATTAGCCAGTGAATATAATTTAAAAATTTTTTTATTAGATTTGACACCATTTTTTTGCTTACTTTCTTAGTACATTTGTAATTCTGTAGGCAATAAATAAATAATTATAGAATACTTGTTCCAATTTTAAAGCGTGTTTAAAATTGAAGAAATCGGATAAGTAAAACAGACATACCTTCAGACAGACGGAATTGAGAAAACATGTTTTCCGGCATCTAGGAACCCTTAAACGTAAAGATCTGAAAAAAATCTCGCGAGGGCAGTAATAACTAATTATCTTGTGTTTTTAATAAAACTGTATAATATTTTTGCAAAATAAATTTTTTTTGTTATCACAATACAAAAAAAAAACAAGTTTTTTTTTGCACAGGGGTGGCCCGCATTGAAATAAATGGCACAATTTCATTAAGTGGCTGTATAAACAGAACATATCCTGATTCTTCCACTGATTCGAACCGCCTTCCGACTTTATTAAGGCCCTTGCCATTTTGTGCATTTTTCTTTTTGCCAACCAAAAAATTTTAACCAAATACATATTTAGCGAATTTTCTTATTTAGTCCTTCGGCATTTAATATATAAATAAATTAAGTGGCTATCTTAATAATATTGCGTAATATAATAAAAAGAAACTATTTTGTTTCTCCCTGTATATTTGTAAATAGCCCATCGAGATTTAATAGCTCGATAAAAGAATCACACAACATTTTGTTATTCACTGTGTTTTCTGATTTGATTCATAATGTTGGTGACCTTTGAACACACACGATAAGACCGCATTCGACTATATTTGAATCATGGAATGAGTCAACTCCAGAATTGGCAAGAAATATAGTTTTAAGCATGCAACTATCCAGCCATCTACAAGCCATTATCGATAGTAACAGTGCAATCACGAAATAATATTATTTATTATTCTTTTTCTGTTTTCCACAACTAGGGTTTAACTATTGATGACAATATAAAAAGGCACTTTAGTGTGTTTTTGTTAACTTAACTAAGTGTTTTATGTGGAGATTTTAACATAAAATTCGGATCAAATGACAAATATGATATATAAAGATTTTTTGATATCATCTTTTAATTTTAGATACCTAATTGATAATAGATCCAGAATAATTGTTTAGACAACATTCTTGCAAATTACAAAAAGTCTACTGATGCAGCAGAAGTATTAAATCCTGAACTTTTAAAACACTGTGCAGTTATAGCAAAAATTAAAAGGGGAATTTCCTGCAAAAATTAATATGTATTTTAAACACATTATTTTAAAAACAATGTTTGCTGGAATTAAAAAAAATTCGGGTTTCGATATAAAACTTGCACGTTGTTTAACGCTTGCTTAGTCGTATAGGGAGACGAGTCGCCTTAACTTTGCCCCCTCTGAGATGTTACGCACGTAGATGTTTCACTTTTTTAATTTGTTAAAGTAAACTGCAACTGTTGTAACGTACCAGGGCGCGGCGTTGCCAATTTTACGTTTTTCCTAAATTAGGGAAACTCTGCACAATCTGTTAACATCGCATGGCGGTGTGTGGGGAGGACCGCCCATCTACAAGGTCTCAGCCCCCTAGGGCTTAAAATAAAGGAGGTACCCATTAAACCCCATATTTTACCATACCCCGTAGTACTCTCGATACCCGACGTTTCTGGTAAATAACAGTGGTACGATAGATCAGTATTGGTTTAGCACGAGTAGTGATCAGAACTAAATAGACAAACGAAGAGCAAAGAACAAGTCAATAGTGCTAGTTGACGCATGTAAACGTTGTATCACATCTGTAAACCGACGTACCTGACAGTGCAAAAATGTCTAAAGTGCAGAAACGTGGCGGTGTTAATTCTGCGGATAGTTTTTTTCTGTATATATTGTTAATTTATTCATAAATCGCAGAAAAGGACAATTAACAAAATCACAAAAGAAGCTTATTACAAGTATTTTGGATATGTTGTTGGCGAACAAGATGGGGACTGGGCTCCCACATATGTTGTCAAACCTGCGCAGCAAATTTAAGTTACCTGTTAAACGGCAAAAGCTCTTGTATGCCCCATAGAGTTCCAATGATTTGGCGAGAAGCAACCAATCATTTGAACGATTGTTACTTTTGCATGACAAAAGTGTCTGGTTTTTCAAGAAAGAGCAAACATAATATTAAATGCTTCAAAGTTTTTAATGATCCAATTATTGGTAAATGCAGCACTTTCAATGGGTTATATGTATCGGTTGGTAATGAAACCCAATCTTAAGTTGCCAACGTTTCGGAAATTATATTTCCTTTCTCAAGGCTATTTATAGAGAGTTCCACCAGTCACCAACAGGATAATTATGCATGTAGGACGTTATATAGTTAGACGGGACAATTTTGACTACACCATAAACACGCACAGAATTAAAATTTGCCTATATATATATATATATATATATATATATATATATATATATATATATATATATATATATATATATATATATATACCTATAACTGTGTTAATTTTCCGTATTAACACAGTTAGCATTCTAGAACTCAAAATCTATACGTAGATCTATACCTTAGGACCAATAATTCTCTTAATATTTATTAATAACATCCAATTCAGTGGTGACAATTTTACTCAGCTTTTATTATTTGCGGATGACACGTCAATCAGTTTTGCTCGCACAGATATGGATAAACTTAATAATTTACTAATCACCAATGATCATAAAACAAAAAAAATGATATCTTCAAACACATTAGTAAAAAACTTCTTCTGACATATTTTTGATAAGATCGCTAAAAATCAAGTTTTTATGAGATCTTGTTTGGTTTACCACTCCCTCTTCATGTCAAAGTGTACACATGGACTGTTGCTCTGAGGTCACTCTACGCAATTAACACGCATCTTTGACTTACAAAGAAAAACTTGTGAGAGTGCCGTCTAAACTAGGCTACCAACAGGATGTTATAGGTAAGTTTATCCAGTAGAAATTACTTACATTGCCTTCTTTATTTATCATGTTTTGTCCACTATTTTTCAAAGAAAATATGCATATGTAGGAAACAAATTCTTCACAGCATAATCACTGTACAAGATTAGCTAATAAAGTACGTGTACTTTTTACTAGACTTATAAAGCAGAAATTTTGAAAAATATTATGCTCCTATGTTTTACAAGAACTGTAAAATTTTAGAAGTTTCTCAAGTTTGACTGCAATCCCCTGGTTAATCTGTAATACTTAAGCTTTTAAGTTATTTATAATGTTAACTGTTAGGAATATTTTAAACCTATAAAATAATTTACTTTGTTATTGACACTAACAAAATTTTGAATTTTATAATAATTGACAAGAGACAATGACATTATTTTAATAATGATAATTACATGTGTCGCGTAAAAAAAAATTCCAAAAACATTTTTCAAAAAAAGAATACTCCAGAGGACTTTAAAAAACTACATCGTAAATACCACTGACTTAGATTAATACTCTTGCATTTTTTCAAAAGGTTTTCTTAATAGTCTAGAAGAAACATATAGTGATTTTTTCTTGTACCAGTCTTCTTGGGCCGCAATAGTACCTCAAGGTATAGTCAAATTACTTTTTTTGTTAAATACACTGCTTATGCCAAATTTTGAGGCAAAATATAAAAGTATTTCACAGTTATCAAGAAAAATTTTATCGCAGAAAAAAATTCAAGATAGCGCCATTCCGCCAATTGATTTTTTTCCAGTATGCTTCTTAAAAAAAATGGATCGAATTCAGAACCCCCTTCTTTTTTGGAGTTAACACCGCTGAAACAGAAAAAAATATCTACTTACTCCTGCGGCAACGTAACGGATCGAAAGAGTAGAAACGATCAAAATATTTTTATTATTTTAGAGAGTAAGTGTTTATTTTTTGATAATACCGCATAAAGGTAGTGTTTAGTTAATAACATTGTTCAAGAAGGTTTCGGCAAGAAGACAAGCCTTAGATTATGAACAATACGTGCGCACACTCGATGGCTACTATTAAAGGGGTGAAATGCGTCCTTCTCTTCAACTAAAATAAACTTTTAGGCTATTTTTTTAATAGGCATCAAAAATAAAGATTAATAGCTATCAAAAAAAAGATGATGCATTTTTTAAAGATAGAGGTAAAAACGGGTAAGCATATTATGGTTTGGAAATATTGTAAAGTTTGTTTTGTGCTAAATATAATTTTGGGGCTATCTTTTAAATAGTTATTGAAAAATCTGTTTTAAAAGCACTGATAATTTAACCGTAAAAATCAGCCGAAAGGTGATCGAAGCAGAGCGACGGCTTTTTTAAAATATATAATGTTGAAATTTGGTAGAAGCTGAAACGTCCATTAGCACATAAAAATATGTGTATTATTGAGAACCTCATCCTTCTTTAAAGTCGGGTAAAAATCATAAACGTTGCATAAGAATACAAAAGAATTGTCGAACAATGTTAATTAATTTTTGATTCACGTTATACCAGCGCCACAACAAAGATTTTTGCATCTTCCTTGTCTGGCATCTTCCTTGCTGGGCAGTTAAAATAGTAGATATAAATTGTATGCTTAGAGAACACCGTTAAAAATGCAGTAAGCTCTCTATTTACGCCCGCGACAACGTCATCAATATACAATTCTCGATCGGAAGAGTAAAAATGATCAAAATATTTCTATCCCTGTCAAAATGCGTGATACCGCATAAAATGTTTAGTTAATAACCTGGTTCGAAGAGGCTTAGGCAATAAGGGAAGGCGTAAATTATGGACTATACGTGCACGCATAATCGGCAATACAAATTGTCAAAACTTATAATAAGCTAAATTGAGTTACGTGCCCTTAGAAACCTCAAAGACTATGTGAACACTGATATTTTAAGATAACTTCTTTTTTTATCTTTACTTACACCCCTCCGCCATACACTTTCCTTGATAGCATTAAAATTATTTCGGCGAAGAATAAGAATATTTTATATTTCAACTTTTACTATAACATTTTATAATATCCTAACATGAAAATGGTTTTCCAACTCCCTCTAGGTCAATACTTTTTGGGTTACGTACACTGTACATACCAAATTTTCAGGCAGTATGTTAAAGTATTGGCAGTTATCACGGAAGCTCAGAAAAATAAATCAAAATGGCGTCGTTCTGTCAACTTATGGTTTAAACATCCTGGAAACTAAAAAAAAAACATAAGGTCATCAAAACATCAACCTTCCATAAGAAAACAAGGATAAATTACTGAACAAAAAGGTACATTTTTGTATCTTCTTTAACTGGTAATTAAAATCGTAGATAGGAAGATAATTATATGCGCGGAGAACACCGTTAAAAATGCAATGAGATGCCTATTTACGCCCGCGACAACGTCATCAATATACGGTTCTCGATCGGAACAATAAAAATCATCAAAATATTTCTATTCCTGTGGAAAAGCGAAGAAGAATCTCGATGATATCTTCACACCAAGTGATTATTATCTAATAATACCGCATAAAGATAGTGTTTAGTTAATAACCTCGTTCGAGGAGGCTTCGGCAAGAAGACAAGCCGTAGATTATGGACGATACGTGCACACGTTCGAGTCAAAGTCCATATCAGGCGCGGGCAAAGCGTGATATGTATAACACAACCCAAATAATTGGTTATAATAGTCCGGGTTCAAATCGTGTGAACAAAACCTCGCAATCGGTCCAAGAATCATCATTTTGCTTTTTGAACTTATACTCGATCCCACGCCGCGCCGGTCGGCCACATAATAAGGGTTCATTAGATTGCGTCGACGAAGAATTTATTTGCGCTGTTTGTAACCTTTTATTTAAACTTTTTTGTGTTCAATAAAACAATTGTTTTCCCTAAAATCCTTTATCCTAAAAATAAATTAAAAAAAATAGTTTAGGGTCACCAGAAAGTTTTAAAAGGGGAAAAGTACACATTGACGGATTGTAATGCAGCGGCTAGGTAGAGGAGTGCAATCCGTCATTTGTTCCCAATTTTAATGACTTATTGGTGTTTTGTGATAAAACCAACAAAGGGCCCAACCTAGCCTGATTAAAACAAGATCGAAGGGTCTAACCTAGTCTGGCTAAAACATGATTGAGATATTACTCACAACTATTTGACAGATTGCATTCCTATTTTAACCGCTTATGTAATCAAATATTATATGCACTAATATTCCTTTCTTGGCCGCTTTCTATCGAGACTGATCACTCGATCAAAACATGTTTAAAACAGTTGCCAGTAATGACATTTTCCCATTCATAAATAACATATTACTTCCCTTATAAAAAGGAAGTATTGTAATCGTGAAAAAATCACCCTTCGAGATTTTTTCAAATCTTTACGTTTCAGGGATGATGAAAAACGTATTTTCTTTATTCCGTCGATGTCTGTCAGTCTGCCTATCTGTCTGTCTGTCGGTCTGTCTCTTCGCAGCAAAAACAACTTACCCGATTTATTTCAAATTTTGGTCAAAAATTAAGAGTCATGTAGGGCTGACCTAGTAACATTTTGGTAAAAATCCAATAAACAAAATGACGGCATAGTGAAAAGTTAAAAAAATATTGCTTAGAAAGTACTTATACAATTTATCTCAAATTTTGCAAAAAAATCAAGTATTATGTATGAATCAACTGCTAAAACTTTGGTACGAATCCAAGATGGCTGAACAAAATGGCGGCTTAATAAAATATTTAAAAATTCAGTCTGAAAAAACTACTTAATTGACTGATTTCAAATTGTATGCCATAACTAATTGTAGTATAGAGTTGAACCAGTAAAACTGTGGTATTAATTCAAGATGGCGGAACAAAATTGCGGCCAAATAAATTTTTTGTAATCTGAAAAACAAACACATATTTTATAAATTCCGTAGGTCCATCTGCCGGTTTTTCTGTCTGTCTGTCCGTCAGTTAGCGGCATAGCTTAAGAACTACTCATCAGATTGACTTCAAATTTTAGTCAAAAATTAAAACTCATATGGGGATGACCTGCTAATATTTTGGTAAAAATCCAATACGCTGGAACAAGATGGCGGCCTAATAAAACTATAAATAAATATTACTTAAGAAGCCAGTTATCCAGTTTGTACAAAAATATTATGTAGGAATCAACTGGTAAAATTTTGGTACGAATACAAGATGGCGGAACAAAATGGCGGCTTAATAAAATATTTAGAAATTCAGCCTAAAAAAACAACTTAATAATCTGATTTCGAATTGTGTATCACAACTAATTGTAGTATAGAATAAAACTGTGGTACTAATTCAAGATGGCTGAACAAAATGGCAGCCAAATACAATTTTTGTTATCTGAAAAATTACCCTAGCAGAATTTACGCGTTTTAGCGCCCCTAGATGCCATAAAATATGTTTTATTATTAATTCCGTCGGTTTACCTGTCGCTGTGTCTGTCTGTCTGTCAGTTCTACTGACTACACATCATATTGATTTCAAATTTCAGGCCAAAATTACGGCTCATATGGGGATGATCTTGTCATATTTTGGTAAAAATCCAATATGCTGGCACAAGATGCGTTAACAAATTTTTTCTAAAGAAACTAATTAACCTATTTACCTCAAATTTTGAAAAAAAAAGTGTTACGTAAGAATGAACTGCTAACATTTTAGTATGAATATAAGGTAGCAAACGGCGGCTTAATAAAATTTTTTAAAAATCAGACCGAAAAAACTGCTTATTAGATTAATTTCAAGTTTTGTGCAAGCATTAAAATGTGATAAAGAGATATGCTGGTAAAGTTGTGTTACGAATTCAAGATAACGGAACAAAATGACGGCCAGAGAACATGTTAAAAAAATTACCGTAAAAATTTTCTTATTCAATTGACTCTACATTTTGGAGAAAAATTAAATATGATATAAGGATAAACTGGTGCGAATTCAACATGACGTAACAAAATTGCGGCGTGTTTCAAAGTAAAAACTACTTATTGAATTCATTTTAAATAATGCCCAAAATCAAGTGTGGCATAGGTAGAAACTGGTAAAATATTGATAGATATCCAATATATTGGAATAAGATGGAGTCCAATAAAAATGTTAGAAAAGACAGTATATGTGTTCCTAAATAAGTATTTATTAAACTAAATTGGTTCACACTTCACTGTTCCTAATAAAAGGAAATATACATAATGAGGGAAGTTGCGGGTAAAGGAAAATTATCGATTTTTATTTTTATGGTTACTTTGCTTATATCAAGATTATCCTAATATGAAAATGTGCTATTTTTTAAGTTTTAACCCCAAACGGCTTTTTTTTATACTCATCAATCAATCATTTTCGATAGGATCTTGCAAATCACGATCTTAAAACCGTGTTTTTTTTTATTCAGCAATAGAAAGCAGTTAAGATTATGTTCCGTGACTGAAGATTTTAAAATGGCGTCTGGAGGACATTGTCAAGAAAAAACTAAATGAAAAGGGGGTCTAGTTACCCATCGTTCTTGTGAAAGGACGTTTCTACCTTAATTCATCCGTAGTTTGTATGGGGACATTAAAAATAACCATTTCAAAATTCCGGACATTAGTTAATGTGAACCTAGGTGCCTTTGCTTGATAATGGTTGGAGATACTGGTCAATCGAGACGTCGTGAACGAATAAAGATAAAAGAAGTCCGATAAGATGATATTAGTCAGAACCTAAATATTTTTAAATTATTTTAAAAACCTTCCAAAACTCATTTATTTTATTCGACATGTGATCTTAACTGAAATCTTCTCAGCGTGGAGCTATGACGGTAGTTTTTTGTTTACAGATTATTTTAATTTTAAATAAAACTCAAATAAACTTCTTTATAAAGCACCTAGAAAAATATTATAAAATGTTCAAAAAATTTTAACATCTCCATTAGGGATTACGTGAGGTATAAAACTTGTAAGTTTTCAAAAAATGTTATTCTCCCATTTAAGGTTTACGTATAGGTGCAATTTGGAAATAGGTAATTTTTTGTTAAAAAATGTCGGAGATGAATAATTAACGCTAATACTGAAAACATCAAAGATGTGTTAACCGACTTCCAACTCCATTTAATTTTTTTCTTTAAAATTGCGCACAGCCGCCATCTTCAACGGTTTAATCACAAAAAAGGAGTATTTAATCTGTACTGATGTGAAACCCTTTCCATTATTTACATTTTCGTCTTGTCATGGCTATAACTAATAGCCCTTACGGACGGCCCAACCAAACCTCATAGATTTAAAAACAATGTAATAGTAATAGTTACCTATTAGTGGATGCCAGAAAGTCTGGTCACCCGAAGCTTGTCGTGGTGGGATTTGTGTAGAAACTGACTTCGTCGTCTTGGTCGTGTCAAAGAGCTCTCGAACGGTGTCAAATAGATTTTTCGTCTATCATTCAAAAATACTTTTTCTCTTTTTGATGCACAATAACTATCGAAAAAATTGATATCCCAGCTAGCACTAAAGTAGCTATAACTGTTTCCACTACTATTACTATTTAAGGGTTTTTACGTGTTTATTACTAATGATCCTACCATATATCAATAAACACTTTGAGTTACACGTTTTTAAGTATTATGTGTGTATTTATTACTGCGAATAATACTTTATGGTAATTTTCTATGTAGAGTAAATACAGGGTGAGTCGGGAGGATCGCCCCAAACTCCAGGAGTGTGTTCTATGAAAGATACTGATTTAAAAAAATTCATATGTTCTTATTCGATTTTCATTTGTTTTCAACTTACAACAAAAATAAGATTTCAAGCATAATTCCATACATACAACATAATAATTATAGGGTGCTTAGAAATCAAAATAAGTTAATGTTCCATTTACTGGTACTATACATGTCAGTGTCATTTTTGAATTCGTACCTGTCAGTGTCATTTTTGAATTCGAGCTGTTGAACATATTCCAAAATGCCGAATTTTTACTCACACTTAGAGTATGCGAATATGATATTTGTTTATGTTTTTTGCAATGGGAATGCTACAGCTGCTGCTGAAGAATACCGTCAGCGATTCCCATTTCAACGTCATCCTGATAAGAAAGTATTTATGAGAGTTTTCAACAAACTATGCGAAAGCGGAACACTTCCCAGTACCAACACAACTTCTGAAAGAGCTACTCAACAAACTTTAGAAGAAGTAGAAAATATTCTGGACCTAGTAGAAGAAGATGCAACCATCAGTTCACGCAGAATGGCTGCTCAGTTGGACATTCCACAAAAAAGAGTGATAAATACGCTCCACGAGCAAGGTTTGTATCCTTACCACTTACAAAAAATCCAACACCTACAGCCAGAAGATGGAGAAACGTATGGAGTTTTGTCGGTGGATAGACAATAATCGTCATCTTATATCGTGCATACTTTTCACGGACGAAGCAACATTTACTCGTGACGGTATTAATAATAGTCGCAATTGCCATGTCTGGTCAGAGGAAAATCCGCATGCAACAGTCGAGAGCAACTTTCAACATAGGTCCTCGGTAAACGTATGGTGTGGTATGATAGATAGTTATGTCATTGGCCCTTTTATTTTGGAAATTCGCCTCACAGGGGACTACTATTGTGAATTTCTCGAAAATGAATTACAAGGACTACTGGAGGATGTTCCCCTAAACATCAGAAGGCAAATGTACTTCCAGCATGATGGAGCTCCAGCACATTTCGCACATCAAGTCAGGCAACACTTAGACGGGAGGTTTCCAAGGCGTTGGATTGGTCGCGGTGGTCCTATTATTTGGCCTCCAAGATCTCCTGACCTCACTCCACTCGATTTCTGTTTATGTGTCTGGTTAAAAAATGAAGTGTACAAAGTAAGAGTGGACACTCGAGAAGCACTTATTCAGCGTATCAGAAATATTGCAGATGAAATTAAAGAAAGGCATGAGGCAATTAGAAGAGCAACAGGTGCCCTACGTAGACGAAGCCGAAAATGTTTAGAGCTCAATGGGGGCATTTTTGAACATTTAATATGATGAAATCTAATGATTGAAACGTTAATTTGTTAGATCTTGTTTATATTCTAATTTATGCTGTAAGTTGAAAACAAATGAAAATCGAATAAGAACATATGAGTTTTTTTAAATCAGTATCTTTCATAGAACACACTCCTGGAGTTTGGGGCGATCCTCCCGACTCACCCTGTATATATTTACTACTGCCAAACGACTACTTATAGAACTGACTCGAAGATCGTCATTTCTTGTCCGTGACATAATAGTAATTTTTCAAAGTTACTGTTTCTAATCTGTTTACTAAATTACAACTTTTAAGTATCAGTACCTTCCTGAACCTTGCAGCTACCACTCCTATAAGGTATTACTATAAAGTAAAACGAGTCGTTGCAGAGTAGAAAAAGTTATCGTAAGGTTACTTTAAACTGGCTTTTACCAGCTTTTTCGGTTGCAACTTACAAGTAAGAATTACAGTAATTATTTACTACAAGTAAACTATTAACTTTTGTACTTGAGGTTCCGGAGATAGGGAGCGCTGGTACGAGATTCGGTTATAGTGACTTTATAAGACAGTGGCACCAGGAAAAGCTCACCCACTATATTGATGCAAAATTTCTAAAGGTCTAATTGGGCGCATACATATTATCGTTAGTTTTTTGCAAAATATGACTAAATTAATCTACTTTAACACATTAATATAAGAAAATTGCATCAGCTGCAATGTTAATTAATAAAATTATTATTAATTTCAGTTTACAAAGAGTAATATGCTTCAGAAAAAGTCCGAAATTTACATTACCCTGACAACCTCTGTCAGCGTCACTTGTAAATGTAGGGATATGTTAATGTTTTACTCTAATAATCTATTCGAACTATCTAGTGCAAACTTATATAATAATGTGCAATATTTAATAACATTTCTTGGAGTAAACTTAAACTTCACATATTTAGGGTCATAGTCATTTACAAATTCATCAGAAACACTTTATAATTACAAGCAAAAAGCAGGTGAACCAGACTTAAACACATTTCTCCATATGGTCAATGGCTTGCAACTTATTGTTTGAATCAATATTCATTTAACCTCATAAGAAACTCACGTAGGCAAAAAGTAAACAAAACGATTTTAGCGGCAATATGGCCGAACCAATCAAAAATTGGTTACCCTATTGTCGCCACTGTCCGTATAAAGTCACTGTAATTCGGGTTTCAGCTAGTAAACTCCAATATATTCTGTCCGAATTTGTCAATCTCAATTAGTTGGATATGTGTTGTGTTATCGTCTACGAGTAACAAGTTAAAATGGCAATGGCGTCACGTTTCATAAGAAAAAGAAGTAGCACTCATCCACATTTTATAGAAAATAAAAAATATTACAACTTGGTTGTGATACCTGAACAAGACAACATAAAGTGATAACAAAAAATAAAAACGAAACAAAGGTTTATGGTTATGACAAATTGAAGAATTATAGTAGTGACTCAAGTACCGCAACTCTCCGCGCATTCACCAGGGATTCAATTCTAAAGAACCGGCGGAATGTTCGCAAATCGTAACCGCTTGGTACAGTATGCGATTAATGGGAACTTTGTAGATAACTTTATTCGTACCACATTAGTGTTCAAGACTTAAAAGTAATTGGGTATAAGTGACAGCTGCGTATTTAAAGAATACAAAACTATAAAAGCGTATGGGGGCAGTCGTAGACACTTGATGTTTAGTAATTTTCTCAGTACAGAAATGCAGGTAACTTAAAAGTAAAAGTCCAATAGAACGCCATTGTTTATTTTCATCTCCGCTATAAATATTTAGCTAAGTCCAAAATTAAATTTTTAAGATTTAAATTGGCCGATATATTTGACCAAATATGTGGTGAATATGCTGACTATCATCAGCATATTCACCAGAAAAATTGCCTGCGTTTTAATTCTAGGTCCTTAGCATAGCTAGAAAACCAAGTCACGTATGTATCCAACAACCAATAACGTATCCTATACCCTGTACACCATTTTCCCAACTTGACTGTTTGTAGTCGCCATAACTGTTTTATTTGTATTAAAAAGAACCATACATATTTTTAAGCGGACTAAATAAAAAAAATATGGAAGTAACAAATAGAGTGAATTATTACTATTCGGTCACTTAAATGGAACCACACAATTCCGTACTATCTACGTAATAGTCAAAGTCACAGTTACATGTTAATCACGAAATAGTTACCCTAAAATTGTTCCCCATTTTGGTAATGACTACGTAGTCTCGGCTTAAAGAGAACGTTGCGACACCAAGTTCTGGATACTTCATCAAAAATACTTTTGGTACCAATGACGTATTCATGTCTAAAAGTGCTACTTGGGATAGTAATTTGAAAATGTTCGCATGTGCGATATTCTGAATCATATTTAAATTGGACGGTATAGCAGTTTGCGAATATTATTTTTTTATTTTTAAAACTTTTAAACTCAAAAGTAAGGGTAAATTGAACGCCCCCTGGTGGGTAGGCAGTTTGAGTTTTAGATAAAAGGAAAAAAGATTCTGAAAGAGCATGGATATAGGAAAAAAATGCCTGTAGGATTTTGTCTTTAAAAAGTCTAAGCAAATTAGGATTATCGCAGAATGTTTAAAAAAAAAATTTTTCTAATTTTTTTGATGTTGTTCGCTAATTAATTTTGTACAAAAACTACTTAGGAGCAAAAATTTAACGTTTTTTCTGTTTGGAGATTTTACCAGCCACTGACAAAACATTGAATTCTATTATAATTTAGCCATACCCTTTTAAATTCAGGATTTTTTTTTTCGAAAATTGTATCGATGTCTCCAGGTCTTACCAAAAAAACTAACTTTTTCAGATTAAAACTAAAAAAGTTAAGATTTTTTCAAAAAATAACTAAAATTCAAAAAATCTCTTACTTAGAAGGTTTTTGAAAGGTATTTACTCTTTTCGAACAAAAGCAAAGCAGATCAAAAAATTCAAGGTGTGTTCTACAACTTTCCAATTTACTGTTTGCTTTTAAGACATATCGAAACAAGAGAAAATCTACTTTGAAAAAAAAAAGTGCATCAAACTGCAATTTTTGGCCAAAATCAAAAATCTGAAATTTATCCAGTTGCCTTAAATAAAACATGCCTGTTGTTCCGGTGTCAGAGATAAATGAGTATATATTTAAATTGATTTTATTCAATTTTAGGGCATTTATGTATTGAGTATTTTTGAGGTGGCAAGATAAAATATGGATGTTTTTGGAGCTGGAGCCACAATATGAGTGGCAATACTTTCCCCGATTTAGTAATATCTCCTTAAGAAAATTTGCTGTAATTTCTTATGTATGGTAAAGGCCGGTATTCGTTTGAATCAGGAGCTACTTGAATATCTTTTTAGTTCAGTTGGAGCCGCAAAGCGCTTGTGTGTAACTGGATCTAGGGTAGATGCATTTTCAGTTTACAGGCCGAGATAACTTGTTTCCTGAAACATTTAGCTTTAAACTTTAAACGCAGTTTTGTAATTATTTGCCTTTCTATTATTTTTTTATGGCATATTTCCATAAAATTAATTTTTAGCGAACGACAACAAAAAAATCAGAAAAAAAAATTGATTTTTTTAAACATGCTCCGGTAATCATAATTTGCTTAGACTCATAAAAGACAAAATCTTTTTATCGAAAACTTAAATCATGTAGGCACCACTGAAGTCCAATTTAATAATTGAAATATCGATGAATATGGTATTCTGGCTCTGACCCGAGTCACCTAATCCATGTAACGCGCAATTGAAAAATGTTAAGTATTTATATTTTTTATCAATCCTGCATAGTTACAAAATGTTTTTTGATTAAAAATTGATGTTTTTAAACTGCACAAAAACATATCCAAACACTTATAAATTCCACCTATAATAATCAGAATCCTATGTATTTTAGTCCATATTGCCAAAACATCAAGTTGAACCTCAATATATCCTATCACCCTGCCTGACCCTGTGTTATAGTTTTCCGAAAAAATGACAAAGTAGGATTTTTGATAGTTTCTTAGGTATAATATGTTTTATAAACTTCACTACCCATATTTTTTGTCGTTTTTTAATAGATAGGGTTTTTTTCACTAAAAAAACCAGTTCTTTCATGAACATAGAGATATCGGAAAAAGGTCGAGAATTCTCCCTGTATAAAAATCCAGGACAATTTTTATAAAAATTTTTTTAGACCCTGGCTTAACTAATACAATAATCTATTTAACCCAAAATCCGTATTCGGTTTTCTTAATCTATAATAGAGATATATATCATATCAATAGATCAAAAAGGGCCATCTATAGGCACACTATCGTTTTATTAGCCGAAACCTAAACTATCGATGCATTTTTTTTAGGCACAAACAGACTTCTCAAAAAATAGAGAACATTCGTCAAATTTATTGAAATAGAAGTAATACATCGTACATGAGGCAGAAAAAGAGAAGATTGCTCTTCAGAAGAATACATAGTCTGCTCATCCTAAAAATTATTTTTTCCAGTTGAACTAGATAAAAACTTGAAGAATTGTAACTTCTAATAAGTTGCTATAATAATGATAACCAACCTAACCTAACTAGTGCAGTCGAGTTTGGCAAAGATACTTTCTGCTCGTGTTAGGTACAACGCTTTTTCTAGGAGACTTTAGACAATTACTTTTTTGGCTTGCGTTCAATATATTATTTAAAAAAGGTGTCAATTTTAAATAAGTTTACCAGGGAGGGTATTTGTATTGTATTTAGGGTATATCTATATGGGTACTTTTACACTAAAATGCGCGCCGAAAAGAATAATTTTCCATAGGGTCGTAGAAAAAGATTAACAAGGAATGAACACGTAAACACTGTCATTGTTATTGTTGTTCAATTTTTCTTTTATCGGAATTTTAAGTTGTTTATTTGGATTGATCCTGGTCATTTTTATAATCTTTTAATAATTGATTTGCCTTTGTGATTACTGTTAGTGTAGTTTAAGTTGCAGATAAAGTAGTTACAGGTCCAGATCAAATTACATGATCTCTCGAGATTTACCCAATCTCCCATCAATAAATGTTGGCGATTTTTTTTTGACGATTATTATGATATGAATAAACATTTTAAACGTGAACAACTGTTTTCGGTTGGATTTCCTGGTAGCTGAATAAAAGCAAATAATTAATAAACTCTTATGGAATAAAGTTCCATTCTTCGAGATTCGTGTGATATAAGGTCAATATTATTTGGTGGTTCTACAGATATACCTTAGTAATATACATTTTTAGATTAGGACAATAGCTAATTTTAAAACATATTTTAATTTTTTGACTTGAGAGGTACCTATAATACGCTATATAGTGATGTATTTCGCATAGAAAATTTGAATTTTTAATAGTTTTAATGAAAAAATTTTTACAAAATGTACGGTTATTTACGCTAGTGTTGCCAAATATGAAAACTGTTTGTTACTGGCTATTCCATACAAAATGTAAAAACGTAATAAAAACTTATTCAAATATATAAAAAAAAAACTAAACGAACCCAAATCTATAATATATTCAAAGCAATACCAGAGAGAAGAAAAAACGGTATTATTAAATGAAAAATAAATTTGGCAACGATACCTTTTACCTGGAAAATTCAGTTAGGCTGTCGTTTATTTTCTCGACGGAAATTTAAAAGAATTTGAACGATAATTTGACTTTTTCACAATATAAATTAGGAACTTATAGAAGATATTTCATAGAGTAAATGTAAATAAAAGTGTAATGTGGGTCGCTTAAAAGCCAGAGACACCAATTATTTAAATATATTTGCCACTGACGTAAGTTTCTGGAATGGAGGGCTTTTGTCTAGACTATACTAAAATATTTGTCCGGAATGCCTGATTGTCCTTTCTGTGAAGGTTTTGTTTTCTGTGTTCTTTCAAATTTTTTGTAGTTTAATATAAGAACTTTAATATTTTGTTGCTATATGGTTAAAATTTTACAACCTAATATAGATAGTGTTATTTATGTAGTTAGGCAGAGTTTATATCTATATAAGTTTCATTGAAAGTTAAACGAAAATAAATGTTAATAAACCTTAATTTGAAAACAAATCTTTTGTATGATGTTATTGACACACCAATTGTTAAAAACGTCTAGAATATTGTGAAAATAGCGCTAATCCTTCCCTTGCTTCGCTACTGCTTATTTGTTTTATATATTTTAAATTCACATAAAAATTGTATGTTAAATAGTTGCTTAATATAATATTTACCAAGTTACTCTATATCATTTTAATAAAGTCAAAAGCGATATTATTTAAATTTATTTCCAAATAATGTTCTTAGGTTACGACTAAACCCACAATTTCAACTTCTGATTTGAATACGTAATTTATTAATACACGATACTGTTAAAATAGGAATAAATAAGTTTATTTCATTTACATACTTGTTTTTTTTTTAGGTTTTTCCAATGTATACTTCAAGGGTCTTAGTAAAAAAATATTTTTGAAAGTGACAGATAATAATTTTTATTACAACGTTGTATTTCCTTGGACTCACATTGCCCCTCATACTATTCGGGATAGACAAAAAACTTGCAACTTTCTACATCTATAAAGGATATTGTAATAATTAAAAAACAGTCCGTAATATTTTAAAGTTGCAATAGCTCCAATATAATTTTACTTCCCTTGTATGTTGTATTTTAAACACTCTCCAACCTTAATATCGGTGAATTTATTGAAGACATCTCAATAACTGTTTTGACTAATTCTGCAAATCTCTTTGGACCTTCAGTCGGTTTGGGATCTCGACCGGCATTATTGAAAAAATTGCTGATACCATTGGATTGTGTTTCATTGGCCGAGTCTGTGAACATAAAGATTATATAGTTAAAATACAGCGTACACCAAAATTCTTACCAAGTAGGAGTTAAATTTCGAGTGAGTTAAGCTAAAAAATGGATAATTGCTTGTACACCATGAAATTATTCTTTCGTTGTGTAAGTTTTTCTAACTTTTCTGGGTGGCTTGTTTAACTTTTAATTTTTAAATACAAATTTAATAATAAAAAACGTGCCAAACGCAATAATTTACCGACAAAAAAGTTGGTCTCGAATATAGGGAAATCTGAAACAATTGCATATAGGGTTGCAACCAATAAGATGTGTAATACAAAGTACATACTCCCATATACTGTATTTCAACTATCCTCCATGATTCGGCTATGGGCACTTATGGCAAAAAGATAATTTATATAACGCTTATAACTCCACTGAAGTCACCTGGACTAAACAGGAGTCTAGAAAATGAGTACTGTATTCAACAATAACGCTTTATCTGCTAAACAGAAATATAATAAAAAAGATATAATAAAATTAACCCGACTAAAAAAAAATACTGAAAAATTAACTTCATGAAGTCGGTGTCAAACTAGTACCTAATAACCAAGTTCATCAAAAAATGCAAAGGGCATGCCACAAATTAAACGTATTTTGGGTTCCGTGAATTTCCTTTAATATTTTAGTATGCTTTTGCCGACACTATAAAAAAACTTTCTTGGCAAAAATTGAGGGCTAGAAGTTGTTTCAAACCGATTCTAATATGGAAAATTTTATGGTAAAACCTAAATATTATATTAAGATTTATGAAAGGTAACACATAAAATTATTGTATTTTATTTTTTACTTAAAAAAATTATTCAAGAAATTAAGGCTCGGTCCGTACTGGTATTTCGCCAATTAGGTAATAGAAGACAAAAATCCTATTGTTAAAATTGGACTATCTTATACATGGAAACCAAAATTAGCAAGCAACATATTTGTAGGCCATTTCGATATTTGTAATGTGAAACTGTTCTTAAATTACTAATACTAAAATATTTCAGACTTTAAATATCTATATCAACCAAGTATCACGCTATATAAAACACAATACCTTTTAATGTTACACTGTTCTTATAGTTTGTTGGTACTACAATCAATCAAAATAAGCCAATTTTACGTATGTTCACCTTCCTCCTAAAAAGTGTAATCGTGAAAAAATTACCCTCCAAGATTTTTGCAGATCTTCACGTTTCAGGGTCTCTAGATTCCGAAAAACGTGTTTTCTCAATGGCGTCATTCTGTCGGTCACTCGGTCTGGCTGTCTAACAGTTCGTGGCGGAACAAAATGGCTGCCTAGTAAAATGTTAAAAATTATTACTAAAAAACTAATTATCCAGTTTAGTTCAAAATTTACCAAAAATGGTTTACTTATTTCTATCGTTCTGTTGGTCTGCCTGTCGGTCTATTTGTCTGTCTGTCGGCATAGCCAAAAACTACTTGCCGGATTAACATGAAATTTTGGACAAAAAATAAGGGTTATAGGGGTATGGCCTGGCAATATTTTGGTAATCCAATATATCCAAAACAAATAAGTACTAAAAAACTAATTATTCATAGATATGGCTTAAATATTAATTTTTACGTAGAAATCAACTAGCAGAATTTTGGTACGAATTGAAGAAGGCGAAACAAAATGGCGACCTAATAAAATAATTTAAAAATCAGCCTGAAAAACTACTTATTATATTGATTTTAATGTTTGTGCATGAAATATCAATGATCTAGAGATATATTGGAAAAGTTGTGGTACCAATTCAAGATGGCCGTCAAACAAAATGTTTGTAATCTTGAGAGAAAATCACCTACGAGATGTCCCTAGGTGCACAAAAAAAGTTTTATCAATTCGGTCGGTATGTCTGACGGTCTGTTTGTCTATCTGTCTGTTCACGACGTAGCTAAAAAACTACTTATTCGATTGACTTCAAATTTGTTTCAACAATTTTAAGGGTCATATGGGTATGACCCGGTAACATTTTGGTAAAAATCCGATATGGCGAAACAAAATAGCGGGCTAGTGAATCGTACAATTTCATTTGCACAAAAATCAAGTATTATGTAGAAATTAACTGGTAAAATTTTGGTATGAATCCAAGATGACGAAACAGAATGGCAGCTTAATAAAATATTAAAAAAAGCCAAAAAAAATAAACTGGTAATATTTTGGTACGAATTTGAGATGGCGGAAAAAAATGACAGCCAAGTAAAATATATATAAATAAAATATATCTGCAGTCGTGAAAAAATCACCCTTCCATGTTTTAGCGTCCCTAGATTCCAAAAAACATGTTTTCTCAATTCCGTCGGTGTGTCTCTCTATCTGTCAGTTTGCGCCACAGCTAAAAAACTACTTATTTAATTGACTTCAAATTTTGTTTAAAAATTAAGTTTACCTTAAATTTTACACGAAATTAAGTGTTACATTGAACTGAACTGGTAACATTACGTTACGAATCCGCGATAACAAAGCAAAATAGCCACCTAATAAAATATTTAAAAAAAAATTGTGCAAGCGTTAAGTGTAGTATAGAGGAAAGCTGGTAAAATTGTGGTACGAATTCAAGACGGTGGAACAAAATGGGGGCCAAATAAAATGGTAAAAAATAAGCCCGTGAAATATCTATCTTATTCAATAGACTTCAAATTTTGCATAAAAATAAAGCGCCTTATAGGGATAAATTGGCAAGAATTCGACATGTTTGAACATAACGCCGGTCTTAAAAAAAAATCAGTGTAAAAACGAATTCACTATATTTTAAACTGTGTCCAGAAATTAAGTGTGGCATAGACAGAAACTGTTTATTACAAATCCGATATTGCGGAACAATATGACGCCCAATAAAACTGTTTGAAGAAAAGAGGGGATATATGTGTTACTATAATCGGAAGTAATTTGGGTCACACTTCACAAAGGAAAGATTCATAACGAGGGAAGTTCCGGGTAAAGGAAATTTACCAAGTTTTTAATTAGTCGTGTAATTAATTTATTCCTATTTGAATGTTCTTGGTATTATAAAGAGCAGCGTGTTCTTAATAACACTAAAATTTTTTCAATTTTTAAAAATTGGTTAACTGTTACATAATATGTGATTGTGAAGTGCCCATTATGTCATATACGTAAGCTCTAAAAATTAGATAGAGTTACTGACACAACCAACCGGTTTTGCTCTTTTCCATAAAAATGGATTATGTTTAGCAGCAAAAGCAATTAATATGAATACACGAGTATATTTATTCATCAAAATCCATGTTGCCTGGTATGAATCTATGCAAAAAGCTTTGCATAATAGTCCAAGAAACCATTTATACAAGATTTGTCGATCAATAATTTAAAATGCTTTAAGAAAATTGAACAATATAAGTTTCAATAATATTGAACAAACTTAGGCTTCACTGTCTCATAAACATCAAAATAAGAATAAATGCGTTGTCTCTCGTACATAAAAGAGTTCTATAAAATTGGGTAGATTTGATTAATAAAGTTATTACCTGATAGCTAAAAAAAATAAAAATAATGTTTGATCATGTCTTTAGGTATTATGACTATATACAAGGTAATATGAAAATTTTAATTCTAACATCATTTGAATGTATTGTTAAAAGTAGTATTAGTCATCTAAAAACAGGCTAGCATTAAAAAGCATCAATGTGTCTACACGTATTTTTGTGTGGTAATTTTTTGATTTCCCTGTATAAACTAGTGCAACTAGTAGCTTTAACAATAAGATTTTATTTTCTAAATATCATAGTAATAAATTGAGGTTTATTAAATCAAAAAATAATATGCAATAATTTTATGAGATGCCCTGTATAAAAAAGAAAGATATCTTAGAATATTAATTTAGGTCTTAAGGTAAAAAATGTCATATTAAAATCGTTTTAAAAGAATTTCCGATGCTCGAAATATATGTATGTAAAAATTATGAAAATGAAAATATGCAACTTTTGACTTTTCATTTCTAGCTCAGCCTGTAGTCTGCGTGGTATAATGGAAAAGCACTATCGAAAAGAAAACCGCAGTACACATTGATAAAATTGATAAAAATTAAAATTAGTAGATTTCTACTTCGAGTGGTTAAAAATCTCGAAACCTATATGAAAAACGATCTTTTGGATCATCCCTTCCTTTACATTTCACCCCCCCTACACACACACCACACTTACTGACATAAGAAATGTTTTGTGTTTAGAATTTACCTATTGAAGATCTAAAAATCTACCCAAATAACCTAGGTTGATTGATACATCTCGGTGCCTATGCCCAAAACGATTTTTGGCTTTCATTATAATTCGCGCACCAAATCTTAAGTCAATTATATGTTAAGTATTTTGCAATTTTTCTCTGAAAAGGGCTCGTTATGGTACTACATCGGCACTGAATACTTTTTGAAATCTTTATCCAAGTTCTATCAAATATTCCCACAGAAATCAGTGTCATCTTTACATATGAGTAGAAAATCAGCAATGCAAATTATTATAAATTAAAAGTAATAAAAAAAAGAAGTTCAGATTCATGAAGATTTGCAATAACTGAAATAACCTGATGAGAAAATAACTTTCCTCTTCTATTTACGCCCACAATAGTTTATTTGGCTAATTATATTTCATAACCCAAATTGTAGGGCTATATGTAAAAGCATTTCGAAGTTATCATTAATCATTCCGTCATTTTATTTTTTTAATATGCTCGCTATGGAGCCACCCTGTTATTACCCTAAAAATGTTCCTAAAAATTCATCCAAAATGGCCATTTAAACCATCAGGAAGTAATAAGTAAACATAAAAAAACATGAGGTCAAATTGAGGGCTTGTCTGGTAAAAAGCAATTGTTAGTAAGCAGTATAAAAAATGCATAACATAAAATTGTCGAGTGGTTCTGCATCTATTATATTTACCGAACAATTTCTAGGCAAATACAAAATAAACAATCCGAGTTAAGGTGTTTTAAAAATTCAAAAATATTATTATCTTGGCATTAAATCTTTGACCCGCGTCCTTAAAAAATTTTGCTCCGCCAGGCATCCTTTTACGAAAAACTGCTTCATCTAATGTCCACATTCTGGTAGAATCTGTCGGAGAGAGCGCAGTACCTCTCCTACTGATTCTGAGTGTACCTCTGTTATCATGTTACCGTTGCCATGAGTAGCGACGTATTTTCTCTCGACGTTCTGACCACCTATCCGCAAGATGTCTGAGATACTACCTTTTCTCATCCATTAATAATTTTGTACTACCATAAGAATTAGGAGAATTTGAAAACAAACTATCAGAGAGCTCTTGTTTTTTTTTAAAGATAGCAGCTACTTTCAGCCGGTGGGTTTATTTCCTATTGCCATTATTTTATTTTTAGTTGGTTTTATTACAACTTAAATTTAAAACTATAATAGTGTCTCTAAATTAGTTTCGAGATATTTCCAATTTTAACTTTTATTGCATATGAAAATTGATGGCCAGTAAAAACATAATATTTACATAGGTACACGGTGAAATATGATATATAATATGATCGGTAATTTGTGTATGCAAAGAAGGATAAAATTGCGAACATATGGGTATCGAAGAATTTTAGGAACATTAACAAATATAGCTTTTTTTTCTTTAAACGTGATCATTGACATAACTTGTATATAATATCGCTGTAAAGCTAATATAAAATACTTAAATAACGGATTTAGCCTGTCTTAGCAGCCTCTCTGTATTATCCTTACGATAACTTAGTCAAGATTTGGCAACAAAAAAAAATGAATAGGCACTTTTATTCAGCATCTTTCATATATTCAAAATCCACTTCAATTGAAACCACAGCTAAACTTTTTTAAATTTAACTCATTTTTTAAATTTACATTATTGAAAAGTTCCTTTTTCCAAAACGCACAAATTTCAACGTACCATATATTTAATTTTATCTTGAAGAAGGATTACCGTTACCACATTTGTTCTACCCCTACGCTTCAGCCCCCTAGGTAGCGTAAAGTTGACCCCTACATATTTTAATTAAAAGGAGAACGACCAGTAAAAAGTACCAGTACTTTACGACGCAATCTAGTTTGTTAACTTTGGTTTATTAGATACCGAGAAAACATTCTGAAAACTTAAATGATACGGTTGTAGGTTTTTCAGAAAAATACCTTATAATTTTGGATCTGTTCTAATTTGGTAATATAATAATAAAATTGTATTCCACAATCTCTAATAAAAACAAACTGAAATCGTCAATGAATACTCAAGTCTCCAAGTGTTCAAATACTTTGACTGTGCATCGAGGATTGGCAACTCTGGACGTTGAACGTGGGAAATCTCTCCATGGACCACAAAAGTATTGAGTACAATAGAAACATAGGATCATTTAACGGTTCTTTTATTTTATATTTGCTAGATGGTTTGTCGAAGTATAATTGGTCTTTGGATTAATCTTTATGAAGTAGACCTTCCCGAAATGATAGAATTACTTCGACATGCTCTTGCAATTTAGCGAAGTCGTTGGGAAAATGATAACTGGCAATTCGAATTTTATTTTTCATCCAAGTGTTTTCCCTTTAATGAACATTTTGCCTTAATGGAAAGGTGAATCGTTACAACTATGTATACTGGTCAGATGGAATCAATCCAAGAATTACAAAAATAATTAGAAACAATGGACATTATTAAGAAAATCAGTTCGTGTTTCAGCAAGAAATGACTTCTCGGCACTATGACTTGCCTGTGAGGCACGTAATTTCCTAGTAATTAGATTAGCAAAAGAAGACCCATTCAGTGGCCCGTATGATCAACAGATTTGTCCCTACTATATTATTTCCTATAAAAACACTCTAAACTAAAATTTATGTTACTGAACCCGATTCGTCAAACGAGTTTTAACAACAAGTTTTAAATAGGTGTCACAACTAACAACATAATCTTAATTATTTTATGGAAGCTAGTGGTGATCAAATTTAACAGTTAATAAATTAATATCTTCGGTGAGGATAGCATTTAATATATTTCATATAAAATACGATCTGTTAGTCCATAAGATTTATTTAAGATTCATTTATAAATTTAATAAACATGAGGTCAATGAGAAGAAAATTAAATAAGTTTTAAAAAGTAGTACTACATATCTCTATTTATAATTTTATTGGTCATCCTTATGCCCGCTTTATCCCTTATTATTATCCCTCGAAAATAAAACTGCCGATATATAGTCACGAGAGTATGATTGAAATAAGTACTTTTTGAATAGCGAATATTTCAACAAGAATATAAATTCGTAGAAAACAATTTAAATTCAAAGAAGGATGTAATTTGAATGTATAAAAGATACTGCAACAAGTGCGTTTTCGATTATTTTTGCCAATTTTGCTAACATTTTGTTTCATATGCACGGAAATCCTATCAGATTTTGCAAATTTCTCTTAATGGTCCTCTATAGGTATCGCGGGGGTAATATCATAATAATCATATAAATAATAAAATTACATTTATTGTTATACCGCCATTACAGTATTAAAACATATATATATATATATATATATATATATATATATATATATATATATATATATATATATATATATATATATATATATATATATATATATAGAAATTAAAGTTAAACTACGAGCTAACAATAGGCCTGTATTAAAAAAAAGCAGACATCTCGACACAGATCAGGCCACAAATTAATAAAAAATGTTAGGAACGGTAAAGCTAAATTATGTCTTAAAATAACATTTAGATCCGATGCATATGAGATAAAAAATATGATTAACGGAAAAGAGAAAGAAAAAAGGAAAAGAAACATAATATTAAGGAAGAGAGTGATAAAAAGCGGAGACAAAATAAAGAACGGAAATATGTAGGTATGTCCCAGATACAGAGGGACGATTTCTTTTTAACCCTAGAATACTAACCCACGTAAATCTGACGTGTTGATCTTTTTCAAATAGTCGTTGATTTAATACCCAACTTGGGAACGTCTAGTCGGCTCGTCAGTGCTATCCCCACTATTAACTTAATAAAAGGAATACACTGTTAGCTTGGTTTCAGTTGCTTTTTGACTTCAATGGTGGGCGTTATAAAGAGCTGTACGTAATTTTTACGTGTGGTTAGTATTATCTTAAAAAAAGTTATACGTAAATTTGACGTATAGTTATTATTTAGCTCAAAACAAAATGCCCAAATTTGGAAAAGAGGACCCAAAACGTCCGCTTAAGGAGACTGAATTGGAGTATTATGCAAATACCACTGAATGCAGTGAGATTAGCCTCGACGATGATAACTTTGAAGAACAAGAGCCCTTCAATAGTGATGGCAGTATTGCCGATCGTGACTATAATCCTGACGAAGACATCAACGATAAACTGGAAGAAGCCTGGACACCGAAAACCGTAATAACTGCTAATAAATCAAAGGATACTCAATCCAACAAGAAAATGAAACCAGGGCAATTGCTACCTCTACAATCGACATCGAGTGGTGAAGTAGTAAAATCGGATAAACCTTACTTATTTGGAAAGCATGGTTATAAATAGAGTACGTCTCCGATAAATACCTTGGGTGGTCAAAGCGCCGCAAGAAATGTTTTATACATTAGACCGGGTCCTACCAACATAGGCAAAGAAGCTATTGAGCCAACAGAAGCATTTCAGTTATTTTTTAACGATGAAATCCTGACCGAAATTTTGTTGCACACAAATAACAAAATTGCAATATTGCGAGAAATGTACAAGACTAAAAATGCTACTGGCGCGTTTACGTCATATACCGAACTAAATGCGCTGCAAGGTTTGTTGTTTTTATCTGCAGCTCTAAAAAATAACCACCTATCAGCCAAAGTTTTGTTTGATAGCATTTACCCAGGTGACAGATACAGGGCAACGATGAGCAATGAAAGGTTGAATTTTCTAATAAACTCCCTGCGATTTGGTGATTCTGCGACAAGAGAAGAACACAGAAAAGAAAATAAATTTGCCTCAATCTCCAATATCTGGAATATTTTTATCGAAAATTGCACTAAAAATTATAATCCTAGTTCGTATGTGACTATCGACGAACAACTGGTAGGCTTTCGTGGCAGATGTCCCTTTCGTATGTACATGCCGAACTGCCGAACAAACGTAACAAATACAAATATGTCAAAATTGTAATGCTTTGCGACGTAGCTACAAAATATGTCATAAACGCAGCACCGTATCTTGGCAAATCCATGGTGACAAACAATGTTCCACCAGCAGACCACTTTGTTGAACTTTTGACTAAACCTATACATGGAAGTAAGCGTAATACGACTATGGATAACTGGTTTACCAGCATACCTTTAGCAGCAAAACTACTAGACCATCCCTACAAATTAACGGTAGTTGGAACACTCCGTCAAAATAAACCAGAAAATCCTTTTGAACTCCTAAATAACAAATCTTGGCAGTGCGATGAAAGCATGTTTGCCTTCAATGAGAAAATGACTTTGGTCTTTTACAAACCAAAGCAAAACAAAACAGTCCTTCAATTCTCGACTATTCATTTTAGCGGCAACATCAATCAAGAAACAAAAAAACCTGAAATTATCCATACATATAATTCAACAACCACCAACAATTACCAGGCCATGGCAACAAGAAAGGTTGCAGAATATGCCAACCCTCCCAAGAAGTCTGAAAGAGAGTATTTCAGAAATATTACAGGTAAATCTCCCTTCTACGTCAAGTCAAAAGAATTTTCAGGAAAAAGGAAAAAGAAGTTATTGTAGTTTATGCCCCACAGTGAAGAAAAGGATGACAACTACATATTGAAACAAATGCAAGCCTGCATTATGTGGTGAACACCAGGTGAAAATCTGCAATAGTAACCTTATCTTTGTCATAATTTAAGTTTTATTATATTATTGTATTATTTTTCTATTTTTGGAAATAAAGTTATAAACATTTATTTTTATATGTTGTTTTAATACTAAAACATTTTAAATAATTTATATACCTGCGCCTTATGAATAAAGGGTCGGATTTCGTAAGTACGTAAAATTTACGTGTCGTTAGTATGTATATATTCGCAAGGAATGTTAGTACTCTAGGGTTAAGTTTATATAAAATATTAACGCGATTGGGTAGCAAGAAGACGTGACCTAAGAGTGTTCTTAAAAGTCCATGCTGACCAGCGGAAATCAGCAAAATCTAAAAATTTAAATTGTGCACATCAGTGCGAAAAGTAATTTTTTTGTTAGAGTAAAAGCTAGCACGGAGTAACCTAAATTTTTTACACATATTAAGCCACCCCGCAGCCAAATAAGGTGAAATATGGTTCCTTCTTTTCAAGCCATACATTAGCCGCAGTTTTAAATTCTGTAGCTTTTAAACTCGGTAGCGATCCAGACAAGGTGTACAAACTGCAATGCAGTGATTAAATTGGGGTAACACCAACGTCTGACTAAATAATTTTCGTACATTCTGCGAAAGAAAATGCCTAGTTTTATAAATAACTGTATTCTGTCAATAACTTAGCAGAAATATAATTTTTAAAGCGCAATTTCAAATCAATTATTAATCCCAAAATTTTAACAGAATTTTGTGGTTATATGATTTTTAACATCATTAGTTTGTGTATTATTTCTAAAAATCTCTACCGAAGATTTGTTCGGATTTAATCTAAGTAAGTGCCTAGTGGCTACATTATAAAAACTCTGTAAATCAGTGTTAATTATATTTTCTGCTTCATTCATATCGTGCTCAAGAGAAGAAAAGTATTTTTGCGTATCATCTGCATAAAAATGGTAACTACAATGTTTAAGAGAACTCACAAGATTGGATGTACTCACAAAATTGCATGTAAAAATTGTGTAAAGTAAAGGGCCCAAAATGCTACCCTGAGGCACTTCCACTTGAATATTTAGAGGGTTGGAAACTTCGTTTTTATGAACCACTCGCTGCGTATGATTTGATAGAAATCAATTTAGAATTTGACAAGAATTTTCACTAAACCCAATATAGTGAAGAATTGAGGTAAGTATCTAAGCCTAAGGAGGTTCTCTTTATTCCGGCACATAGTAAAGTGGTAGCACCTTGGGCTCCATTAAAAACCTCTCCCGTGCCGACATTACCCTTGATTATACCATGAAGGCTCAGACTTCCAACTGCTAATGTAACACATTAAAACTTACTTAACTTTGATCTATTCCAAATAGTTCAGTGAACTGTTTGCTATTCGACACCAGCTATAGAAATGGTTAAACTTAGAACTCTAACTTTTATCTACGTGTTTTCTTAGGGTTAAATAGCCTCGAAAAAATACAATATGATTTATTTCTGACTATTAAGACTTCTAAACTATACAGGATTTCAGACACTAGTGGTCCCGTTCCTTAAGAGCCTACAGCGGATGTGCCTGACCCCCAAATTTTTACTGGGTTTATACACAATTAATTGTTAATTACGTTCCTTAAGAAAATTTTATTTAGGATGGCGACAGTGGCCTATCATTTTTCCAGAATTAGGTTTTCGATTATTGTATCAGCAAAGCAGTCGAACTAACTTATTACCTTGGTCATATATCCTACAAAAAAGTTCTCAACTAGTATTTAGATTGCTGATGTGTGTTGTTTAATGAAAGTGTCCAATTAGGATTAATTTTAGTTATCAAAGATTTCTTTTCAACAGTTCTGAAAATAAGTCACAATTCCCTTGGTAATCATTTTGTTTAGCTGTCAGCTTGTAACATATCCTCGACTTCCTCACTAATCCTTATTTCTGTAATTTGATTACTCAGCAATCTTCAGTCCATTTCTGGACATAGGATCCCTTGTGTCTCTGCTGCCTCTGGTATTAGCTTCATTCATCGAGTGAAGTCGCGCTGTTCGTTTGAGATCGTCCGTCCAACGCATCGGGGGACTCCCCCTAGATATTTTCTCTGAATATGGACGCCACTTAAGTATATTGTTAAAGTTCTTTCTTTTGTGTATCTGGCAACATCGCCAGCATAGTCCCATTTTAATTCCGCTATCGCCACAGCGACATCTTTAAGTTTAGTTACGGAACGAATCCATGAATTTTTTTTGCGATCCTTTCAAAGATATACCCAACTTCTGCCCTTCCATGGTTTTTTGAGTCACTCGCAGTTTGTCCATGGTCTGCCTTTGATAACGTCCATGCTTGTGCGCCATGCGAGGACCGGGATAACACACTGATCGAAAGGTTTACTAGGTAGTCTCATGGAAATGTTTGGTTTTTTTATAGTTCGGCTCAGCTTATCACAAGAGGCCTATGCCAACCTTCAATATATTTTTTTTAATCCAGGGGATTTATTACCGTATACCTCATAATTTGGTAGCTTTTGATCAGTTACCTCCTGCATCACCAAATGACTGTATCTTCTCAAGGTCGCCTCGATATTTATTGGATATCCGTTCTGGAATTCCCCTCGGATTTTTCCGAAGGTGGCATTGGCATTAGGCTATATTAGTATTACATCATGGGCGCCCTGTTAAGATTAAGCTCAAACTGACGGACCTAAAAACTACACTTTCGAATTTAAATTGCATCTCCTACAAGAACTCTTGTACGGTAGTATTAATGTTTGATGACACACCCTACACAGTAAATTATACTTAAGTCATACTTACTTGTGACAATTGATACGCATCTAATCTGGACTCCTTGTAGCTCATAGCTTAAGGCCTCAGTCATCCTGATTACGGCCGCTTTGCTAGCAGAATAAGCGCATGATCTTTCCCCTCCTTCAAAAGCTGCTGCGTTAGACATATTTATTATTATACCTCTTCCGCTGCCCTTTTTGGGAATGTTTCGTGCCATGAGAGGAACTGTAAACCTGACTATATTAAACGGACCTAATACGTTTTCCTGTAACGAAGTAAGTCTAAATTATATCAGTAATAGCCAAACAATATTAAATAATTATTTGTCAAAATACTAACTTATTGTCAGAAATTTTCTCTTAGGCCCGGTTCATAGCTTTAAATACTACAGTAAATACATAATAAATAAATAACGAATAAAGCCTGGAATATCTATTCAAACAAAAACTGTTACCTAAAAGATCTAAATAAAAACATGAAATAATGTAACATTCAACAATAATATTTAACAATATTAATTTTAAATGACAATATATTTAGTTAGGAAGCCATTATTTACTAATTCATTAGAATAAAAACTTACGTATACGATTTCAGCAAATTCCTTCAAGTTATGAGATTCTTTTTCTTTAAAATCGTATAAGGGTATCAGTTTGTGGTAGTCGACGCAGTTTATTACTCCATCCAATCTACAGTATTTGTCCTTTATAACTGTCAGCAAGGTTTTTATATCGTTTTCGTCAGAAACCTAAAAGAAAGTGTACATCAAATTTCCTACGTTTATTAGGTATCTACCTATAGACAGAAGCAGATATCTACTCCATTTCTAATCTCGGAAGATTTACTTTGAAGTAAATGCTCCGCTCACAAGAACTTTGGTATTTTCATGGAGGAACTGTGTCAGCCATACAAAAATAGTTGGTAAAGCTTTACCGGTCATATTTATCAAAAATATATACATTTAACCTAGGACCAACATTTTCTAATTTTTATACTTACAAAATATAATAGCGATGTAAGCAAAAAATTACTGACGAACTAAGTCTTACTTGCCATGAGAATTATTTGGGCCTAACTCTTAAAACAATTTAGTGAATGTCTGATTAAAGGTCAACTCTCATACCTTGGAAAAAGTCTATGTCAAATAAAGTACCAGCTAAGAGTCGTAACACCCTTTGTACACAAAATGTTGCCTCTGGATAAAATAAAGGGATTTTTATAATGCTAAGGAAAATATTAGTTTAAATGAATGGAAAATACTTCCTTTGTAGGAGGTTCAGAGTTCAAAGAGTATGTAATTATTTATGCTCAAATCAAACCTGAACTTTGTCTTAAATAAGTGGATGCTACTGTTATAACTTGCACAGCGTGATGTAATCTGTTTACAGAAACTCTAAATCAGTTCACTAGCATAATGATTTGAAAAATCTCTAAATTTTAAATTTAATAGTCTGTGACAAACAAATTGTCGGGGACTTTATATTTATTCTGGTAGCAATAATAGAGAGGACTGTAGGTCTGAAGATAACAATTATATGACCAACTAGAGGCATAAATTTCCTCGACAATATTTTTCAACTTCTAACATGGAGGAGGGGTAGCTCCAGATCATTCTGAACAGGTCTAATTGCTGTTAATGCGATTCCACTGCTGTCAAGTTGAGGAAATCTCTCGAAATGTATTAATAATTAGTTGACCAGCTAACTATCTTTATTAATATACTTTGTTCCCCTGGTTTGACAATGATCTAAGAGAATTAAATCCCTTTAATGATCTGTACAACAAGCTTCTGAAACTTAGCGATTCAGGTAAAGGGACTTTACATATCGTCACACGTGAATAGTTGATAAGACTATAGGTTTAAGCAGAGATACAAAAACAACCGTGGCAGTACTACCGCGCTCTCTATGAAGGTACCGTGAAGTGCAAATGCCTATTTGGGTATGTAGAGAACCTTGGCAGACTCCGCGCCTTATAATACAGGGCGTGTTTGATTTGCGAACTTTAAGGTCTAAAATAGTACTTGTAGGAAATTAAAATGACTTCTTGTAATAACATTGAAATCTGAATATATACTTACTTGTACTTTCAATAATGACATGTAAATATTCATTAAGTATAACGTTGAATGATAAGCCGAAACTGAACAGGGCATCCCGGTAACCACGGAGAGAGAGAGTAAGAGTAAGAGTAAGAGTAAGATTAAGAGTAAAAGTAAGAGTAAGAGTAGGATTAAGACTAAGAGTAAGAGTAAGAGTAAGAGAAAGAGTAAGAGTAAGAGTAAGAGTAAGAGTAAGAGTAAGAGTAAGAGTAAGAGTAAGAGTAAGAGTAAGAGTAAGAGTAAGAATAAGAATAAGAATAAGAGTAAGAGTAAGAGTAAGAGTAAGAGTAAGAGTAAGAGTAAGAGTAAGAGTAAGAGTAAGAGTAAGAGTAAGAGTAAGAGTAAGAGTAAGAGAATGAGAATGAGAATGAGAGTGAAAAGACATGGCTATAACAACACCCATGTCTTATTAGAAAAACTAAGAGAAATTAGTAGCTTTTTGCGGAAGTCCTAGAAGATGGAACGGTATAAGGCCAAGTTTGGTAAGAGAATGTGTCTAAGGATGATCGACATTATCTAGAAGACAGAAGAGAACAAAAGAAATCTAAGCAATTTTAGAATTTTCACATTTATGTTTTAATTCATTGAATAATAAAGACACTCACATCAATAGGTAGAAATATGGCTTTGTCATCTCCATATATATGTAGGTCTTTAGTAGGAAGGTCGCAGACGATGACATGCCCCCCTTCTTTTAATAATTTTTCTACCGTAGCTCTGCCGTAGTTGTCTGATGCTCCTCCTGTAACCAGAAAAACTGAATTCTGAAAATCAAAAAAATAATAGACAACATTTAACAAATACGAGATAATGTTCAGTTATTATCATATCCTAATATGCTGAAAGAAACGATAATAACTCTGTATTTTCTTAAGGCCCCTGTATAAATTTTCCTCTTTTACTGTTTTGAGTGCTATAACCTATAACCTTGTGTGATCACAACTGTTATCCATAATAGGTTTATAACTGCTGTAGCATTGCGCTTAACAACAGATAGAATCTTTAAAGAGTTCTCTTTCTCAAGATGTTTCACTGTTCTTCTTTGTCTTTTGATATATAGTTGGGCTCTTTGTCTTTTTATCCAAAAGCCTTTTCAATTTATGTTGAAACTCGTCGGGTTTAAACTCAGGAATATTCATTGTTTTAACAGTTGCAACTAATTCCATAACATGTTCACCTTAGTGTTGCTACAATTCCTCCTTTCTGCACCCCAAACCTCCAAATAGCTAAGGAATTTCTGTATACCTTCTAGGAATTCCATTTACCTTCTAGGAAATCCTACCTGGTATATCCCACATATTTCCTGGTATATCCCATATACTTCCTAAGAAATCGTGATTAATTTTTGGGACAGCCTATATACCTCCTGCGAAATTCCATATATTTCCTAGGAATTACTGATACTATTGCGCATACGAAATTTATAATTAGTTGCAAACTTTCCAGAAAAAAAAAGTATCAAAAATCGACTTCATAAAAAGGAATTAATACAGACAGCAAAAAAATAAATGCGAAACATCAAAAATAAACAGTTTTATAGCGAGTTTTAATATGAAGGTATATATTATAAAAAAATAAATGGAGATATGTTATATATTCAACAGCTCTCAATAATATTCAGAGACAACACAGTATTAAAAAAAGTACAAAACTCTTATTGATAAACAACAAAATGAATGATCAATAAATAACTGAAATGATTAAAATTACTTCTTAAGGTAGTAGCACGGATAGTAGTAAACTAAAAATAATAATAAAAGAACATCGTATCTAGTTATAATATATTTAGTTCAATTGTTTAAATTTGTTGTAGGTCTAAACATCAATTTAATCTAGCCTAAACAACTTTAATGATATCGTCATGATTTAAAAACTGAAAATTTTTGGCAACACCCTCAACTATGATTTTTTCAATATGCATCTTTATAAACAAACCAATTTTGTGGTGATGTGTGTTCTAGGATTGGTTAAATTTTTTTTGTCAAGTATCCTTATTCCCACGACAAATTTAATGAACTCGGCTATGGTTAAAAACATAATATGGAAAAAAATGTTTTATACTCGGTAATATATTATTTCAACTTAAATTTTAGTTCTTTATATAGTTGATCGATTGTTCTTACCTCATCAACACTCAATATAACGTATCTTCATTTGTACAAAAATTAATAGGTCGATAACATATGTATTGTAGCTCAATGTTGGCGATATCTTCTTGTGTCGGCCAAGAAAACTCAACTATATCTTCATATACATTTTTTTTTAGACATTTTAAATGGGTAATTTTCCACTTCGTATTTGTCGCCTACAGCAGCTTTTACATAAGGACCATGTTTAATTTCTGTATGACTTAATTTATCGTTATAAGTTCTTAACGTCAATAAATAAGTTTTTAATATCCTTCATCTCATTGTTCACACTCTGTGTTCTAATTTCTGCATCATTTTTGCCTTTAAAACGAACTTTTCCAAATCTTTCCTCCTCTCTTGGGAAACGTATTATATCTCTCAAATCATAGGTAATATTATTAATGGATCTAATTCTATCCAGTCGTTGCAGTACATCTTTAATACCACAATTTATTATCGTAGATTGCGTTGTTGTCATGGACCTTGTGGCTCGGAATGTTTCCTCAAAGCATTGACTGCTAAAGAGTAACGGAAGAAACATATCATCTGTGAGATTTGGATTTTCTCGAAAATGTTTAATTAAATTAATCAAAGTGACAATTTTAGAAGTTAAAGATAATAGAAATAAATACTGCAATTTTTTTACACCACAAATGCCGAAAAAAACTACCTACAAACTTCAAATATTGAGACGATCAGTAAAGAAGCGATGAATATTATTTACAATAATAAATGAATTATTGATATGCATATTTGATAGTTACGGAACACTTCGTTTTATGCTCGGTTTTAAATTCAATCAGTCGTAATCATAAAGCAGCATGCATAATATGGACGTAGCATAAACATATCAAATAAATATCTACTTACTTGATAATTTCGTTAAACAAAATCACTCACACAACTAAAACTAACAATATTGAAAAGCAGAACGTCAAAGCTCGATCAAACGTTAATTGTGACTAGGGAGAAGAAAGCGTAAGGTAAGAAACTAGTGCTAGGCGATGTTCATCTATATTTTCTCGATATTTTTGAAATAGTCAGTTCGGTGTTATTTTGCTTTTAGAAAATTGTGTGATTATAGTCAAAATGAGGTGAAGATTAATCTACGATTTAATGCTTATTATTTTGAGGTACCTCCTAGAATTTCTTCATACTTCCTGGAATGCCATCATAATTCCTGGGAAATCCACATACTTCCCAAGAAATCCTATATACTTCCTGGTACTTCCTAGGAATTCCCCCATACTTCCTTGTGAATGTACACCTACTTGCTGCAGCTGTTTAACCCTCGTAAGAACCTTTTTTTAACAAAAATGTAGCAACTTGCGATTGGCCTTGATGCAGAATTTATAAATTTAAAAATTTGCAAAGTGGTTCCCCCAAAAAATTTCTTAATAACAAAGATAGATCGTACTCCGAATAGACAGTTTTATTAAATGGCCGCATGGATCATTCATGTCTCAATTTCGTCATAATATACAGTTCACATATTATAACCAAGGCGATCCAGCTTCTATGCTGGCAACGGCGAAAATCTCTTGTTGGATCCCAAGTTTACTTAAGCAAAATTGGGCTTCTTTTAGGGGTCTTTTATTTTTCATTTGTTGGATTGTCCATTATATGTATAATCGAGCTTTGATTATGCTATATGCAAACTATACACTCATTATTACATGACAATACTGTCTAATATCCAAGAAACATTAAAATTTCCTAGAATATTTTATATATAGAGAAGATCTGAAAATATTCAAATAATGGCCGAGAATTTCGACATCAAAACCCCATTAAAATTGGGAAATATTTTACGAGTTTTTCCTTTTTAAAATAAAACTAAGACAAAAGGCGAGTAAGTACAGGGTGGCCATTTTATGGTGATACAGTACCTTACCTAGAAAACGGTAATAGTTACGACAAAAAGTTAAATACAAAAGTTGTTTGAATTCAATTAAATTTTTATTTTATTTCACTTTTGTTTATACAGGGTGTTTCGTTTTGATGTGACACGTGTCAAGTTTCTTAATTTAAATAGGATACCCTATATATTATTACATATTTTGATTCTACTGTTAATTTGCGAAAGTTTTTATAATAACATTTATATTTGAATTCTTTATCGTTTTTGAGTAAATTGAGTTTTTAGAATTTTTTTTTAAAAAACATATTTTTTTAATGAAAATTTTTTACCTATAAAACTTTAATGGAACTGACTAATATCCTAAACATACATTACTAAGGGTTCAATTTAACGAGTTTTTATGCTGGTCTTACCAATTAATATACAGGGTGCTAAAAATGGAGAGCAAAACAAACAGAACTTTAAATGTAAAAATCTCCTGTTTTTCAAATATAACACCCTGTATATTTTTATTTCATCTGATTCAGCGTTCACTTACCTATCATTACTCATGTATATGTTCTATACCTAAAATGAACAGTTTCGATTTTATTAGCCGTTTTCTGATTTATCCCGGAATTTTGCCAGTAAATGAGATCAGAAACAAAAAAAATCAACATAGGCTTAGGAAATAACCTAATGCAATTATTGACATTTGCTCTGTTTGTCGTTTTTGTCAAATATTTGATGCGAAATTTGAAATTATATAACTGTTCAATAAAAAATAATAAAAGTCCAGGGTTAGCCCTTAGAGAATAGTCGAGGGAATATCCTAATAATCGAATTCCCTCCATGGTGTCCTTAAAAACTCTAAGAAAAATCGTCCCAATTTTGTCCTCACTGAGGAAAAGCAACTGGAGATTTTACTTTATTTCGAGGAAGATGATGAAAGATCCCGAAGAGATGCTGACATAGACATTGCAGGTGTCAGTAGAGGAAGTATTCACAAAACACTGCAGGTGAATGGTTATCATCCTTATAAATTTCTTCCAACTCAATTATTATCACAATTAGACTTTAATGAAAGATTGACTTTTTGTTGTGATATTATGGACCGGCAGTTCGAAAATGTGTTTTTTTCAAAAGTGCTTTGGACTGATGAGGCCTCATTTAATACGGCGGGTATTTTTAATCTCAGACTAATAAACACCTAATAAAAGCAATTAAAAAACAAGGCCGTCAAACCGTAAATGTGTGGTGCGGAATTATTTGCCACCGTATTATCGGACCAGTATTTTTTGACAGGTCGTTAAATGGCGAAAGATACTTGGAGCTGCTTAGGAATGAAATCATGCCCCTTATCAACGACTTGCCAGCAAATATTTGAGAAAATATCATTTTTCAGCAGGATAGCCCCTCTTACCACACGGTTGCAGCAGTAGTAAATTTCCTTAATCAAAATTTTCCATTGTGGATAGGAAGACTGGTTTAATATCCTGGCCACCACGAAGCCCTGATTTAAGCTCTTTAGACTTCTTTTTGTAGGGTGCACTAAAAAATAAAGTTTATAAAAATAGATCTAATAATAGAAATGAGTTAAAAATAAAAATCAGGGAAGAGATCAATAATTTTAATGCATCTAATTCGGTAAGGAACGCCATTCGAAAAATGGAGGCTATTTACACTTCATGTATCGCAATGGACGGTGGCCATATTGAATTTTTTTTATAATCTGTTTTCATTCATCATCATGTTTAATACTCAATTAGTTATTAGTTATACCGTGTCGCACAAGATATTTTTTTGTCTCTCCCTTATTTTCGTAAACATTAAATAATAAGAACATAAATTACATAATATTTCACTTTTATTTGTATTTTCTAACATTATTTATAGTCACTATCTGTGTTAAGGAAATGAGAATAAGGCTTAGTTTACGACATTTTTATTTTAGCCCACTTCATCTATTTACTTATATTAAAAAAAAACAAATCAGAAAACGGCTAATAATATCGAAAGTGTTCATTTTAGGTATAGGACATATATATGAGTAATGATAGGTAATTGAACGCAGAATCAGATGAAATAAAAATATACAGGGTGTTCCATTTGAAAAACATGAGATTTTTACATTTAAAGTTCTGTTTGTTTTGCTCTCCATTTTTAACACCCTGTATATTAATTGGTAAGACCAGCACGGAAACTCGTTGAATTGAACCCTTAGTAATGTATGTTTAGGATATTAGTCAGTTCCATTAAAGTTTTATAGGTAAAATTTTTTTTTTTTTTTTAAATTGTAAAAACTCAATTTACTCAAAAACGATAAAGAATTCAAATATAGATGTTATTATAAAAACTTTCGCAAATTAACAGAAGAATCGAAATATGTAATAATATATAAGGTATCCCATTTAAATTAAGAAAGTTGACATGTATCACGTCAAAACGAAACAGCCTGTATAAGCAAAAGTGAAATAAAATAAAAATTTAATTGAATTCAAACAACTCTTGTATTTAACTTTTTGTCGTAACTATTACCGTTTTCTAGATAAGGTACTGTATCACCATGAAATGGCCACCCTGTACATTGCATTTATCAAATCCAGTGTGTATGTAGTGAATGGTACATTAGAAAGAGAAAACGTTCCTCTGCCTAAAATTTCTTCAAATAGAAATGACTGAAATACACAAAATATAAAATGAACAAAAAAACCGATATTGAAAACTTAAGTTCCATTTATTCATATATTTTAAATGTAGACGACGAATACTTGCTTAAAAATCATAAATATTTCTTTTTAAAATTATCTCTAATATTTTGCATCATACGCTGTATAATGTGTTATCTAATTTTTATAAAAGATTGGCTTATTAAGGAATAAACATAATATATACTTTTTGGCCGAATCTCCGACTACAGAATCTACCGATAACATAGGGCCGCTACCCACCCAAGTAATCAAATGTTTTTAACCGGTATACATAATTAAGTACCTTACCTTGATCAGCATTATTCAGTCATTTAGTTTCGGCTACTTTGTTTATGAACGATTGAAATACCGACAGACTGATTTAGATGCAACGTGCTATTTCAAATTTGTTGGCACCTACTCGCGCGTGTTTATCATCTATATACGATAATACTACTTTAAGGTAAAATAAACAGTATCACGGTATCAAGATAAAGCATTTATAATTTATATTACCTTAATTACGTATTGTGCTGATAAAATTATAAGCCACACTTTTATATTCTTCAAGATATCAGCATAACTGTAATCAAGTGAAGGTAGGTTACAAAAGTAGAATATTGGAATATAAAACGTATTTACTTTTTAAAGTAATTATTATTCTCAATATTTTAATATCAGTGATAACACGATTATTTTTTATGTTGTTTCTTTAATTCCAATTTCTAGTACAGTTTAAATGTTGTCATTAATCTTTGCCATTACCAATTCGCATTTATGTTCTAAAAGAAACAAACTACCTTTATTCATATTTTATACTTTTATTAGATTTTTAAATTTGCAAAAAATTAAATAAACTTATTGTACTTTTGTAAACGCTCCACTTTGTCGAAAGGCTCACTTCTCATATTTGCATTCTGCATTTATGTAAATAATTGATAATTTTCTTGATACATTCATTATGTTTTCAGATGAGGAATAAAGGAACGTAGTGAGAGTGTTTATACTACTCCACAGATGCACCTAAACTATTATCAAGGCTTAACAAGGCCAACTATATTCAGATCTGATCAAAGGGCAGTTCAGTCAGAAAAGGCAATATAGAATGTCTCAAAAAAACATACGCAAACCTCCAAGGTATGACATACATCTTTCAAATAAGGCGAAAACTTCATATGAACATAATCCAGAAACACTTTCTTTTAATTTCCTCGTATTGTAATCGTGCAAAAATCACCCGTCCTGGTTTATACAGATCTTCACGTTTTAGGGTTCCTCTATGCCAAAAACCGTTTTCTCAGTTTCCTCAGTCTCTCGTCATCATCTTGATCCGCCATATTAGATTTTGTTGCGCCATATTGGATTTTTATCAAAATATTACCAGTTCATTGTCCTAAAATGATCCTTAATTTTTGTCTAAAAAAATCGGGTATGTATTTTTTAAGTTGAACATTTATTACTAAAAAGTTGATATCCAATTTACTTTAAATATTGTATATAAATTAAGTGTGACATATGGATGAACTGGTGAAAGTTGGGTACGAATTCAAGAGACGAAACAAAATGGCGCCATAATAAATTATTAATAAAATCAGTCTGAAAGAACTACTTATGTGATTGATTTCTAACTTTCCGCAAGACTTAAGTCTGATAAAAATATGAACTGTTAAATTTGTGGTTCAAATTCAAGATGAACGAACAAATAAAATGTTTAAAAACATCTGCGTATAAACCTTTTTATTCAATTTCTTATAAGTGAACTTCAGGACAGATGGATAAAATCAATCCGTAAAGGATCTTAACACAACATTATGTCCTGAATCCTTCATTTTGTCTACCAACCAATTAATTTTCATCACACAAAACCTTTTCATTTTGTCTACCAACCAATTAATTTTTGACCAAAATAACTCAATTGGGTAAGTAGCTGTTAGCTACAACGCAAACTCGTTGGCATCTAGAGAAGCTAAAACGTAAAAATATGTAAAACCGGGAATTTGTTTTAACGATTACAAACATTTCATTTGGTCGCCATTTTGTTCCGCCATCTTGAATTCGTACCACAGTTTTACCAGTTTATGTGTATACTAATAGTTAATGCTTCCACAAAATTTAGAATGAATCTATTAACTAGTTTCTGCAGGCTGAATTTTTAAAAATTTAATCGCGCCGCTATTTTGTTTCGCCATCTTGAATTCGTACCAAAATTTTACAAGTTGATTTAAATGTAATACTTGATTGTCCTGCAAAAACGTTTTAAATTTTTTGGATATTTTATTTGGCACCATTTTGTTTCGCAATTTTGAATTCGTACCACAATTTTACTAGTTTGTCTCTAGATATATTACATTTAACGATTGCACAAAATTTGAGGTAAATTGTATAATTTGTTTTTAGTAACAATTTAACATTTCACTAAGCGGCCATTTATTACACATTAGATTCTTACCAAAATATTACCAGATGATCCCCATATAACCATTAATTTTTGACAAAAATAAATCAATTGGGTAAGTAGTTGTTAGCTACAATGCAAACTGTTAGACAAACAGACAGACCAACGGAACTAAGAAAACATGTTTTTTGACATCTTGAGAAGCTAAAACGTAAAAATATGTAAAACCGGGAAATTTTATAACGATTACAAACATTTCATTTGGTCGCCATTTTGTTCTGCCAACGTGAATTCGTACCATAGAGATAAACTTCTATAGTACAAGTAATTCTTGCATCAAATTTTAAAATCAATCTGTTAAGTAGTTTCCTCGGGCTGAATTATTAAAAATTTAGTTAAGCCATCATTTTGTTTCTCCATTTTGAATTCGTACCAAAATTTAACACTATAACATAATATTTCGTTTTTGAGCGAAATTTGAGGTAGTTTGAATAAGTAGTTTTTAATAATATTTTTTTAAACATTTGACTAAGCTGCCGTTTTGTTTCGCCATCTTGGATTTTTACCAAAATATTACTAGGCCACCCCTATATGACCCTCAATTTTTGACTAAAATTTAAAATTAATCAGAGTAGTTTTTTAGCTATGCCGCGAAAAGGCAGACCGATAGACCGACGGAATTGAGAAAACATCTTTTTCGCCATCTAAGGTCCCTGAAATGTAAAGATCTGAAGAAATCTCGGAGGGTGATTTTTTCACGATTCCAATACATCACTTTTACAGGGAATTCAATAATACTTTTAAAATAAGAATAACATGAAACTTAAAACTTACTTTTGTACACTTTTCTAGTTAATGAGTTCCCTGAGTTCAGTTAACAAACTGCAAAAAATTAGATACGGTTTAAAGTTATAGAGAACTTTTCTGTAGCAATTCAGTAAAATTTAGTAGGTGTTTATTATTTTGACTATTTGTTTAATATGCTTAAATAAATGCTTTCCGTTACTGCCCCTTACTAAATTTTAAAAAAAATGAGCAAATATTTTTTGTTTTTAATTGAAATCTGGAGCAATCAGGAATTCACTTTAATTCAAAGGGTATTAACTTCTTATAGAATATCTATCCGGAAAAATCAAAATACGAAATAAATCCAAGAAGGTATCTCAAAAATCAAGTTGATAAAAAAAATTAAAAGTTGTTTTTGAAAAATTGATGCAGATTCTAATAGAAGAGAAAAAGTTGTCGTAAAGGACTTCTTTTAGTTTCCGATAGCTCCAATAATAACGTCACCTAACGGAAAAATATATCTAGCTAAATTTCGGTTTTCCTCGCATACCGTGGGATGTGTTTTTATTTTTCTCAACCAAAAATGACTAAGCACAAAAAAGCAAAAATTTCCTAATTCTCCATACTTCGTATCTTTTGCGGTTTACACATTACACTTTGTACTCGTGCAATTTCTTATTTACTATGCATGAAACGCTATGAAAGTGTTCATTTTATTATAATTAGGAATTTTGAAAATCGAAAGTAATAAATAAAACTTCAAATCAAACGAAACATGTAGAATTTAAATAGCTTTATTTGCAGTAAAACATTGGCTTGGGACATCCAATTTATCACATAATCTCTAAAACTCTCATTTCCATCTCAGCGGTACTGGGGCTTTGATCTAGAGGATCGCGGCGACTTTCTATATACGCGGCAGTACTGTATTCTCATTATGCTATATAAAATTTTATTGGCTACTATGTGACACGTAAGGTACACACAGAACATCACACAAAACCTTTTATAGCTAATTAAGGATAATATTACCGGTAGTATTTATTGGTGTTCCAAGAATCACATTACGCGTAGGTTAAAAATCGCTTTTATGGGCGTACTGTGATAGAAAATTTAGACCCGAGAATATTGTGGAAGTAACTTCTTTATTTATAATGTCATAACATATAAAACATTAAGTAAAAAATGTTCATTATAGTAAGTTGTAACTGAAAAATGTCATGGTTATTCTTAGAAACATTTTCATTTTATATATATATATATATATATATATATATATATATATATATATATATATATATATATATATATATATATATATATATATATATATATATATATATACTGTTTAGTTTTCTTGGGTATCCGTTTATGTTTTATAATGAAACTTGCTATTTCCTTGACGTTTCGCCCGTCTTAGTAGGCTTTTTCAAAAGGTTTTATTTATTATTTAAGTCTTTTTTGCATTTTGAATTACATACAAAAATATATTCCTCATGTGTTGAATTTTAAACAAATTAGTTGGCAAGCAAATTAGCAACCGAGAAGTAAATAATAAACATTTTTCGAGCTATATACCAATTTTTAATTAGTTTTTTTACTGGACGCTAACCTCAAATAATACACTACTGTAACATAACAACAAGGGGTTTGCTAACGAAAACCAGTTTGAAACTTAATATCTATGATATGATAATATGGGTTTCCTGTAGGATAAAGGATCTATATATGTGTCTGAGGATGCACAAATTAAGTTCCGAAGCGTCGATAATTAAAAAAAAACTTTTTTAATTATTTTTATTATATATATTTTTTTCTGGAGCTTAACCCGAAATAATACACCACTCAAAAAAAAATTTTTTATCATTGTTCAGCCATATTGGATTTTTACCAAAATATTACCAGGTCATTCTCATATTACCCTTAATTTTTGGTCAAAATTTGAAGTCAATCGGGTAAGTAGTATTTAAGCTATGTCGACAACTGACAGACAGACCGACAGACGGACCGACGGATTTGATAAAACATGTTTTTTTACATCTAGGGACGTTAAAACGTAAATATATGTAAAATCTAGAGGGTGAATTTTTCACAATTACAAAATTTTTATTCGGCCGCAATTTTGTTCCGCCATCTTGAATTAGTAACTAGTTTTACTAGTTAAGCACTATACCACAATTAGTTATGGCACACAATTTGCAATCATTAAGTAGTTTCTAGTTTTTTATTTTGTGCCACCATCTCGGATTCGTATCAAAATTTTACCAGTTGATTCCAACATAATAATTGATGTTTATGCAAAATTTAAAATAAATTCGACAAGTAGCTTTTTCATATTATTGTTTCTTAACATTTCACTAGGCCGCCATTTTGTTTTTGCCATAGCATAACATGATGATCCCCATATGACTCTTGACTTTTTATCAAAATTTGAAGTCAACCGGGTTAGTTCAATGCCGCGAACTGGCAGACAGACAGACAGACCGACAGACGGGCCTACGGAATTGATGAAACATATTTTTCGGCATCTAAGGGCGCTAAAACATGCAGATATATATAAAACCTTAAAGAGTGGGAAATTTTTTCACAATTACAAACATTTTATTTGGCCTCCATTTTGTTCCGCCATTTTGAATTAGTACCACAGTTTTACTAGTTGACCTCTATACCACAGTTAGCTTTCGCACACAATTTGAAATCAATTCATTAAGTCGTTATTCAGGCTGAATTTTTAAACATTTTATTAAACCGTCATTTTGTTCCGCCATCCTGGATTCGTACCAAAATATTATCAGTTTCATTCATTCTAACATAATACTTGATGTTTTTTCCTAATTTCAGATAAATTAGATGAGTAGTTTTTTAATAATAACTTTTTTAACATTTCACTAGGCCGCCATTTTGTTTCGCCATATTGGATTTTTACCAAAATATTACCAGGCCATCCCCATATGACCCTTAATTTTTTATCAAAATTTGAAGTCAATCGGGTAAGTATTGTTTAAGCTATGCCCCGAACTGACAGACAGACAGAAAGACCGACAGACGGACCGCCGGAGTTGATAAAACAATATTTTTTGGCATTTAGCGTTAAAACGTAAAGATGTGTAAAAATGAGACGGTGACTTTTTTCACGCTTAAAAACATTTTATTTGGCCGTCATTTTGTTCAGCCATCTTGAATTTGTACCACGATTTTACTAGTTGATTCCTGTACCACAATTATTTATGGCACACAATTTGAAATCAAACCATTAAGTCGCCATTTTGTTCCGCCATCTTGGATTCATACCAAAATGTAACCAGTTGATTCCAATTTAAAACTTGATGTTTTTGCAAAATTTGAGATAAATTGGATGAGTAGTTTTGTAATAAAAATTTTTTTAATATTTCTCTAACCCGCCATATTTGATTTTTATCAAAATCCTACCAAGCCATCCCCATATGACCCTTAATTTTTGAACAAAATTTGAAGTTAATCAGGTAAGTAGTCTTTAAGCTATGCCGCGAACTGACAGACAGACAGACGGACTTGAGAGGACTTAAGAGGAAATGAGAGGGTAACTTTTTCACGATTACACACATTTTATTTGGTCGCCATTTTGTTCGGCCACTTTGAATTAGTACCACTATTTTACTAGTTGATCCTTATACCACCATACCATAGATATGGTACACAATTTGAAATCAAACCATTAAGCAGTTTTCTCAGGCTGAATTTTTAAATATTTTATTAAGCCGCTATTTTGTTCCGTCACCTTGGATTTGTGCCAAAATGTTATCAGTTGATTCCAACGTAATACTTGATGTTTTTGCAAAATTTGAGATAAATTGTATAAGAAGTTTTTTAATAATAATTTTTTTTAACATTTCACTAAGCCGCCACTTTGTTTCGCCATTCTTTATTTTTACCAAAATGTTACCAGGTCATCCCCATATGACCCGTAAGTTTTGTCCTAAATTTCAAGTCAATCGGGTAAGTGGTTTTTTAGTACGTCGCGAACAGACAGACAGACAGACCGACGGAATTGAGAAAACATGTTTTTCGTCATCTAGGGACCCTGAAACGTGAAGATCTGAAAAAATCTTGGAGAGTGTAAAAAGGAAAGTAAAAACAGCAGGAAGAAAATTCGGTGTAAAACACATTTTCTTTGTTTGCAAGCAATATCCAACTTTTAATTCTAATTAAATTTAAGTAATAATAATTTATGTTCAATAGGACCTCCTGGATTTAAACTACAAGCACGAATTCGTTTTTCAAAAAAGTCACTCACATTTCTTAACATACCTGGAGTAATTGTTTGAAATACTTTCCCCTTCGCATATCCCCATAAAAAGAAATCCAGCTTGGCTGGTCAAACCACTGGACCACCTATACCAAATTAGTGACCATTGACCGATGATTTAAAAATTGCCTTACTAGTAAACTGTAATAAGGTGGCGCTCCGTCTTGTTGATTCGACATTCTCTCTTTGGCATTTATTAACTATATCACCGGTTAGATTTGCTTTGAAAAAAATGTCGTCCAGTGATGTGATTTCCTATTATACCGGCCCATCTATGTTGTCAGTTAACTTCTCGCGTAAAGAACGGGTTGCTGGTATCGTAGTAATGGAAGTTTGTTTATTTTTACAACCATTTCTGTGAAATGAAGCCTCATCACTAAACATAACGTATTAGAAAAATTAGTTACTGCAAAATTATATTTCATGGCCAGTGACAAAACACGAGTCTCCTTTCATAATCTTGGGCATCTAATTGATTCAGTAATTGGGTTTGATAAGGATGAAAATAAAGGGAAATTGTTCAACAAGCTGCCTGGAACTTTTGGAGGATTTTCACCTACAATTAAAGCCACCATAAACTTGTTTTCATCATTAGTCGCTGGTTTGATTCTTTCGTATGTTTCATATTAGATGTCCCCCGTTCTTTCAAGTTTCTCCGTCAGTTTTTTAAAAGCTGTTGGGTGAGGATGTCTTCTTCTTCTCTTAAGAACAAATAGCACGCTACAGGAAGCACGTAGCCAGAAATTCAGTTCGGGGGTGTCCAAACTGGAATTTTCGTGGTGGGGGGAGTCCAAACGGTCAAACTTCAGGAAAATTAGTAAGAAACATGCCTATACCAAGATATTTCTAAAGTTCCGGGGGGGGGAGGGTTCCAGATCCCAAGACCCCTCCTGGTTACATGCCTGCGCTACATTAAACAATAGATATTGGAAAGTACCGTCACATGACAATTTCAAACTATTCATTTGTACTTTCATAACAATCTTGATTAAACAAAAATTTACCGTTTTCGACTAGTTCAAGATTATATTTAAAATATTTCAAAAAAGTATATCATGGATATAGAACATACTTAACAAAAAACAAAGGTATTTGAAAGGTTAATCAGAATAATTTAAAAAATACAGGGTGTCCTATTTAAAAAAACATAAAATAATGCATATTTAAATCAGCCGAATTCGTCACGCTATCTCGAACACCCTGTATAGCAAATTATCCAAATGGCAGTATGAGTATGTACCAGTTACCAAGTTGTACCTAAAGTCCCTTATAATCCCCAAAATATCAGTAAAAAATCAATTGCTTAACAACGCAGCACTTTAATTTGAAAAACTAAATACCACTGTAAAGCTTTTTTCTTGCTGAATATAATGGCGCAAAAATATACAGGGTGTCCTTTTTTGGAACACCTGGGTTAATAAAAAATATTTTTACGTTGTAGCCCTTATTGAATCCTACAACGTTTCTATAAAACTTTTTTTAGTATCCCTTTTGGTTTGGGCGATATTGAAGGGAAACACCTTTATGACGCATCTTGTATATTAAAGGACTTAAAAAGAATCTCTAATAGTATGGGCAGTCTTAATAATAAATACATATAGTCACCGTACATATAGATCGTGTGGCTATTTTATAGCTTTTCAGTGCTAATCGGCTAGTACCTTTTGGCTGCTTTCTAAGTAGAGTCGAATAATTTTCCTATTGTGTATCTACGGACAAACCTCTCTGGCTGTAAGATGAGCTATAAACTATTACTATTTTTTAATTATTATTAATTTCTTTTATTATTAAAAACATATTTTATCAAAAAAAATTGATTATATTTTACTGCAGATATGTGATGGATCTCAATTTTATGTGTCCTAGGCTGGTATGGTTTCTAGCTACGCCGCTGGTTTGTAGTACAATTTAACTTTAAATAATCGAAAAGGTATATCTAAGCGTTTAATTATATTTACTGAAAAGTGCCAGGATTTCTCAAATTAAAGGAAGATATGACGGGCATACTCCCATAAATAGTCCGCTTATGGACATTTGCTATGCACGTCTCCATCGAAATAACATTATATCAAAGGTTTTATCTAACACGACAAAGTGCTAAAAGCTAGCCATTGCACATACTTTAAAATTTTCCGTTATCAAGATTTTCGTTGTCGGGTGCTTCTCTAAGAAAGTAATAGTTAAAGATTTTATAACATAGAGGTGGGTGAAACAGCTCCTTTCCCCCTATATCATAATCACCCCTTTGCAAGAGGCTGCGTTGCTGGTGGAATATACTGCTGGAACTTAAAAGCTTATGAAAGAAATGTTTGGTCTATTTTTAAATTTAAATATTTCTAATAATACAAAATATTTTTTGTATCTATAAGCATACCACGAAGGCGGATGGCCTAAAAGTATTAGGTACCATGGTTGCTTTAAGTGAAGACGGTGACAGTTTATTGATGCGGGAATTAAAGCCTTGCAGATTGTAAGAAAAGGGAGACATTTGCTGGTAACGCATTCCATAAATGGGGCTCTCTGGGAATAGAGGTCCGAACAAAGTGGGAGGTCCTTGGCCTTTGTAGTTGGACTGTGAAGGGATGCATGTGGGGTGATGTTCGTATCTCTCTGGCAAAAATGACTAACAGAATCCATGGTAGTATCTGTAAAACAGAAACAGATTGTCCACAATTCGACGATGCCCTAGTGATGCAAGCTTCCTTGTGATGTTTTAATAATCAATCAGGCGAATAATTGTTCTTTGGACAAAATCGAGAGTATCAAAAGTTGAAGGTAAGGCTGCTCCCCATATGTGCGAGCAACACACATACACAAGGCTGAGTCTGATTTGCGAAGTGTAAAGAGTATACAAGTTGGCAGAAGAAAGGCATTTTCGAGCTCGAAAATGGAAGCCAATTTATTTGCCGCTGCTGCGGCAATTGAGGTGATGTAATAATGCCCGCAAAGATTCCTCTGAAAAGTGGTGCCAACTAGGCAACACAAGGAATCTTTGGCTTCAAGCATTTGATTATTTATTTGAATGGTGTGGGTATTAGGAGATAATTTGTGGGATAGTAAACATGATTGGGGCGTTAAATTAGACAAGGTTCTGTGCTCCCCATTCTACCACCTAATGAGGTCCTTGGTTAGGGATAAAGTCATCCACTATCCCTAGCATCAATTTCAGTCTTGGAAACCAGTTTGGGAAAAGGCATGTTGCAGTGGAGTGTACTGTCGTCAGCATAGCTGTGAATAGGATCGTTGGTAGAAGAAAGCAAATTATTGATGTGCAGGAGAAATAGGGTAGATATCGGCACTGTGGAACGCCTGTATTGATGAAAATTAGATGAATGGCCGTCAACCACTACAGAAATACTTCTGTTAGACAGAAAATGGGCAATCCAACTTCAAAGGTTCGGAGGCAGACCACAGGCAGAAAGTGTGTTAAGAAGTGCGTCAGGCAAGACTTTATCAAATGCTTTTTGTATGCCCAGTATTGCCTGTCATTTTTAGTTTATACCTCTCAAGGTAATTTAAATGATCATTATTGATATACTTCTCCATTGCCTTACTCATAACACTGGCCGACAAGATTTTTCTAACACAGGCTAGCTCATTATTTTCACAATGGAAATACCCTCCCAATAATAAAAAAATATTCGGAAAGCCCTAATACGTACGTTTTGTATTAGCAGGTAAACAATTATATTTTAGGGCGGCTAAAATGGGTCCATTTTACAACGGAAAAATTACCTAGACTGGGTTGTTTACAACATTAGACATAAAATAAGCGTTAAACATCACTCTTCTGTTGAGTTTCGAATTGAGTGGTTCTCTGTGTATCGATAAGGAATTGTATGTGAAGACGAGAATGTCGAGTCAAACGCGCCGAAGTTGCAAAATTTCTCTTGACAAATTTTGATATTTGTGGAGAATTTCTGGTGAAATCACAAGCCAGGCCGTTTTCCGAAATTGTAAAAAAAGCCTACTTTAAATATTTTGGTGTGTTAATTGTGGATCAAGATAAGCGGTGGGCTCTCCATGTGTGCTGTGTTAGTGGTAGCGTATCATTGGTGCAGTGGATGAAGAGAAAGAGAAAAAGTATGCCTTTTACAGTTCCAATGGTATGGCGAGAACCCACCAATCATTCTGACGATTGTTATTTTTACCTGACAAAGACTGAAGGTTATTTCAAAAACGGAAAGCACAATATAGAATATCCAAATTTGCAATCTGCCATACGACCTGTTCCTCATAATGCAAATTTGCCAGTGCCGATTGCGCCTTTAAATTGGCAAGCTATTGATTTGGGAGATAATGGAGATAACGCATCATCAGGCAGCTCAGAAGAACAGTGCACCGATCCCACTTTTACCACAGGTCCCAGTTCCGGCGAGCCACATTTGATTGTTCAATGTGAATTAAATGATTTTGTACGTGATTTGGGGTTATTCAAGCAACAGTCAGAACTTCTGGGTTCCCGTCTTAAGGAATGGAACCTATTGGCCAAAGAAACAAAAATTACGAATTTCAGAAATGCTATGTTTTCTGAGTTCTATAGTATGGAAAATTCGTTGTGCGCGTGTACTGATATACACAGTTTAAAGCAGGAACTTGATATTAAACATTCTCCCCGTGAGTGGCGCTTATTCATAGACTCATCTAAATGTAGCTTAAAAGCTGTGTTATTGCATAATGGAAATTTAAAACCCTCTATACCAGTTGCCCATTCAGCTGCTAAGAAAGAAAATTATGAAAATATGCGCACGATTTTGGATAAAATAAACTACAATACGTATACATGGCAGATATGTGAGGACTTAAAAGTTATATTGCTGTTTTATCTGTTTATGGGACAGTCGTGCAATAAATCAGCATTACGTAACAAAAATTTGGCCAGAAAGAAGCGAATTTCAACCTGGATCTCAAAATGTTAAATTTATACCTCTTGTTGATCCCAAAAATGTCCTTTTGCCTCCTCTTCACAATAAACTTGGGCTTATGAAAAACTTTGTGAAGGCTTTGAATAAAGATGGTGATGGATTTAAATACCTAGGACAAGTCTTTACCCACTTAAGTGATGCCAAACTAAAAGAAAGCATTTTTATTGGGCCACAAATCAGAAAATTCCTGGACGATGTCAATTTTTCGGAAAAGCTTACCAGACAGGAACTCAGAGCATGTAATTCATTTATTAATGTAGTAAGAGGATTTTTAGGCAACAATATGGACGAAAATTATGAACAATTAGTTAATGAACTCTTAGATGCCTATAAAACGCTTGGTGCCAGAATGTCTTTAAAAATTCACTTCCTCCATTCCCATCTGTCATTTTTTCCTAAAAATTTGGGAGCTGTTAGGGTCGAGCGTGGTGAAAGGTTTCACCAAGATATCAGAACAATGGAAATTCGCTACCAAGGATGATGGGATCCTGCCATGATGGGCGACTACTGTTGGTTTTTGAAGAGAGAAGATAGGACACCTCATAAACGGAAACAATAAAGTTTAATTAGTGTTTTAAGTTAATATTTTTCTCGTTTGCTTTTCTCTTAGATATATGGTATGTCTAATAGGCGAAAACTGTAAACATAGTCAACAAACAGGGTTAAGAATTTTCTGAAATCATTTTTTTTTATAGATATTAAGTATCGTAACATTCGATAAGGTTCTACAACTCTAACAAGAAAATCCTACGTGCTACAACTTTCTATTTGTCATTTTCGTATTTGGATATATTTTGCTACAACAAAAAAATTTTTTTTTGTCGGCCAGTGTAATGGAAAGAGAGATATGGGTCTGTATTTAAAGGGAAAAGTAGCACATTCCTTTTTAGGAAGAGGCTGTACACGAGCATATTGCCAGAGAGAAGATATCCATATGCGAATTTGCGGATATTGGGGCTTTATTCGTAATTTTTAAGTGGCATAGTTTAATGTTCAGAATATTGATCCCAATGTATAGATATGAACAGTTCACTTTTTTTTTAATTTCATAGTAGCGCCATTTGTTTTTTAACAAATTTTTACTTGTTATAGTTTGTAGATTTTTTATCTCAAGTCATAGATATTGGGCAGTAAATTACACTAAATGTGTTAAAAATTTCGTGATGTCGAAATTTGTTCAATCTAAATTTTGTATCTTTTGTGGAGTGTATAGGAATTGAATTTATTAAAAATTTCGTGATGCCGAAATGTGTTTAAACTAAATTTTGTATCTTTTTTGGAATGTATAGGAATACAATTTCTACAATTTAATTTGATATGCATTCCGAACAGATTTTCTTGGATTAGATTTTTTTTTAAATACAGGGATTTTTTAATGTTGATAAAATATCAAAAACCTAAGATCGCTAGTAGCTGTTTTGAGAAAACCAGACCATGGAGCATTACTATATATATATATATATATATATATATATATATATATATTTCTTTTTAGAAATATTTGGTCAACAGTAAAAGTTATGGTACGAGTGGGAATAGAACCCGCAGTTCTGTATCTCAAGCTCATTGCTCAAACCAATTGCGATATCATACCACTGATAAGCAGACCCACCAGTATCATAACTATTGCTGATCCTGCCAAATATTCTATACTAATATTCTAGCGCGGCGTTCCTAAGTGGACTTCAAACCTGACATCGCTAACAGGTTCCGTTCATATTAGTATAAGCCACATTTTTAATCAAAGTGTTTTGAAATATTTTTTTTAGAAATATTTTATCAATTCTTACTGTGTGGGTAAAACAAAGTGCCGGTATATTTCTTTGGAAAAAAAAGTCATCTATAAAAGATGTAAAGTTGAAACATGGTAAATATGATTTGGGGGCTAATTATATCCAATATGCTTCGCTGGAATCGATCTAGGTGCAGTTGTTTTTAGCATGGTCGATTTCATGTTGCATCTTTCGGATTTATCGAAAGAAGTAATTTATGTACTTGGGCACCAGAAGGACAGACTAAAAATTTAGTTTATAAAAAGAGCATTATTTTAAATACTTTCAATTTTCCAATATCTTAATATCGTCCGTTTTTCAGAGAACCTCCAGTTCCCCTATTTATGTCCATCGCGGCCGGTGTTAATTGGGCCTATTCTGCAATTTTCAGCGCCTTCGATAGCATAAAATAGTCCGTAATCATATGTAAATTGATACCCGCCGGTCGCTGTTTAACAAAGGGTGCACAACTACGCCAGTCATGCTCTCTGGTGTAATCTACAAATTATAACACGTCCGGACATGATCGAGCTCTCTGAACGTGCACACCGCGAAATAAGATGTTACGGTGGACGTTGCATTTTGAAGGAGTGCCCTAGATTGTTTTAGACAACTCGGTCTCGGTAGAGATCATAAATTCTCATCATACAGAGTGTCCAGAAAAATCTTCTTAGGACTTATAAAGCACTGGTACTTACAATGTATACCAACAAACATACTTTTTGGGGTGTTCAAACGTCTTAAAGTTTGAATTTTAAATGTTCGGCCGGATAACCATAGGGAGCTGTCCATAAACTACGTACGCACTTTAGAGGGGAGGCAGGGCTATTTCTAAGCATGACAATGCGTGACAAGGGAGGTGAGGGGGTTTAAATAAAACATGACGCACAAAAATATGTAATATTTTATTGCATAAAATATGTATAAAACTTGGAGAAATTGCCAGATACGGCAATACTGCCAATTTAACCGTCAGGTGCGTAGTAGACAAGTACAAACAGTGTTGAAATCAGAATTTTTTACTATGAAGGATTTTTGTATTGCTTTTGATTGACTGTGAATTTTAAATTGTGTGTATCTTTCTAAACCATGTCGAATGTACTAATAGACGAGTGGTATGATAAACATGTCCGCGAATCGCAGGAGTTATTGCAGATAGTAAAATGTATCTCAAGTGCAGTAGCGGCTCCTCCATTAGGTCAAATGGTCAATGACCCCCCAGTAAATATTTCCAAACAGAAACAAATAAATAAAATAATACATAATTTATATATTTTCATTTTTTTTTTAATTTGGAAATTCCCTCTATCCTATTCTAAGTGTATAAACTCGTTGACCGTTCTCTTAATTCCGCGACACACTATCGATGCTTCGCACCGCGATCTTCGGAGAGGTTTCGTCTTTCGTTTCATTTGGAATCGATCACGGCTGGCGGCCCGTGTTGACCTTTTGGTTATAAACAAAGGCGAGTTTTTCCCGAGTGTTCCCGATCAAATTAGCATAGGGGCGCTTAGGTAATATACTTCTCACGTTGGTAAAGTTTGGGTCAACAGCCAGGTCAAGGAAACTTAAATATTTATGTGGATCGTGTGTGGTTGTGGTTACGATTACGTATTTTTATAGATTTTATTTTGAAGACTTTACATTTTGTTTGTTGATTTTGTGGTTTAATTAATTTTTTAAAGAAAGGTAGTCACAGTGTTTTAGAATATTAAGACTTTATAATCCGTTTTAAATTATTTTGGAGAGGTGAACTTTGAGAAATGACTCGAATTTAAGACCAGTAGTCGACCTTCGCCGAAACTTAAAATTCAGCAAACAAGTTAAAAATAAAAACAAAGAAGTAAATCGTTATTTTCGTAGAGATATGAACGATTTATGCGCCTGGACAGAGAGCATTTTATTGTTTCGTGTGTCTGACTCTTTGTGGTTTTTATGTATTGACCACCTGAAAAGTAGACCACGAGCCGCCACTGCTGAAGATAATTGCAATATTTAAATCAAATAAAAATACAATTATAATAAAATATTAAACACCACTAAAAGTTAAAATAAAACAAATATATGTAAAAGTGAATTGAAAACAAAAAGATAAATATAAAATCATTTTTCTGCTCCCTGTTCCTTAAGTTACATTTTTTCCCAAAAAAATATTTAAATTCTATGCCTTTTGCCACTCTTTAAACTTAAAATACATATATTGTTAAAGCACAAGCATCGGCGGCTGCTTCTACACCGCTTTCTACATTACGAG